>OX578137.1:33075985-33675985 GCA_951213105.1 Amaurobius ferox
TTTATCCTTAGTCTTGGTCTATAGTTACTCATTTGTAACAGATATGCTAAAGATAGGTTTTGCTAGAGATGGGCTTTTTGTACATGCAGTAGTTTATGCATAGTTTTCGATTAAAATCTTTCAATTTTTATTTATATATATATATATATATATATATATATATATATATATATATATACATATATATATACATATATATATATATACATATATATATATACATATATATATATATATATATATATATATATATATACATATATATATATATATATATATATATATATATATATATATATACATATATATATATATATATATATATATATATACATATATATATATATATATATATATATATATATATATATACATATATATATATATATATATATATATATATATATATATTCACTTCAAAGACGTAAAATCGCATCTACAAATCTCAGCGTTTTCGAGTGAGAAACGCTCATTATCAGAGGCATATGACAGGAGGGGGGGGGACGCACATTTGACAGCCTATACCCAGCTAAACCACGATCACAATTTGAATATCATTAATGGACGAGTAAATGAAAGTGAAATGAAAAAACACAAAATATACAAATGCCACAGAATATAGAATTAAAATTATTGAAATAGTAAAAAGTAATACATTTCGATGTTTAAAATATGCAATGATTTAGCTTTTATGAAATAAGAATGAGACGCCATACGAAACGGAGATGGTGAACAGGGACAAAATAACATATGGAATCGCTAGAGATATAAATAATTTTAAATTTTAATATAATAATAATTTTAGAGATATAAAGAGATATATAGAAAGATATATTTAGAGATATATAGAGATGTAATTTCTAGAGATATAAATATATGAATAATTATTATTGCAGTTAATTACAATAGAAGTTTTACATAAACGCGGGAAAAAATGTCCTTGATAATATTTTGGGATGAGGAAGTGGATATTTTTTTTTGTTTGACATCACGATAAGATTGTTCACATAATCAACAATTCTTTTAGCACTACCAATATAGAATTTATAACTAATTTCAGGGGAAATGAGGGGCATAACAGATATTCCAGCCTTACTTTTAAATATATCATATATCATAACATATTTTTCAGCCTTACTTTTAAATATATCAGTGCGGGTGCTAAACATTAGAGTAACAGAAAAATGGCAGTTTTAAAATTAAATTATCAACAAAACTGAAAATAGCAGAATTATAAGGAGGACTTGATTAGTAAGCCGGAACGTTGGTAGTCGAAACTAGCTTAGATTTGAGAAAAATAAAATTGTTACGGATAGTAGAGAAAATTTCACGAATAAACTCAAATGAGTAATTAGCTTCATAACCAGGACTGAAAATAAAGTTAATTTCAAGGTATAAAAGATCAAAAGAAACACAGACCTTAAAGGCACGGTTACATATGTTCTTTTAGGAATCAGGGTGGAACGAATTAACGGGAATGCAGGAATTAGTTAAAGTGCGTTTCGAAAACAAAAGCACTGAAACCATGCTGATGGTTTCCTATCAAAACATGTTTCCTAGAACAACATGTTAGCTTCTTATAAATGATGTTGTTTGCTTTTAAATAAAGAAATACATATTAAATAGCTGTTTCGTGATTTTTAAACGAAATAATGTTTTCGTAACGTTTCCATGATTTAAAAAAAATGTTCGAAAAATCGCTTACCTTAAAGTCGTTTTCCTTGAAATTCCAGAAGCCTCTGGGTCTCATTGATTGCAATAATTGCTTTGGAATTCATTCACTTCACTCAATTTATGAGATAAATATCGTGCTCATAGACAAACAGACAAATACATAGACGAACGCACAACAAATACATCTTTGTAAAAATGGTTGAGCCTGGAATGACCAAAACGTATTGATCCATTAAAATTTGACATTCTGGTTGCTGACACTACCACCATACATTCATTCGCTATGTATTTACTATGTATCGTAGAGAAAGTAAAAATGGCCAAAATAAATAAAATGGCCAAGATAAATAAAATGGCCAAAATAAATAAAATGGCTAAAATATATAAAATGGCCAAGATAAATAAAATGGCCAAAATAAATAAAATGGCTAAAATAAATAAATTGCCAAAATAAAAATAAAAACTATATCAATCTTAATTAATGCAACTAAGTACTAACTCGAAAAAACTTGCAAGAGAAATCCGTTGATGAAGAAATTATCATGTTCTGAAACGAAATGTTTCCACGCTGAGAAATTTCTGGACACCCATGTTAAGATTTCATTCATGACAGTGAGCACGAAAATGTTGAATTTGTCCTTGAATAACGCTTAAAAGGGTATACTTAGAATATGTTTTCCCCTTTGTTCAGCGTTGAAGTGCTTTGTAGGTTCAAGGCTACTTCCTTATGCTCCTACCTTAAAGCGTTTACCATTCACGCTCATATTTGAATCAAATAATATTAACGATATATTATTTTTTCTTAAATGTAACTTAGCTGCAACATTCACAAATATGGTGTGAACATCACTTATATATCAGATGTATATATCAGATGTATACATCAACACATATACATAAGATGTATAAATCAGTACTACTCATATTCCATTCAGCTACGATAGCATTTCCTTCTATTATTGTTGCAGATCCTGAAATTTCATTGTATTTTCAGATCACAAGTTAAAAATATATCTACCGTGACCAGCATATGACTTAATGCAAGTAATTTACTTACAACATAATGCAAGTAATTTACTTCTTTCAAGGAGAAATAATGATGCACAAGATGCACGGCACAATATTTGTATCGTTGAAACAGAAGTAAGCTAACATTAGGGGCTTTTCTGGATTACAACATGTAAAAATATTGTGAAGTGCGCAATTAACTTATATTTCGCGCAAAAAAATTTGACAGTTGAAAATATTGATAGAATCTGCTTAGTAATATTACATATGCTAAGAAATATATATATATCCTGTATTATATTAAAATATGTTAATTATTAATTTATCAATTTGCCGCCATTTTACAAAAGTTGTCAATTGACGATATTTCGTCATATTAGTCGCCAAATTTATCGTCATGTGTTACATATTTTACAATATTTACAATCATTAATTTACATAATTTTCAAATGAATAGTTTTGAAAATGTGCAGTATCCCTGATACGATTCACATTGTCTTTCTAATGTTTATGCCATTAGTTTTAAAATAAAAAATACGTATAAAGTGATTATTCCTTTACATCATTGAATGTCCTGATATTTTATAAGTTTCTTCAAACAATTATCCGAAAATTTTGGGTTTTCCGAGAGTTCGATCGAGTTTGAAATAAAAAATGTTCCAGTATTTACGGATTGTAACAATCATACAAAATTATGTTCGAAACGCTCTATTCATTCGTGAGATATCGCTTCTCCAGTCTCACACACATATACACACAGACACAGACGTTACCTCAAAAACGTTCGACTTGAGTCCAGATATGTTTGAAACGTGTTTATCTGTCGAAAACTCGAATTCGAATTTTCAAGTCCGTCATGATACTTTCCCTATACATTATAATACTATGTATGTAGGTAAAGCAATAAGCTGCAAAATTAAAGAGTTTCCTGTCCATAACGGGGAGTAAGATTACTGATATTTATGATTATATATATATATGTATATACCCTGGCTTTCCAAAAATTACGCACGGACGGTAAAATCGACAAAAATGGAAAAGTAAAGCTTTGATTAACTCAAAATTGTACATGAAGGTAGCAAATGTATTTATGCATTAAAGAAAACAAGAATTATGTACGAAGATGAAAAAAAATATTTACTTTTCAAAAGTTATATGATAACGTCATATTTGGGTAATTAATAAAATTATGTTTAAAGGCAAAAAAACCAAACAAAACTTATATTAATATAGTATGTGACCACCCAGGATCTTCACACAAATTTTACAATGATTTTCCATGCTTTCAATCAGGTGATCAACCATCGCAGCAATAGCCATTTCTCCAATAGGGCAGTTTCCAACTCTCTGAGACTGACTTGGAGGAGGTAAACGTGCGGAGACAGCACGCCCGAGGACATCCCAAAGGTTTTTAATGGGATTAAGTCGAAGGAATACGCCGGCCACTCCATGCGAGAAACGCCCTCACATTCCAGGTATTCGTCAACGATGTTAGGTCGATGGGAACGTCCATAAGGAGGAAATCAGGATCAACTTCTGCAGCGTAGAGTCTCGCAATGGGGTCTAGGACTTCATCCCGATACCGCGTAGCCGTCACAGAACGGCCTTTAAAGATGTGCAGCTCTGTGCGATATCCCACTGAAATTCCAGCCCACACCATGACGCTGACACCCCTGAATGCGTGATGTTCGAAGCTATTCTTGGTCTGATTGCGTGTGCCTCGTTCTCTTCAGACCCTTATACGCTTATAATCTGATTCCAGGGCAAATATGGACTCGTCCGTGAACAGGAAGTTGAACCAATCTGGGACAGTCCAATGATATGTTGACGACACCACTTTAATCTTGAACCTCTGGCTTGGATGGTTAGTGGAACATAAAAACGTGGCACTCAAGCGTACAGTACCTTCACGTGGAGCCTTCGGCGCACAGTACTGGCAGATATTGTCTTTCCAAGTGCCGCTGCAACCATGGACGTAACAGTTGTGGAGGTCGCTTGTCGATTCCGATTGGCTACTATAGCAATATACCGATTATCAGAGGGCATGGTAACCCTTGCACGACCGGTCACAGGTTTCCTGACAACTGTTTGATTTGTTTGGAATTGTTTCCATAATCGAGAAATTACAGAATGATCAAAGCCAAAGAAAATAGCGACATCTTTGATTGATTGTCTTGCTTCAATGCGTTCGACAGTCCGCCAGCGATCACTATCTGTCATTCGTCTTGTTTCAGCCATAGAAACACGGGTATCATCAAAAGTAATCCTACAAAAGTTATAAAGACTTCGTATCAGCATTTAAATGCACTTTCTGAAACACTTCAGAATGCTGGCGTCTTCAACGACCGCCTAATTAGCATATATCCGAACAGTCAATAGTGATTGGCTGTAACATACGATATTTGCATACTGCCATCTACATCCGCAGCGATTTTCAGCCACTCAAATTCAAATACGCTTTCGAAAAATGAAAATTTGCATTCCTTGCTTAACTTTTGGAAATGAGTATATATATATATATATATATATATATATATATATGTGTGTGTGTGTGTGTGTGAGTGTGCATGCAACCATAACGCTTTGGCAAACGATAATTAAGTGAATATTTCAAAAATAAAGCTGTAATTTTCACGAACGCCTGTAATTGCGGCTTTTCTGATAGTTTGCCGAAATTATCAATAAAATAGCTGGAAAAAATGAGTAAAAGGTTGCAGAAAGTTTACAGTGTATCACAGCTTTTATGAAAGAAAAATGTACGTATCTTTTTCAGATTTCGTAACCAAGTTATTATCACTTTTCCTACATATGTAGTACAAGTATAGGGAAATTATTGTGACGTTGTTGAAAATTCAATTTCGAGTATTAGACGGAAGAACACTTTTAAAAAATATCTGAACTCGAGTCGAAAGTTTTAAGTTTATATCTGAACTGAATTCGAAGTGGTGCGTATGTATGTCAGCGTGTATGCTAGTGTGTCCATGACCTTGAGTTCTCTTCAAAATTGCCCTCGTTAAATACTATGGTATGTTGGTAAGATTATCAAGCTCTAGAAATACTTTTTATATTTAAAATTTTACACTTTAAAAGGGTGTGGATTGTTCAACATGAAAGTTTCCCAAGTCTGTTCTGAAAAATCTGTATCTGCTAAAGTGCCCTAAAAGTACCTCCATTTCTGTGTGCACGAGAATGGTCTGCTCCAAGGTTCAGTATTATGACCTAAAAATTAAAAAACGTGTCCCAGCTCGATCAGCTCATACCATTTTTAAGTGGCTTTTCCTCCCTCCCCCCCTCGAAAATATTCGAAAAATATGTATTATTGGTTTAAATGATCACAATTATAGCACGTCGCATTTCGTTTTGAAGGGCTTAAAAAATCTTTCAATTGATATCAAGTTTGACAATGTACCCCCTCGGGCGGGTAACTTGCCTCATCCGTCCCTATCCTGATGAGGACTAATGACATCCCGAACATAAAAATTGCGTCACTGCCATGTTTCACCACAGTGATTGAAATTGTTAAGTTTTGTGATCGTCGTATTATAAATAAACTTTCCATGCATAATTATGTCAAATTTTCTCCTACGCTGTCATGTTATAAAATATGAAATTTCGCATTTTTCGCTCGAATTTAAATAAAAAACTATCTACTTCTAGATATTATGGTAACAAAACTTGAAATGAAGTTTAATGAAAATACATTGATGTTTGTTACAGTTATCGCGCACACAATCAATCGAACAGAGACATGCAAGTTACCCCGCCCCAAGTGGTTACATTGTCAAACTTGCTATCAATAGAAACACTTTTTAAGCCCTTAAAATCGAAATGTAACATGCTATAACTGTGATCATTTTAACCAATAATACATATTTCTCGAATATTTTCGGGGGGAAAAAAGGAAAAGTTACTTAAAAATGGATTGAGGTGATCGAGCTGAGCCGCTCTCTTTAATGTTAAGTGAATTACACATCATTTTTAGGTCATAATACTGAATTTTTAGGCAGTGCATTCGCGTCTACATACACAGCACCAGTCTAAAAATAGTTAAAACGTATTCAGGAGTCCTGAGATATATATTGGCATCAAAATATCAAAATCAAAAATTATCATGAAAACAATATGTTCCCTATTCTATAGTATGAGAAAGTAAAAATGTTTTTAAATTGAAGTGAAATCCTACTGTCACTAATATAAGTACATATTAAGTAAAGCGCAACATACACAACGTGTAACATTGCTCAGGTGTATTACAATTTCATACATTTTTAAGGAAGTAAGCTCTTTATAACGTTAAGTCTAGTACAAAGTAGAAGCGCGACTATTGAATGATTGGCACCTGTAAATAAATGGGATGATTATTCATATAATTTATTTATTATGTGTGCATATATTTCATTATTATGTGTGCATTTATTTCATTATTATGTGAGTCACTGGAACTTCATCTCCAAATGGCATACTCAATATGCTGCGCAACTTTCGAAAGATTAATATACTTTAAGCATAATACTAATCACATTTTATCAACAGTTACAGTTTGAAGATCATATTAGATTTAAAAAAAAACACCAAAAACATGTTGTAAAAAACTAAATTAACATATAATATTTATATAAATAGACAACTAACAATAACATTTAGGTTTTAATTGGTATCAAAGTTACAAAGCATCCTTCTTCTTCCGGATTTCATTGTTCTAAAGAAGGTTGTTTTCCCCCTCTGAAACTAATATATTCCTAAATCTTATTATATGCTGTATGTAAGATTTTATATTAATTTAATGTATTTGAAACTTATTCATCAATATTAAAGGAAGGAATAAATAACATTAGTAGTATACATAACATGTTCCCAATGTATTACGACCAGAAAACTATCATGCAAATATGATATCTCGGAATATCTTTGTTTTAGATAATTAGGTAAAATAAAGTTTATGAAATACGTTATGTTATAGTTCTGAATACGTTATTGAAAGCGTAATGGGTAATATATGTGATTTATGGGACTTGAGCACAAAATGATAGTGGATGTGGTATGTGGAATATTTTAATTATCAAAGTAAATAGATGGTGATACATCTCATCATACTGAAACTATCTGTAAGACCTGTGGCGTTAAGGGGACGGTGGACGTTGAAATTTTTTTTATTTATTTATTGACTTATAAGCGTGAAAATTTGTATAAATATTCCTCTTAACATTACTATATACAATACCGTTAAATTTTTTTTCAATTTTGCTATAATTTCGTATTTTATTTAATTTAATATTTTTTAACGAAAATTTGAAAATACTCCTTGCGTGCCATTTGTTCGCAATTTTGATTAATTTTACATTATGATAAATCAGAAACACATTATGAACAAATTTGGGTATTCATTTTTAAATCCCTTAGAAAGTTAATTTTTGGGGGTAATTTTTGGCTCATTTCAACGTCCACCGTCCCTTTAAAGGGTCTACATGACCCTCGATGGGAGCAAATGATTAGCATAATTGTCTACTGCAGCAGTCTCAGTGAGAGAAATAATATGTTGAACTAAGAATAACGTCAATTAGTAGAACAACCCACAGATGAACATACATTTCGCTGATTGAAAAATATGGCAAAAGACTACATTTGTAGTTAATTTTTCGATTGGAGTTCTTGTGTTCTTGGATGGGCGCATATTTTTATTTCTTCGCCATCCACCATGCTAGAAGATTTGTTCGTTTCAATAGGCTTTGTAAGATGAAAGTTTTTTACAATTGTCGTGACAAATAGGAAAGTCTGAATCATGGTAAAAGGTTCTCCCATGCAAGCCCGCTTTCCTGAAAAAATGTTAAAAAATCACTGTAAAGTGCAATAAAATCTTGTAGTAATTAGTCATGAATAAGATAAAATTATTAAATTTAATTAAATTTAATATTTAGTTAATAAAAAAACTTTACGTATTGCAGAATATTCATAGTTCGATAAACATTCTAAGAAATGATCCAAAGTATCATATTTTATAATGGCGTCTTTAGTATCAAGTGTTATTTGTCACTATTATTATATATTAATTAAAAAAAGTAAAATCTAAACATAGTTTTTTAGAAATACCCCCTTTCGTTATTTGCATATAATTTAAAGGCATGAAAAATGTATGTATATTAAAATGCATGCAGCTTAAATGTATTTGCATATATATTAATACATACACCTAACCTTTTAATTTCAGGCGAGAAATACAAAATTTGAAGTTTCTAGTTGTTCCGATTCTCCAATTATGCACAAACATCAAGAGTATTTTCATAGCGGGCGTAGGAAAGGATGTACAGGTTAAGATCTAAATAAAAAATATTAAAATTTACGAAAGACGACATACCATATTTGGGCTTTCTAGTTGGTCCGATTCTCAAATTTTTCTCTAAAAACGAGTACATTCATATGGAGGGCCTAAGACTGACTATCCCGATGACGTTTGAAATCCAAAGAGTTAAAATTTCATGGACAGAACTACTTTGACAAGTATCAAAAATATAAAGTAGATTTCAAATCATTATGGTCATTGATACCACTGACAGGGCACGATTGCCCATTCTTGGAAAACAAACCACGTCTGCTATGGATTTGAAGACCAGAGACTGAACCGTTTTACTACAAATGAGTCTTGCAGTTTGAGAAAAGTGACCGGTGATAAAAATTTATGTATGCGAGAGTTTAGGGATTCTATCAATTGTTTTCTCGGCTCAGAAATCTGTGTTTTCAAAAATATATAAATAAATAAATACATAAACGACCTGTTTTCGCGACCGTTCTCAGTCAAGGAAATGCTTTACAGTGTATTATGTTGTGGCAACGTATGATGTGCAAACAAATTCTTTTGAACTCCTACGCGCATGGAACTGAACGTGGCATGTGAAATTTAAATACTAAATGGACATCTGCTAACAGTGCTCACTCATTACATAATCGACAGTTCGTCACTCTGTCTCGCCATTTGACGAATAAAAAGTAATATTTTGATCGTTACTGAGCTTATGTATTTATATTGCTGGGGTCCTGAGATACGGATTCCTGAGATAGGAGCTGTACAATATACTGATACGATACTGATGTTAAATCATGATGCATAGGCCGGTCATATGCTGACTCCATATGCTGTGTGGTGGTCTATACCTTCTGAAGTTCCAACTTTCTGATACCTCTATCTCACTTCCACAGCTGATGACAACGACCACTAAAATCTCAAACTTTCACCAAAATACCTATTCAAAATTAGACCTTTACAATCTAGAGCAAAATATGAGCAATTCGCTTGAACAATTTTTTACTTAGGCCGTCTTGACAGAGAGATGGACAGCAATAGGATTTTATTTCCTCCAGATGCAAGGGTGGGTAGGAATGCGATGCATTGTATAGAATCATTTTTTCGAATGCTTCTTTTTTATATTTTATTAGGTACTAGCCGCCTTTGGCGACCAGCCTGTTCGCTACCCTTGAAAATTCTGACCGTGGCAAACTCGTTACTGGGCTACCGTGCCATCCGCGACAATCTCCATAACTTTATTTTTATTCGGCAATTTTGGGAATCGAACATGGGCCTACCAAGTGCAAATCCCGCGCACTAACCACTGGGGTACTTCACCCTCCGCGATATTCTTCATAACTTTCTTTTTATTCACCCAATTTAGACCGGAACCAAGTGGGAGAAGCATCCACAGGGACCGTACCCTTCTTCCCCTACCACCAACCTCTCGGAAGGACTTACAGACCCACATGTTTAACGTGATCGTACTCCGCGTAAACACGGCGGCAATTTTGGGAATCGAACCCGGGCCTACCGAGTGCAATTTCCGCGCGCTAACCATTGGGCTACTTTGCCCTACGCGACAATCTCCATAACTTTCTTTTTATTCATCCAATTTAGACCGTACCCTCCTTCCCCTACCACCAACTTCTCGGAAGGACTCACGGACCCACATGTTTAACGTGATCGTACTCCGCGTAAACACGGCGGCAATTTTGGGAATCGAACCCGGGCCTACTGAGTGCAATTCCCGCGCGCTAACCACTGGGCTTCTTCGCCCCCAGAGACTATCTCCATAACATTCTTTTTATTTACCCAATTTAGAACGGAACCCAGTGGGAGAGGCATCCACAGGGACCGTACCCTCCTTCCCCTACCACCAACCTCTCGGAAGGACTTCCGGACCCACATGTTTATCGTGATCGTACTCCGCGTGAACACGGCGGCAGTTTTGGAAGTGGCGGGAATCGAACCCGGGCCTACCGAGTGCAATTCCTGAGCGCTAACCACTGGGCTGCCTCGCCCTCCGCAACTTTCTTTATATTCACCCAATTTAGACGGGAACCCTGTGAGGGAGGCATCCACAGGGACCGTACCCTCCTTCCCCTACCACCAACCTCTCGGAAGGACTTCCGGACCCACATGTTTATCGTGATCGTACTCCGCGTGAACACGGCGGCAGTTTTGGAAGTGGCGGGAATCGAACCCGGGCCTACCGAGTGCAATTCCTGAGCGCTAACCACTGGGCTGCCTCGCCCTCCGCAACTTTCTTTATATTCACCCAATTTAGACGGGAACCCTGTGAGGGAGGCATCCACAGGGACCGTACCCTCCTTCCCCTACCACCAACCTCTCGGAAGGACTTCCGGACCCACATGTTTATCGTGATCGTACTCCGCGTGAACACGGCGGCAGTTTTGGAAGTGGCGGGAATCGAACCCGGGCCTACCGAGTGCAATTCCTGAGCGCTAACCACTGGGCTGCCTCGCCCTCCGCAACTTTCTTTATATTCACCCAATTTAGACGGGAACCCTGTGAAGGAGGCATCCACAGGGACCGTACCCTCCTTCCCCTACCACCAACCTCTCGGAAGGACTTACGGGCCCACATGTTTAACGTGATCGTATTCCGCGTGAACACTTCGGCAGTTTTGGCAGTGGCGGGAATCGTACCCGGGCCTACCGCTAACTTCCCGCGCGCTAATTTACAATTTAAAATGACCATATGCTCTCTAAGCTCTTAATTCCATCATCCTCATTCCATTGTTCCATCATTTAAAATATCCATAAAATTTAAATATCCATCGTTCCATCATTTAAAATATCCATAAAATTAAAATATCCATCGTTCCATCATTTAAAATATCCATAAAATTAAAATATCCATTTAAAAAATCCATATCGTTCCATCATTTAAAATATAAATATAATAATTTCTACAGTGCATATGTTAAGCTCTTATTTCATTTAAAATCGGAAGCGCGGGAAACGGAAAGTAAAAACTAATTCGGTTTCTTATTGTCCCACCCATCGCTATACATATACAGAACCGTGACGTCACCTCCACCTTGACGTCCCCACCCACCACCTTCCCTGCTTCAGCGGGGGAGATTACGAAGCGTCACGCCGAGCGGAACGGCGAGAAATTTAAAATCATGACGTCTTTAAAATTGCGATCCTGAAGGCAATTTTCATTATTTCTGGACCAGATTAGACTTGTAAGAATGCCAGGTGTTTGACCTTTCTGAAAATGTAAATTATTAGTCGAAATTATGAGTACTTTTCACGATGCGAGAATTTAAAAACCAAAAATCGTTTTCTTGAGCAAAAAGTGACTTTTGTTTTAAAATCTTTAAAAAATATTAGAAATCGAAATTCAGATTTGAAATTGATATATTTTTACTCAAAATTCTCTGCTCTTTCCGATGGTGTAATTTGTTTTTTTCTACGATGTCTGGATCGTGGAGAAAAAAGGGCAAAAAGGGCAAAAAACGGTCGAAATCGCATAAAACATTAAATAAATAAAAAAATAATTAAAATTTTAAAAATCGGTTTTCACGTGTACCCTTCCCTCCCCCCCGGGTCTCCGATTGCCAAATTTCGTAGCTCTCCGACGCGCGGTCGCGAAACGTATAGTGTATAAGACAGACAGACAGACAGACACACACACACACACACAGACATTGCCTTTTATTATTTAAGATACTGACTCACCTATTCCAAACATAACTGGAAAATCTTCCTTCGGTTTGTCAGGTTTCGTTATAAAACGTGTGGGATCAAACTTGTAAGGGTCTTTGTAAGTTCTTGGATCGTGATGGATTGCATAGCTGTTCACCACCGTTAAAGCATTTTTTGGAATCCTGTAGCCTTGCAATGTTGTTTCTCCTGTATACATAAAATATGATGCACAGTTTCAAATATAATCATATTAAGTTATAAACTTCGAAAGATACATTTAAAATTACATGATACGCAGGGTTCATACGAAAGAAAGACACACCCCAATAACTTTATAAAGATAGATACATGCCCGTCCACGTTAGGTCTATCAATAAAGTGACCATGCCCAGTGGAATAAAAGTGATTGCATCGCCCCTGTCGGAAAATTTGAAAGTAACAACAACGAACTCGGCAACAAAGCGAGGTAGGCAAAATACGCTAATTACAAAGTTGTAGACATGGAGGTAAATGTAAGGAGTTAAAACTGCAGACTTGGAAAATGTCAACATCAGTTGAGACGATTATTCAGGTGGGTCTGTGATAAACGGTCCTGCAATGTGTGCGTTTTACGGTGACACATGGAATGCATAACAAAGTACGCAATAATTGTTACATGGAATTCAAATGTGCGTTCTTTATGACGAAGGACATTTTAAATCGGCTCTAGACTAGATTTCTGTGCATCTGTCTATTCTATCATTCCTAAATATAACAGCGATTCGCCAATAACTGTATCGTGACAAGTAAATGCCTTCTGTAACAGTTTTATTGTCGATTCCAACAAATTAGTTCTACAGCTTTGCAATTGGCTTTTTCGCCTCGCTTTGTTGCCGAGTTTGTCCTCTAGAATTCTGAAATTCTCCTCTAGGGGCGTTGCAACACCTTTTATTCAATTAGGCATGGTAACTTTTTTACAAATATATCTCATGTGTATATTCAAGGACCTTTCTTTACAAATTTTATTGGGGTGCTTAAGGGTTTTTCTATGACCTTTATGCATACAGTTGAGTTGAGAGCAATATCTTCTACGACCTAGAGCGCCCGACCTACCCGAAAATGTAAGGTATCTGTTTGGACAGCCGGGAAGTGTCATAAAATTATGTCGGAAGTCATTAGGGGCGGCATCCACAGGGGCTATATATCCTTCTTCCCCTATCACCAATTTTTCGGAAGGACTTGTGGTCCCACATATTTAACGTGCCCGTCGTACCCGCGTTTGGGTAGAAGCGGGAATCGAACTCAGGTCGTCCAAGTGCAAGTCCCGTTCGCTAACCATTGGGCTGTATCATCCCTATAGCAATATCTTAAATAAGATATTTCATGTGATTTTATGTAATTGATATTGGTGTTAACTCATAGTAACGAAAAGTTTTCTTAAGCGACTTTTGATGGCTGATATACGATTTAATTATTCTGCAGCAAATTTGTAACCAGCTTGCAGGATTAAAAAATCCACGAAGTTGAAAATTTTCTGAATAAATAAATAATTTAATAAGAACACTTTCTTCGGTCGTTACATACCACTCTCGGATAGGATTACTCGGTACTGTATTATTTCCGTATTCTACTGTCTTTTATATGCAGACAATAGCTACTCTGATAAGATTGGCAGTTCAAATTAGAGTTTGAACATCTACAAACATTTGTGCATACTATACAGTGCTTTCCGCCTTTACACAGATTTCAAACGCGGCTCCGATATAGATATGAAATTCAGAGAATTAATCATTCTGAGACAAGTGGGCCTTGCAACTCGTGAAGCAACCCGTATTAGTTATATGTCTGTCGGCTCAAAAAAAGAAATACTGACGTTTTTCAACTTTTCCTTTCATACGAAAACATTCACAAGGAAATATTTTACAATGTAAGTAATTTTGTTCAAATGCCGTAGTTGTTTGAAGTTTTATTCAGTAAAGCCATATACGGTGCAGTTTGACGTTATCTACTTTTTTTATAAAAGACAATATAAAAAAAACTGTACTATAATATCTTCAAGTTTTAACCGAAACGTTTGAAACTTGGAAGGAAAATTTAATATTAAGATACGTTATGTCGCACCAAAAATTGGGTCTTTCGATTATCTCTAGGTTTCTAGTATTGTCCATAAATTTCAAATAAAGGGCACTTCCCTTTCTCAGAATTTCAATTTCAATTTCATAGAGTGGATTTCAAATACATAGATAAAGGAAATTTGGTAAAACTTACTCGTACATTTTAGGCTTGGGAACAAAGGGAAAAAGTCTGCGTATCTAATTACTTCATATATAAAAGCATTGGTGTAAGGCAGTTTACTCTTGTCATCGATTGTCGGTTGCCTATTTGGGCCTACGACATCAAGCAGCTCCTCATATATTTTATCCTGTTCTTCTGGATGTTGCACTAAGTATTGGAGAAAAAGGGCGATGAAGAAAGCTACAGTCAGTACACCATCAGTTACAAACTGGTAGACGGATGACAGAAGCGCACGATCTAAAAATAGGCAAAAGTCTAAGTGCAGAACTTGAAGTACATAATGTTCGCAATAGCACGTAAAGAAAACATTGTAAATTGTTATCTAAATAAATTAACTAAAAGCAGATGACAGATGATTACTTTGAAAAAACTAAAATTAAAGTGGTTTTCTGCTGTATTAAAATTTTATTTTAAGTATCCGATTAAGAAATATAATATTTGGGGCATTTAATAAATTCCTTGTCAATGCGGGCTATCACCTGTAAGTTAAAATACGTACCTCGAAGAAATTACTTGAATATCAAAATCATGTCAAAAATAAAAAATCTGGTGTAGGCAGCACAAGACTTTTCGTATATAATGTGATGAATACTACTACTTTTACAGTAAAAGCAAAATAGGTTATTTTTATAGTAGATACATTCTTTCCAAGATATTGATTTTTATCAATGAGTCGTCATTTGCATTGATTTAGCGTCATTTTTATCCATTTGGCGAGATTTTCGTTAATTTGGTAACATTTAAAAAATTCGTTAAGTTGGCGACATTCCGCCAAATTCGTCAGAAAAATCTCATCAAGCTTTATAGATAGAGAAATAAGTTATTCTTACAGCAGATAAATGACTACTGGCGTTCAAATACAAAAGTATTACTCAAAATACCTTTTCTTATGAATGGAACGAGCTAGATCCACGAGAAGGATGTTACTAAATTTATTGCATGATATTACATGTTGAAAGCCCAGACCGTCCGGCTCGTCATGGGACATGAGCAGCAATTACGGCGGCCGAATGATATTGTATGTGAAAAGTGAACATGTTTCTCAACAGTTAATATGTTTTTTTAATTTATGGGATTTTTTGATAATTTTTTTGAAAAATGTGCAATATCTCGAGAACGATTCATGCTAGCGTTCTAAAGTTTATGTCAATCGTTTTCTAAGGAAAAATCACATAAGAAATGTCTATTTGCATAATTTTAATACAGGTTTTGAATTTTTGAAGATTTTTTAAAAATTTCACTCGAAAATTTAGGGGGGTTCTGAACATTCTATTGTGTTTAAAAACAACAGGTTTCCAGTATTCACAGATTGTAATTTTTGTACCAAATTTCATTCGAATGACTCCATTCGTTCATGAGATATAGTCTCCACAGACCCACTGACACACACATACTTTCACACACACACACAGAGAGAGAGAGAGACCAGGGCCGATCCTAGCAGGTGTGCAGCGCGTGCACCGCACGCGGGCGGCCAAAACAAGGGGCGGCCGCATATAGTTCAATCAATCAAGCAAAATTTTTTAAAACTTCAAAATTTTTTAAGTCGAATAAATATGCTGAATTTTAAATAGTTATTGAAAAATCAAAATAAGTCCCATAGTTTAAGAAAAATAGAATGTTAGTGCACAGTGTGTTGGTCCATTGTTGGCCCTTCATTTGATAGCAAAATTCGTGGCAGAGCCGGCAATACGGCATAGAAAAGGATACCAAATTTTAAATTTCTATCTAAATAAATAACCAAGGGGCATATTTTTGAGACGCCTAAGGATGTTTCGTTCCACTGTGCGGCAGCTTATTTATGTATACCACGGTCGGCACGTGGCTCGCAGATCAATGGTCAAAAGAAACTTTATTTTAGCGGTCTCCTTTGTAGATTAGAACTGAATTATTTCGGCAAAGTTAACCCTTTCGCGACGGCGGCATTCCGGAACTGCGGCGGCCCAAAGGACGGAGCGCTTCTTTTTCGAACTGTTCCCAAGAGACGGCAATTTTATTGCGCTAAGCCTTACTCTCGAAAAAAATTCACTAAAAATCACCCGTTCAACACATCATTCTACTATTTTCAGGAATAAAAGAAATTCTTATTTTCTATTTGATGTATATTTTTCTTTCAAATTTTCTTTTATCAAAATATTAAAAATTTTAGCGTATTAAAAATGATAACTTACCTTGAATAAAATAGTTATCAGTTAATTAGGAGTGTATATAGATTTAAATCAGTTATCAGGAGTGTATACAGATTTAAATTTTGAAACTAATGCATCTAAAACGGGTTTCAATTTATCTAGTTTTTGGGCATTACTATCAAGAGTAAAATGAAGGTAACGTAATATTCTTGGCCTAACATTTTAACGAAAAAAATATTGATTTATTGGTAGAACATGGTACCAAACAAGTAGCAAATTTTAAATTTCCGGTCGATGAGAGTGGCAGAAAATTTAGCTGTTCATATTATAACAAAACTTTAGTGAGCGGGGAGAAAATAAGTCGCGCGTGGCTCTGATATTCCATAAAACTGAATCGTATTTTTTGTTTTGCGTGTAAATTGTTTGGTAAAGATAATTCAACACAACTTGTAAGTACTGACTGTTCTGATTGTCGTCATTGTTTGGATTACCTTAATAAGCATGAAAATACTCTAAAACAAACTCTATAAGATCGTGGTTGGAAAAAAATTGTACTATTGACGCGGAACAACAAAATGTTTACAACCGAGAGAAAAAGCGATGACCCGCCATCATTGAAAGAATGATTGCTGTAGTACAATTTTTAGCCAGTCAAAATTTGGCATTCAGAGGAACTAGTACGAAGTTGTATCATAGAGATAATGGTAATTTTTTAAAGGCAGTGGAGATGTCGGACAAATTTGATCCAGTTATTTCAGAACACCTTAATAATGTCAGTAAATACAAAGATAACAAAACACATATTCCACACTACTTACGGCAGTATTTTCAAAATGAAATAATTAATATTTTAGCCGAATCTATTCGTAATAAGATAACACGCATTGTCAAAAAAGCCAAATATTACACTATAAGTCTCGACTCTACACCAGATATTAGCCACACAGAACAAATAATGTTTGTAATTAGATGTGTGAACACTACTGATGGTAAGAGAGATATTTTAGAATTTTTTCTAGGATTTTTTCCAGTAACTAATACCACTGAAGAAGGTCTGTGCAATTTTCTATTAGAGAAGCTATTACCTAGTCTGCAGCTCGAAGTTAAAGATATACGGGGTCAGGGCTACGACAATGGATCGAACATGAAGGGGGAAAATATAGGGTTCAGAAACGGATTCTCGATATCAATCCTAGAGCATTATACGTGCCGTGTGCGGCTCATACATTAAATCTCGTCGTTAATGACGCTGCCAGCTCCAGTGGTGAAATTTCTGGGTTTTTTTTGAGATGGTACAAGAGCTATATAATTACTTTTCTGCGTCCCCATATCGATGGGATTTACTAAAAAAACACGTGAAAAGTCTAACTTTAAAACCATTAAGTGAAACAAGGTGGGAAAGTCGTATCAATGCTATTAGACCTCTAAAACATGACCTAAAAAACATTATTACCGCATTAAATGCCTTAATTGAAGATACCACCAGAGACACGAAAACAAAAATGGGTGCTGAATCAATAATTAAAAGTCTTGAAACATTTAAATTTTTGTGTTCAATTTTAATTTGGCATGATTTATTATTAAGAATTGATGTATTGAGTAAAATGTTTCAAAATCTTAAATTAAACACCGCGGAATGCATTGAAGGCTTAGATAATCTTAAAAAATATTTAGTTTCCCAAAGATCTGACGATAATTTTAAACTATTTGTCGATTCAGCAACAACACTTGCTAAAGATTTAGGTATTGATCCCGAATTTCCCATGTCGAAGCTCAGGAAAAAGTTCCGTTTATTTGATTACGAGGGCAGTGATGAACCAGTTTCAAATCCCTTCCAGCAATTCAAGACGGCTTTCTATTTTGCAGTTCTTGATCACGCGATCTTTTCGGTAAATGAAAGATTTACCTTATTATGCCTTATGAGTGCCATTCAATATTCTGCTTTCTGTATGAGTTTCACAACATTTCTAATGATGATCTCATGAAAGCCTGCATGGACTTAGATATTAAGTTACAGGTACAGGAGGAAGGAAGTATTGTGAAAGATATAGACGGTATACAACTCTTTAATGAAATAACTTCATTCAAAGATATTTTTCCAGGTAAAAAACAGCCAATTGAGATATTAGAAATTATAGTCAAAAAGGATCTCATTCCCTGTTTTCCAAATTTTGCTCTAGCAATAAGATTTTTTTTAATCTTACCTGTTTCTGTGGCTTCAGGTGAAAGAAGTTTCAGTAAATTAAAAATTATTAAAAATTACTTGAGAAATAATATGACACAAGAAAGGCTTTCAGATTTGGGCATCATCTCTATTGAATCCGAAATCTCTGAAAAAATTGATTTCACCGAAATTATTGACAAATTTGCTTCTCAGAAAGCCAGAAAAGTTATTTTATAGTTAATTATTAGGTAGTCTTTGTAGAAGGACTGATTTATATACTTGTCGTTTCACGAGATTTATGCTTTAGTACTTTTTTTTATTAGATTACATTTTCTGAGTAAATACTGTTGTTTTGCATTTCTAATTATAAAATGTCTATTTTTATTTCAAAGGTAATATTTTTGTTTGTTTATTACTTTGTTAAAGTATTTTGTCGCTATTATAACCTATTAGCTGGCCAAAAAATAAAGTTTTGCACTTCAAATTTTATTTGCATTTTTATTAATGTTTTACTTTTTACTCTTATACAGGTAGATGAATTTATAACGTCAAAGTTAAGTATTAGTCAAAATATGAAAAATTCTCCACAGGGGTGGCACATTAGGTCTTTGCACGCGGGCGGCCGACACCCTAGGATCGGCCCTGAGAGAGACATCGCATCAATAATGTCCGATTAGTGATCAGAGATGCTTGAAACGTGCTCTCCCGTCAAAAACTTGAAATCGAATATTCGATCCCGTCAGAATATTTTCCTTATGCATTATACTATGTATATAAGGATAGTAAAATATCAATGCATTCTCAATTATAAATCAATGCTGGGGAACTAATCTTCAGAATTATTTCTTTTCTGTTTATGTTTATAGAAAGTGATTTAAAATCTGTAACGTGGGGAATGATCAGTTTTTAATTCAGATTACTTTAAAGCTTTCATATCAATAAAAATTCTAATTACCTGGATTATACCTAAATTCTGCGAATTATGGCATGACCATGTTAAATTTATTTATCTTTCAGTTTTTCTTTTGCTCTCCATTTACTGTATATATTTACTCCGGTTCATGGATTTATCTGATGATATTACTCCTTCATCATACTAGACGGTGTCACTTCTGCAGTATTTAAGTACTTTCGCTCATATGCAGCTCTTATTTGGTGCTCAGTTCTCGGCTTGTTCGGGCTAAAGGAAACCCACACGTGTCAAAGACTATCATCTGCTCGTCGGTATTTTATTTGAGCAGCAATTTATGCAGCAATTGCTTATCTTTCTAGGGTTGGACCCAATTCTGAGCCAGTCGTAAGGCACAAAATGGATAGAGATTTGATAGAAATTGCCCATCTCAAGGAGATGTGAACTTTTTGACCTTCAACTTTCGCTTCCAAATCTAATACCGCCGTTTTACCGATGTTCTATTCGCATTAGCTTTCAAATGGGCATTTGCAAACTGGAAGAATCCTGTAACAAAATATATATGTTGACAGAACAGAACAATATTGACTGTGGTTCTCAGAAAAATAAAATGAGAGGGCAGGCATTTTTAAATTAAATTGCTTGAATCTTTCTCCCAATTTCTAAAAGGACACATCTTAGAAAAATGACTATTCCGTGGTCCCCCAAATTTTTTTTAAATAATAATCCCATTATCATTATTATTAGATAATAATCCCATTATCATTATTATGAGATAATAATCCCATTATCATTATTATTAGATAACTATTTGGCCTTAAATGTGTCCTGTAAATTAGAGTTTTCCTGCCGTCACCACTGCGCTTAGGAAATAGTTTTTTAGTTCCTGTGAAATATCAATTTTCGGAGATGCGCCCTTTAAGAAATTTCATATGTTATTGTAGTTGACTACAGATGCACTAACTGAAGCGTAATTAACATTAAAAAAATTTTGAAATTACTCAAAAGAATATAACTCGTCAAAGACAGGTAATGGATAAATTTATATGAATACAATTAAAAAAAAATCTGATCTGAGCAGCACATGATTTTCCCTGCAGACTTATATTAACGTTCTCTTTATTTTAATTAAATTTATTTCACTTTCAATTCAATTTTCGTTCTCATTCGATAAACCGGACTTATTTTCAAAGGTGGTGTAGGGAAAGTACGAAAAACTAAAATATCTCGAGAACGGCTAGTCCTAGTGTAATGGGGTTGGTCTTATTCTTTTCGTCGTTAAAAATTACGTATTAAATCAGCATTTAATGGATATATTTGAGTATACCCAGTTTTTTATTTCAGATTTTGGCAATTTTTGCGGGCCATTTTGCAAAAAAAGGCAGGTTATTTTTTTCTGAATCGTACCAAAATCTAATCAGCACCAGGGTGACCTATACGTGACTCATCTACCGAATTTTGTGAAATTCGGTCCATTAGTTTTTCAGCTACAGTGGATATAAGCTTTTGCGGGCCATTTCACAAAAAAGGCGGGTTCTTTTATTCCGAACCGTACCCAAATCTAATCAGCACCAGCCCCGCCCACAAGTGACTTACCTACAAAATTTTGTGAAATTCGGTCCATTAGTTTTTTAGTTAGAGTGGATACAAAATCTGCACAGACAGACAGATACACAGACAGACAGACACACAAACACACAGACACACACACAGACGTCACGCTAAAAATGGTTTTTTCGTGTTCTAGAGGTCTCGAAACGTGTAGATCCGTCGAAAACTCGAGTTGCGATTTTCGGCATGATTCCAATACTTTCCCTATACATTACTATGTATTGCAGGGAAAGTAATTACGATGTATCCAACAAATAATTTTCTATACAAATAAAATAATTTGGATTTCATCTATGAAACAAAAATATAATTCAATATTACTAAAATCAATTGCTTAAACTCAAACATAATTTCAAAATCATTCAATTATTTTTACAGATATCACTATGGGGAAAGTGACTATTTGAATATCTTGAGAATAACGGCTTGTTATAATTTAGTACGAATATGCTACTGTAATAAAGGTGGTACCACGTCTATTCTAAATTCAGCTATAAAGGCAACCACACAAAATCATAGATAAAAGTTCATTTAATAAAATCATCCTATAAGACCTACATAGCTTTAAAAATCGAGCGCTTTCGGTCATTACTATACCCTTCATTAGTGGCTATACGAAACTAAAATACGTAAATGTTCTATGGCGCTTGCCCAATGTGTTGTTAAAAATAACTTTCAGCCCTTCTTTGAAAAAATCCTTCCTTTTAATTCGTTGTAATAATCCACGTAATATTCTTCTTTATAAATCCTTGTTTATTTATATCTACCATGATTCCATTTATAATTTCGCTGTTCAAATTTTAAGTTACGCCTGGCGACACGTTCTCAACTCTATGCATGTCAAACCTCTTCACAGTTATATGTGGCATCATTTTATTGTAACTGTACTTGGCTGCATTTTTGAAGTTTGTTTTTTCTTTGTAAAAAATATTTGTCACTTGTTTAAATTAAATCTCTTGGGACCCATGCATTTGTATTTATAATTGATTAATTTTAATAGTCTGCTTGTACTACCATGATTTTTTGTTTATTTATGCAAATTTGTCTGCTGATCTGATCTACATATAAGCATTCTGCGTTTACTGTTTCGTATAACTACTGATGAAGGGTATAGTAATGCCCGAAAGCTCTCTGGATTCTTAAAACTATGTACGTCTTGTAGGATTATTTTATTAAATAACCTTTTATCTATGATGATGTGTCGTTAATTTTATGTTACTTTATTTCATATTTTAAAAGAATAATTACAAAGAAGAATCGAATTGTTTAGTAGTAATAAGAGCATTTAATTTATTTTTATAACTTTAAAGTTGTAGTACAATATATCGGCATTAATTTTCATCCACAAAATTACAACTTATATAAAATTATACAGGCCATTATTCATTAGATTACGTAGACTCAAACTGTATTTTCTTATTTCTTTTATCAGCTCAGCATCTAAGAGTTCAGCCTCACACTTGGTGCATGTTTAGCAAATTAAAACATTTCCACTCTCTCGATCTGAATACTTCTACATACTATTTGTATGTCCATCCATTGAAGTGCATAGAAAAAATAACTGCCAAACATTTTTCATTTAGTGGATATTATTAAGAAAAATTAGAGTTGACTTTTGACTAGATTAATAAATAAGGATATAGTGGAGCGCCGACTATACTAACCCTGGTGATCTTCAGGATTCTGAATATCCGTATAACCCCTTCTCTTTATTCTTGAAATTTCATTATGAGCACAAATAAAGAATATTCGTGCAAACTGAATTAACCGATAAACGAGTTTTTCTCTGAAGCAAAAGGTGTTGAAATTGATCCCTAATTGAGGGATGTTTGGGAAAAAAGAAAGAAGGCTGTGGAGGTCAAAAATTTTGAAAACACGGAAAAAAAAATTAAAAAGCAAATCAAAAAATAAAAAGAAGGAAAATAAAACAGCATTAAAGGATAAAGAAAATAAATTTTACACACGCCCGCTTTTTTGAAGTACATGCTAATTATTCCTGGAAATTTATACGTGCATACTATAAATGCTGTTCCTTTTAATATACATACTACATTCATAATTCATAACAGTGTATTACATGTGCTTAAAAATGTTAAAATCTTTTTAAACCTTTAAAAGAGCCGTGATTTTTTTATTAAATCCCTAACCTAATTATCCAATTTTTTTGACCGATCTACCTTCTGATCCAACTGGTTAATATAATCAGTGCTCGACCGTTCTTTATAAATTTTAAAAACAGTTTAAAAGGCTTTCATTCGTATGTTTATGAATTTCGTACCAGTGAAATATTTTGCCGTTGGATCTCCCTTCCTTTGTCGGTCTTTCTTCTCTTTATAGAAACAATCTATAATGTCCAGCACTTGGTTTTCATCAAAAGCTGCTTTATGCTTCTTAAGGATGTTTGTTAGAATGGCCTGTATTTGATTGTGGCCCTTCAACATAGCCCAGTAAGACGGTATGAAAGGAAATATGAAATATCTAGGTGAAAATAAAAATAAAGGGAAATATGAAATATCTAGGCGAAAATAAAAAAAGACTTAAAATATTCATTTCACTCTCACATAAGATCAGATTATATGTATCGCTTTACAATACTTATATGTATCCCTTTATAATACACATAGGTATCGTTTTGAGTGCTTATATGTATCGCTTTATAATACTTTATTGATATACCATATAACATTGTTCATCACCATTAAACATGTAGAAAACTATCAAAATATGAGATGAAATTTTGTTAACAAGACTTTGCTTTTACATGTGATATATATTGTAGGAAAAATAAAACACACTGATAGTTTACACACTATTACAGAGATTCTAACAAGTGCATCACAGAATTTTAATGCAGTACACAATTTCAAAACTATTACGCAGTACGCAATATATTAAACTAATATTGCTTTTTGTTTGATGTTGCTTTAGATATATTAATGTATATAATATATTTATTTATAACATATATTTCTGTATTATTATAAATCATTAAATTAGAACATATTATATAGCAAATCAAAATAAAATTGCAATTTAATACTATTACTAGAAAAGTACGCGCTTTTCGTGTGCTACTCTCGTCCGATTTCCCCATGGCCATGCATGAGAAACAGGAACAGGCGGACATGAACTGCCGTCCACCTCCTCATCTGCTCCTAATATCTACAAAAACATGCGAGCCATAGACCTCTTTCATTATTTTACTAGTATTTCTTATACGGCTTTCTGTCAAAATATACATACTATATCATCTCCTAACATAACGCAATTAATTCACGCTCTTCTAGACCTTCTAACAAAAGAATTTGTCAAATATGATACCTCAAACTTTTTAATTAAAGTTTTCAATTCCTAGTCATATCATGGTAAAGTCACTCTCTCTAACTTTATGGGTTATACATTTCAGCTCCAAACAATCTATCTATAAACAAAGTTTGCATTAACTGCCTTGTCTTAAACGTAAATTTGAAGATAAAACAGAAAGCAAATCTGTCTAACTCGATGGTTTAAATATTCATATTCTAGATTTTTATATTGGGATGACCTCTTAACCTTAACTTTCCTAATCAGCGGAATCATGAAGGTGTTCTTATCTCTAACGCCATGAGCTGAATTCAGTTTTTCCTTTAGTTTCTTAAAGTCTCATGATTATGTAATTGATCGTCTTTGATCTGCGATTATTAAAAGCAAAAGTAGCAAAAACGGCCAAACTTTGAGACACTATTTTTTCTGATCCAAAAGGTACAGGGTGAGTTTAAAGTCGCTCACATCAAAGTTCATTTCACTCCTGAAAGTTGGCGAATGTTCCGCTGGTCCCATCAGGACGGTGCGACTTGTCACATATTATCCATCTTTTAAATGATTATTTCGGTGAGCTCATAATTTCCCTTGGATTGTGGTCCCTTCGCTCTCCAAATTTATTACCCCCCTGATTTCTTCCTATGGGGGTATCTGAAAAATGTGGTTTACGTGAATAATCCACACACGATTGCTGAGCTGAAAACGAACATCACAACAGCCATTTCAACATCAATAGTGCCATGCTTCACAGAGACTCAAGAAATCTGGTAAAATGAAAGCCGCTTTTGCATTCGCGAAACAGGACACCATTTCCAACATTTATTGTAACACCTAAAGTTCGTCTGCTAAAAATAAAAGGTAAAATTTCAACTAATCTCTGTTATACTTTACTTTCATTTAAATTATCAAACTGGTACTTTTACGGGCAGTTAAACTTTAATGTGCGCGACTTTAAACTCACCCTATAATTTGGAAAACGAATCTTATCGAATTAGTTTAGATATATTTTTTAGCCCTCGGGGTTGGAATAGGTACTCTGACATACAGACACTCCACTTTTATAATAATGACTCTGTCGGCAAAGGAATTGTCTGTTATCTCAATGTTGTCACGAAACGAAAAATATTTATAACCCCTGCACTTAAAAATTAATATTGTATGGCAACGGTAAAATACAACCTTGCGATATTTCCCATCAAAAGAAGATTCTTGTAGGTCATGCTGGTAAGAACTGGTCCATATTCATGGTTCAGTTGAGCCAGCTCTTCCTCGGAGATACCCTGGTCGTTAAAAAGAATCCTCCTGACGATCTTTGAGCATTTCAATGTCAAGAGCTCGCTTACGGTGATGGGTTGGCCCTTCATGGCACGCATCTCATCTACAGTTTCCTTGATGGAATCATAGATGGAGCCAGAGGCATCTTCTTTGACTGCAAGCATTCCATATTCTCTAAATTTTTGGTTGAAGAACTTTCGCTGCACTCGCCATGATTCGCCATTTACAATGGATACAGCTAAAAAAAAATAAGAGTAAATATGCGTATTAAAAACGGTTAAATTTATCAGAGAAAACAGCATTATCAAAATACTTAATTAACATTAAAACTCCGTTTGTAAAACAGCATAAACATGTAAATACGAGTATATCAACGGGTTAAAGACAAAAATGAGTATCTCTTGTCAGAAAAAGTGAAACAGATCAATTACCCTAGAAATTGTCTGATTCTAGAGTAAAAAACAAAATAAAGAATTGTTTGTGTTTTTTATTCTAGAAACAAATCTACAAATTTTATGCTTGCAACTGCTGATGAACATCTAGAAATTTTATGTTTGCAACTGCTTCTAGATAACTAGAAATTATATGTTTGCAATTGCTGAAGGATATATAGAAATTATCTGATTGCAACTGTTGATGGACATCTTACTGTGGTTGATAGAGACTCCACTTTCTCATATATCTTACCATACTTTAGGATATTTGGTTTATGATGTTTTACTAAAAACATTTTAAGCTTTCAGTAAAATTTTGAACGAATTATTTAATACTAAAGAAATTATCCACCGTTATATGGGGCCTGAATAAGCGACCGCTACTTAAATGAAGCATATGCAGATAGCACCACTCAATTTCCAAATCATCTGTTATGACAAAACTACTTGAAGCAAATCCTTTATTTCAACGCATGTACAGTCGCACGCAACTTTTTGTCACACATGCGCATAAACTCCCACCACTGAAAATAGCAAACCAAGAAACCGGAGAAAGAACATAACCGAAAATTTCGAATTTTATGCTTTCATTTTATTGAGCAGGGCGCTTTTAAGCAGGAAATAAGTTTGCTTCCAAGGTCAGTAGAAAAATTGTCTACATCCAGTTCGTGACGTAACAAGAAACCAGTCAGAGAATTTTCTGAAGCATCTGTTTGAAATAGCGAAGTGTTAGCAACTAATTGCTATTTAAAGCAACATATGTATCCGGCATTAAGTTTGAATTTAGAAAATAAACTGTTAATTCCGGTGTAGTTTTGATCAGAGATTTGCATCTAAAATCTCAGGCAAAGCCAAGAACATTCTCTAGTTGATAAGAAAATCGCTGGATTGATGGTTGGAAGTCTACTATCCAGGACTGCGAAAGATATCTCTTACAGCAAGTTATCAAGCACATAGTTTTAAGTTGATTATTTTTTACCACTATGACTGTACTTACTTTCACACGATTTTCAACTTTTGTTCTAACTGAACAATTCCTATTTTGCATATTCCAATTAACTAACTTTTCTGTATATTTCTGCTAGTTGTTCCATCAGTATTAAGTCAAAACCCAGGGAAGCCGATCTAGAGAATCTATCTTCTGAAATACCCGTACCCGGCACAAAACGTCAAACTATGAATCATATTGATTACAACTAGGATACGTACATACTTAATACTACATACTTAATACGTACATAATAATTACATGGACTATATTATTGCTTTGAAAAAAAAATTTAAAATATATCTGCTTTAATATGAATACTGACATTCAATAGAATGTCCCTCTTTAAATTTAGGAATACTTTTCACATTTTCCACACTTAATTTTTACAATAAAATTGAAGCATTAACAATCAGGAACAGAGGCAAAAAGTGAATTTTGAGGGATTAAAATCAAAGAGTTGTGTTAAACATTTCTGAACTACTTTATGCTTAATATCTAATACATTCATAATTTAAAACTCACCTTCTTTAAAACTTAAAGTCAGTAAAGAGTAATCCGTAAATCGATCTACAAAGCATTCTGATTTGCTTATATGGGCTTCTTTTAAAGCTTTCATGCTGCTTAAAGAAACGAAGAGATTTCCCGTAACAGTAAAACTGAAAACATCTCCGTATTTCTCTTTCATTTCCAGTAGATGAAGATAGCCAGCTCGATCTCTTAGAAACGGCCAGTAGCCGATGAATGGAATTCCCCAAGGCCCAGGAGGTAGATCACGAACTTTCAAAAAATAATATATTAAGAAAAAAATAAAAATTGTTGCTGCCACATTTTGACATGATGAAAAGTGACAGAAGTATTCTAAAAAATTATCAAAAAGCGCCATATTTGCAGTAACTCATAAAATATCAGTAGAACATGCAACGCAGCATTCCTATATCAACTACCCACTGTAAGTCCAACTAGATCATATGCCAAGAATTTCTTTATTTCTTTGTGGATGAAGATAACTAAGGGATCTGGAAATAAACAAAAAATCATACTAAATCTCATAGAACAATAAAATAGTATGAATAAAGAATAATATATTTTGTGTTATAATATATACCACATATTCTGAAATTTTAATATTCCTACCTAATTTAATTTACAACTCTTTTAGACTTCAGTTCTTACCCGGATAACATTCGCCAATTGCACAGTCAGAGAATGTGGTCCTCTTATAGTTGTTTTAGAAGAAACAACATATTTTTGAAATATTAATGATCGCCCCAATTTACGCTTATACTCTTTTAGAATTCAGTAATCAATCGATCAAGCTTAGCTTTCAAAAACCATAATGATTGCCATTTCTTGAACTATAAAGCATCCAGGATGTTCTTAAAATATGGTAAAGGTTTGCATTTCCACAAATATTGATTCTAGTTATGTATTTGCGACTACAAAGTTTCCTTATAAAGTACAGAATTTCATGCAAAAAGTTTGTATTCATATGTGTTCCGTTGAATAAAAGTTCCAATAATTACAATGCTCCTAATGTTCCTTAGACAAAATAAAAATACATTCCTTTTATCTGTATAATTTGCAAAAATTAATTTATTAGAAATTTTCACCGTAAAGAAATGAATCGCTAAGTTTTCTCCCTAAAATCCTAAATTTGTTCTCAGAAGTAACGAATCTCTAAATTTGTCCCCAGAAGTAAGTCTGTAATAGGTATGGTAAAGAGACCTAAATCAGTAAAACAGCTTTAAATAACTTCATTAATTTTTATTTTAAGAATTTTCATTTTCTTTAACTAATTAAGCCGGGAGGAATATTTTACTAATAGTAACGGTTGCCCTATGAGGCGTCCGTAAAAATTCCGATTTTTCGTTTTTTAGAAATACCACTCACTGAAGTGAAGCAATTAAAAAAAAATATGCACCATATTTTTAAAAATCTGATGTGGGCAAGACACGACTTTCCTAGTATAATGCAATGAATTTACTACTTTAATAGAAAAGGCAATAGGTTATTCTTATAGTAGATATTTATATTCTTTCCAAGATACTGAATTTTCGTCAGTGAGTCGTCATTTTCACTGATTTAGCCTCATCTTTATCCATTTCGCGAGTTTTCGTTAATTTAGCAACATTTAAACAAGTCGCCAAGTTGGCAACATTCCACCAAATTCGTCGCAAAAATCTCGCCAAGCGTTATGGACGAAGAAATAAGTTATTCTTACAGCAGATAAATGACTATTTGCGTTCAAATACAGAAGTATTACTTAAAGCATCTTTTTTCGTGAATAGAACGATCTAGATCCACGAGAATGATGTCACCAAATTTATCGCACGATATTACATATGAAAAGTGAACATGTTTATCAGTAGGTAATGCTTTTTTATTTTACATGATCTTTTGATATTTTTTTTTTAAATGTGTGATTTATGGGAATTTTTTGATAAATTTATTGAAAAATGTGCAATATCTCAAGAACGGTTCATGCTAGCATTCTAAAAATTATGTCAATCGTTTTCTAATGAAAAATTACATAAGAAATATCTATTTGCGTAACTTTATTAAAGGTTTTCATTTTTTCATAATTTTTTCAAAATTTCACTCGAAAATTTAGGAGGATTTTGAATATTCAATTGCGTATAAAAACAATAGGCTTCCAGCATTTACGGTTTGTGATTTTTGTACCAAAAATTCGTTCGAATCGGTCCATTCGTTCGTCAGTTATCGTCTCCACAGACTCACACACGCACACACACACTTTCACCCCCCCACACACATACTTTGACATACACACACACACAGACATCACCTCAAAAATGCTCGATTCGTGATCAGGCATGCTTGAAATGTGCTTTCCCGTCGAAAACTCGAATTCGAATTTTCGACACAATACTCTCACAATACTCGTCACAATACTCTCTTTATACATTATTATATATAAGAAATGTAAAAACTTTATAATTGCAAATGTATATGTGTAGGATCTATATTTAAGGGAATTATGCGTTATCACGTTTTTCAAAAACCGTGTATATCAACATATGTTATAAATTATTCTGTCAAAATTTTTGATACAAGAAAATAGTTTGGTACAATGGGTTTTTAAGCCAAATCCAGATAGTTACATTTTCCTCTGGTACAAAAGGGCAATAAAATAATAAATGTTTGTTTAGGAAACACAAAGTGTTCTGAACCAAAAGACCTCTTAAACAGCGTCACAGAAACATTCTACTTGTTGACTTTCCGTGAGCTGTAAGGTCGACACAAGGCCGAATGGCTTGCGCTTGGGCTTCCATTCTTACCTACTCATATGCGTAATAGATTTGTATAAAAGCCGGGTATTCCAGATAAGGAGACCTGAGTATACTTGCATGCTCATAGTTTAGGATCCACGGTAAATTATAGGTACCGGTCAAAGCGGATATCTTGTACATAAAAGGAAGCATAGCACTCAAATTATAATCTACTTCTACAGGTGAGCTACAAGACATACCATAGCATAATTATTTATTTAACAAGAACACTTTTTCATCCTACAGTGGAACCGGGATCATACATTGAAAGGAAAAGCAAAATTCATCTACGAAGAAATAATTAAATAACAAATGTAGTAACTTGATATAACTAAGACTAACAGTATGTATCACTTTCGTTCTTAGCTAATGAAAATAGCAATGTTTCTTTTAATGTGCGTTCAAACGCAGAGCTGAGTAAAGAAAAGGAACAAAAATATCTCTTGTTCAAGCTGAATACATACTCACTTAATGCCCAGTCAGGAAGTCCTATATAAAGGGTGCAAAACAAGGATGTGAATATCAAGTGATCTTTGTTCGAGACTAATAAAAGGCTATTTATATTTCTGACTGAAACTGAAGACAGATGAAAAGAAATAAAGACATGCTAACAAAATAACACGTTTGACTTGCGGAAGGAAATAGCTTCTTTACATATGATGTATCCTTTCGTTTCGTGCGTCGATGTATTATCACTTATCAGGATACGAGAATGAGTTTAAAGATCTGGATAACTAAAGCATCATTCATAGCAGCACTAAGAGCAAACAGAAACAATATCGAGCTAATAACTCTCTAGCCTTCTAGAAAAGTTAGAAAATAATAACCATAAAATAGAATAAAATAACAAATAAATACCCAATTCATAAGCAAGAAAATTGTAGTCTCAAATTAGTGTTGCTCATTTTACACAACATTGCTGTCTAAAGGACAACTTGACCTAGAAACACTTAAGTAAAGCGTGAAAATTTCAACCAATCACTTAATTTTATGAAACTCGACAAAATTTGCCTAATTTATCCCCAAGGTCAGTTGACCCACAAAGAAACCTTGCAAAAAAGAAAAATATATCATCTATTTGAAGAAACCACTCTGCTAAAACCGTGTTAATAAACGTATGCCATAAATGCATTCTCACGAAAACACCATGTAATTGCAATGAAAGAAGAAATGCCCAAGAAAATATGCTAGTAGGCAAGATCATAGGTCACGTGATTCGGAGAAAATTACCACAACTCTCTCTACCCTTATCTCAGCTCGATGGTATCTTTTATTTATTTGTCTGGGAAATCAGTCTTTGAAATTTTCGAGTCGAAAATCAATAAAAATATGGCTTTTGCATTGATTTTACTATTTTTAAAAACCTACGTATATAAGAAAATTCTATAATTATTGTTCCTTAATTTTTAAATGTCGTGAGTCAATTCCATATATTTAGCTGTCACTTAAAAATTTCAGATTCGAAGTGAAAAAATCTGATGTGGGCAACACATGACTTTCCTTATATAATGCAATGAATTTACTAGTTTTACTGTTAAAAAAATGTTATTCTTATAGTAGATACTTATAGTCTTTCCAAGATATTGCATTTTCGTCAATTAGTCGACATTTTAATTGATTTAGCGTCATTTTATCCATTTGGCCAGATTTTCGTCAGTTTGGCAATATTTAAAAAGTCGTCAAGTTGGCGACATTCCGCTAAATTCGTCGCCAAATTATCGCTAAGCGTTGTGAACGGAGAAATAAGTAACTCTTATAGCAGATAAATGACTATTGGCGTTCAAATACAAAAGTATTACTAAGTATATTTTCTCATGAATGGAACGAGCTAGATCCACGAGAATGATGTCATCAAATGCATCGCAGGATATCACATATGAAAAGTGAACATGTTTATCAACAGTTAATATTTTTTTCAATTTATGGGATTTTTTGATAAATTTGTTTGAAAAATGTGCAATATCTCGAGAACGGTTCATACTAACGTTCTAAACTTTATGTCAATCGTTTTCAAAGAAAAAATTACAAAAGAAATTACTATTTGCGCAACTTTATTAAAGGTTTTAATTTTTTGATGATTTTTTGAAAATTTTACTTGAAAATTTAGGGGGGGTGTTGAGTTTAATTGTGTATAAAATCAATAGGCTTCCAGTGTTCATGGATTGTAATTTTTGTACCAAATTTCATTCGAATTAGTCGATTCGTTTGTCAGTTATCGTGTCCACAGTCTAACTGACACACACACACACACATACATCATCGCAAAAAACGTCTTATTCGCGTTCACGGATGCTTGAAACGTGTTCTCCCGTCGAAAATTCAAATTCGAATTTTCGACCCTGTCACAATACTTTCCTTATACATTATATGTATATAAGGAAAGTAAAAATAGCCTTTATATTAACGTTTGAATAAAGACTTTTTTCCCCTTTTTACCGTTTCTTAGAGAATTAGAGAATTTTAAAGAATTTGAATATCTATTAATTTTCTTCCCTTTTTGAATGTTTTGCTTACAATCCTAGAATATTACTCCACTTTTAAAATATTTCGCAAGATTCTAAGAATTGGAGTTTAAAATGCTCGGATATACATAGTCTGATTTGTTTGAATTATATAGATGCTAATTTCGTAGCTGCCAGAACATTATGCTGCTGTTAACAAAATTTAATATATATTTAGATTTTTCATCTGTGTGGTCATTAATTGACAATTCATATTTGATGTTGATAATTCATACAAAATTAGCCGCAGCCAAAGCATTATGATTTTCATAGCAAATTTTAATATACATTTAATTTGATTACATCTACAAGATCATGTTGATCATAACTTAACTATAACGATTACTATTTATGCTACGACCGCCGCTGCCAAAGATATAGTTTAATATTCATGTAGTTTGTTTACATCTGCGTGATCATTACTTGATTATGAAAGTTATAATAAATACTAATTTTGCAGCTGTCAAAGATGTAGTTTAATATGCATTTAATTCGTTTAATATATATTTAGTTTAATTACATCTACAATATTATGTTGATCATAACTTGACTATAAAGATTACTATTTATGCTACGATCGCCGCTCCTAAAGATATAGTTCAATAGTCATTTAGTTTGTATACATCTGCGTGATCATTACTTGATTATGAAAGTTATAATAAATACTAATTTTGCCGCTCTCGAAGCAGAATTCTAATATTTATGTTCAATTACATTTAATATGGAATAATTTAATATTTAATTATAGTATATATATTATTTATTTTTCGTATACGTGATCATTAGTTATTTGATGTGGCTAATATATTCTGATTTTACATATACCAAAGCGGACTGCTTATGCTAACAAAATAAAAAAAACATTTGCTATGTTTATATGTGCGATCCTTGATGTCATTAGATTCAAGTTTTATTTTGTCACAGAGCTAATTATTCGTAGATTGATCGGGGTGATAATGACAACACTCCAGGTTATAGTTTATTTTAAGTAGGAAATTGTTAAATATTTTATTGCAGTTTAAATGTTATAAGAAATTACGAGGAAACCTAATTTTTCAATTTCCACCCATACACAATAGAAGTAGCGGCTCCCGTATAGGCACTGCGGCACTGCGGGAGAGACAGTGCTCTCTCTCCCTCGCAGCTTCGCATGCAACTTCCTATGTGCGCATACGCACAACAGACAAATACTGTGGTATTTGACTGTTGTGCGCAGATGTTTGACTGTTGTACGCATGCGCACATAGGAAGCTGCACACAAGGCTGCGAGGGGGAGAGAGAGCACTGTGGTTCCCGCAGTGCCTATACGCGAGCCGCCACTGTGACAATAGTACAGCACAGAAAAATTGCAAATACATTTTAATCATACACTAAATTGAATAAAATTAATGGCGTACTCAGATTCAATTCAAAACAATGCTAACAAATCTTATTAATAGCAAAAAGCCGCGCTTTTAATAGAATCGCGCATATGAGTATGCGAACTGTGAAATATTTCACATTAAAACTTAATTTCGCAAATAATTATGAAATTAGAAATATAAAATAATTCTGGAGAATCCTAATACAAAAGAGAATATAGATTTTTAGAATTTGAATATTAATTGACTTAAATTAGAATACAGTAAATCAATGAAATCAAAGTAACACATTCAAATCTCAAAAACATATTTAATATAGAGGAACACGTTTAAGTCACGATGCATGCAAGCGTACACGCTTTGTTTAGCTGTTTAAAAGTTGTTTACTTGTTTGTACAAAGCTTAGTGAACATGCTTGGTTTAAAAATGGGCGTGTCACCCTGTTACAGATCGGTTTAATTATTAACATTGCGATTCTTCACATATGTATGCGATTTTATGTATGGGTGCAAATTTTTATCTTCCTGCCTATTGCAGTTTTTGAGTAAAAAGGATCACAAAATTTGGGCAAATATTAATTTCGCTTCATTAGGAATACAGAATGGGCTTCGCTTCACTCGTCCATAGTTATACAAAATTATCATTATACAAAATTGTCAAAAGGAAATGAGGATGTAGGCAGATGAAATATTTTCGACAATTTTGCATAACATCAATTTTAAATAATGATAAGATATGTATAGTGTTATTTTGAATTGAATCTGCTTATACCCTCATTTCCGTTCGATAATTTTGCATAATATCAATGTTAAAAAATGATAAGATTTGTACAGTAATATTTTGAATTGAATCTGCTTACATCCTCATTTTCGTTCGATAATTTTGCATTATATCTATGTTAAAAAATGATAAGATTTGTACAGTATTATTTTGAATTGAATCTGCTTACATCCTCATTTTCGTTCGATAATTTTGCATAACATCAATGTTAAAAAATGATAAGATTTGTACAATATTATTTTGAATTAAATCTGCTTACATCCTCATTTTTGTTCGATAATTTTGCGTAATATCAATATTAAAAGATGATAAGATTTGTACAGTATTATTTTGAATGGAATCTGCTTACATCCTCATTTTCGTTAGATAATTTTGCATTATATCAATGTTAAAAAATGATAAGATTTGTACAGTAGTATTTTGAATTGAATCTGCTTACATTCTCATTTTCGTTTGATAATTTTGCCTAATATCAATGTTAAAAAATGATAAGATTTGTACAGTATTATTTTGAATCAAATCTGCATACACCCTCATTTTCGTTCGTTAATTTTGCATAATATCAATGTTAAAAATGATAAGATTCGTACAGTATTGTTTTGAATTAAATTTCTCTACACCTTCAATTTGGTTCAAGTTCGTGTGCGATTAAAATGTATCTTCAATTTTTCCATGCGGAACTCTTGTATTGGAAATACTGTTGAAAATTTGTTTTTTCTCATAATATATATATATTTTATTTTTAGTTTTTATATTTGCAGGCGTAAATTACGTTCAAACCTATGTAGAAACAGGAGCACAATCTGAATTTCATCTGAAAGTGCTGAAAAGCAAAGGAAAAGGCATGAAACAAGCTAAACCATAGTCATGGCGTACGTGAATGACTAACGATCGAAAGTAATGACGTGAAAATTTTTAGATGGAAATGTTCTGCGAGATGAAACTACTTGCCAGGTTTCAGCTCTCTACGTGATCTGGAAGACGAGAACGAGTCCGTCAAAGATGTTGGAACAATGGAACAATGGGACTACAATGAATTTTGGAACAATGATACTACATGAAGTTAATAAGAGGGGTATGAAAATAAATCTATTCTATATTGATTTCACGGTACACAACGGAGTAACACACTTAATATCTACATATACATTTTTAACGGTGAGTTACACGTATGTACAATAATAACTTACCTCTTTTCTACAATGTATTAAATTTGATCCCAAATGCCGTTTTAAAGGCAGCGTACATAATGTTTTATCTGAACAATATCTCTTATCGGAGAGAGGAGCCATCGAGTAGCGGAGATGTTTTTTTATTCTATGGTTGAGTCGGTACAGATGTAAAAGTAGGAAGCATAAATGTGGCCTTGATTTTTTTTGCAAGTTGTCCTTCTCATTGATAATGAAAGTTTATTTTGATGTGTGTGGCAATACAAAGGCTGGTCCTTTCACATAGCTTTTTACGCCAAGACAACCGCAATGAGATCTATTACATTTTAACTGAGATCAAATTAAAGTATATTTTAGGGGGTATCTAATAAAAGTGCAATTTAAGTATGGTGACCATACGTTCTTCATTTTAGAGGACTGTTATTTTTATTCAAATATCTATCAGGGGGTGCTGTAGCTCTACGACCCTTATACACGAACCGTACTACATTTAATAAATAAATGCAGACTTTATTTAAATATTAAGTATTTTTTGGAGTTAGGATTTGATAGTTTATTTTGGAACGAAAAGTAACATGACCAAAAATATTTTATATATATATATATATATATATATATATATATATATATATATATATATATATATATATATATATATATATATATATATATATATATATATATATATATATATATATATATATATATATATATATATATATATATATATATATATATATATATATATATATATATCTTATATATGGGAGATTTGATATATGGGCCTTTAATTTGACAAACTTACTTTTGTATATCAAGGAGTTATTACTGCCCGGCTGATTTGATTGTCCCAGTGTAAGCCTAAGAGTAGGAGGATTGCATTACTAATGCTAAATTGAGTTTACACCATACACGAGCTACTCTGCAACTGAAAAATATAATCTACTGTTCAGTCTTGCATTTTAAATTGTATAGCGAAATAGGTGGAGTATGGCATTAAATATATAGCTAGTAAGTTTTAGGGTAGGACACCCACCAAAATAATAAAACAACAATGCAGAATATTACAGTACAATTTGTTATCTGCCTACAAGCGACGTCACTCCTAAATCAATTACTTCCTTATTGGAGAGCTATCCCCACCCTGTAAATCAGACCTTGCGTGTTCACGTGTTACGGCATTCATTACAATAAATATCTCATGAATTTGTAAAGATCTTTGTTGCCCCAACCGAGAATCGAACCCTGAATCTCCGAGCTGTCCAGCCGACGCTCTATCGTTGAACTAATGGGACGAAATTGCAAGCTGTTATCGTAGAAGTGGACTCTGCATTCTCCACTCTCTAATGTCAGATTGGCAGGTAACTGCCAATCTGACTGACCACCTCCTGCTATCTTTACTTCAGGTTAGCTTCGGGATACTAATATTTTTACCTAGGTTAGTGTCCTGAGTGATCGTTTTCCTCTCAATTTGAAATCCGCGTTCTAAATTCCAAAGTCCACTGAATCCGTGCTAGTGGCACTAGGGTCACTTTCAGACCTTCAGCATCTTTGTACTAATCTACAGGATTGATATATTCGGGCGCCATTGTAAAGAACATTGTTGTTCCAACCGGGAATTGAACCCTGGATCTACGAACTGGTCAACTGATGCTCTACCGTTTAGCTACTGAAACGAAAGTACAAATTCTTATCGTCAAAGTGAACTCTGCAAATTAAATCCAGTGCTCTTTCGTGAAATATAAAACACAAATAAAAGAAAAACATCATCGGTTATGCACAGATCGGCTTCAGAAAAAGTATAGTTCAATTGGTGAAATTGAGAAGGGTCTTACAAGGCTACTTGATAAGAAACCTCTGTAGAGTTCCGTTTTGGGAATGAAGGCAAACGTGTAGTAGTATGCAAACGCTAGAATGCTCTGATAACAATTCATCTATAACCAATGACGATAACATCCCAGAAAAATGTAGCTTCTTAGTTGGCTGGTTTATAAATGTTTTGTTACTTTCGATGTTAGGAAGTAAAAGTCATGTGTACTTAAAATTATATAAGGTTAGAAAAAATTTTAAATTTTACATTAATTTATATGTTTTAATACTTTTAAAAGAAGGACTCCATGACTCTGATAGTATGACGAGGAAAAATTAAATTGTTGCCAACATTCCGATAATGTTTTTAAATGTTGCCAACTTGCCTCATAAACCGCTTAAATAATTTCAATATTTAAAATTTTCCTTTACATTTAAGGTTTTTTTTTAATTTTAGAGCTAAAAATCCTTTAAAAATAAAAATAAATAAATAGATTATTTAAAATTTCGTTTACATTGAGAAATACATAATAAAAAATTGTTTACATTGAGAAATACATAATAAAAAATTGTTTACATTGAAATGGTTTTCAGAATTCAAATTGCTTAGTCCATAGCACTCTCGTAAATATTTAAAATTAAAAACTTTCATTTTTGTGCTTGATTTCTCAAACGACCCTTCCTTTAATTATATTAGCGAACATTTTTTCGACACACGTATGCATATATAGGGAGTAAGTGGTGCAAATAGATAGCCATAATTAAGAGAGAGTAAATACAATGAGTAGATATTATATATATGAAAAATCTTGAACGAAAGAGTATGTTACTAACATCATTAAGAGAATATATATATATATATATATATATATATATATATATATATATATATATATATATATATATATATATATGTATACATATATATATATATGTATATATATATATATATATATATATATATATATATATATATATATATATATATATATATATATATATATATATATGTGTGTGTGTGTGTGTGTGTGTGTGTGTAATAGTGGTTGAAATGCAGGGACGAGGCACGTTCGTCGTTCACATTGCCAAAATCTACTTTATTAGATGAAACTTGAAACATAGTTAGTTACATAAGCTGGACGAGCACCCAATCGTCGACCTGTTCGCACAAAATCTCAATGCAATCTGCTTTGGATCACACGCAAGTACAAATTACATTTACATCGGAGGGGGAGTGATATGAGGCCTGGAGCACATGCTGTCTTCGCGTTTTAGGCTTTAAAAATGATGGTGAATGAAGTTTCATATGAGAAAAGTTACACAGAGGTTAAGATTATATATGGCTCTCGCTCTTAAATAATAAATATTTGAAAGCATCAATTATCTATGTTTACTTTATTACATGATCTATATTTGTGCCAAATTCAAAGTTCCTTGTTTAATAACTCTGGAGTTTCAGGCTCATTCAACAGTTCGAACTTTTTTAGGGTATTCCCTAAAATAATAAATATCTGCAAACAACAATTATCCATACTGATCTTACGTATCATATGATTTGCCTTTGTACCAAATGTCAAATGGCCAGCTCAATATACCTGGAATTCCACGTTCAATCGATAATTCAAACATTTTTATCAGTATCGGTAAACTCTAAACATCATTTTTTTTATGTTCTTGAACTGTAAACTGTCGGTAGAGTTTTATTGATCTGTGTATTAAATTTCCTCTGCGAGATCTTAAAATAAGTTTTGTATTTGAAAAGAACGTTTAATTCTCCAGAACACCCTCTAGAGCAATTTTGTTGGCTTCCAAAACCCAACTACATGCTTCCTATTCACGTGTTTATTTAGCCTGCCAAATTTTAATCAGCTTGCCAAACTGCTGAAATGAACAATGTGGATAACTGGAAAGGTAAACTGACAGACAGACAGACAAACATTCAGAATTATAGTACAGTGCGACGCAAAAATTTAGACACGAAACCAAATTTTGTGTTTTTTAAAACAGGAAGAGATATATACTTAAATAATGAATAATTTTATATTGTAAAATAAATAAATTGTTTATTGTAAATACAAAACATAAAAGTTAAACATGTACCACGATTTTAATAAAAACGTAAAAATCGTGTGGCAAAAGTTAAGGCACATAAATGAAATTTGACCTACTTGGATGAAATCTGTTTTAATAATGTATGATGCTACCACTACTATTTGTAAGCTTTTCCATAGAAAGTACATGGTTTTGTAAGGCCTTTCGATCAATGTTAAACCTTTGTTTTGCAATAGCGGTTTTCAATTCTTTAACATAAGAAGATTGTTTACCATTGGCTTGCATGGCAAGGGTTCAGGATATATAGCATGTTCTCAATGCGGTTCATATCGGGACTGATAGAAGAGGATTCCAGAATTGAGAAGCGTTTGGTACCAGGCCATTGTGTTTTGGTGTTTGAAGTGTGGATCGTAGCATTAACCTACAGAAAAATTTGGAAAAGGCTTTTCCTAACGGTGGTAATTTGGTTTTACGAGAAGTTTTTGCTACATTTATTTGAAAAAAATGTACATCATATCCAGAGCGATGCATGATAACATTTCATTTTTTTGTTATTTGTTTTCTAGAAAAATATTACATAAGACATTTTCATTTGCTTAAATTTATTAAAGGTTCTGATTTTTTAATATATTTTTCAAAATTTCCCTCGAAAATTTGAGGGTGTTCCAAACATTTGATAGCATTTAATACAATGAAGTTCATTATATACTCATTTATTTGTGACAAGTTTCGTTTAAAACGCTCCATTTATTCGTGAGATATCGCATCTACAGACTCGCGGCCACAAACAGACACACACACATACCCACAGACTCACACACACACACACACACATACCCACAGACTCACACACACACACACATACATACTGACTCACATACACACAAACTCACACACACACATATACACACATACACACACACACACACATGGACACACACATGCCCACAGACATTACTTCAAAAACATTCTATTCGAGTCCAGAGATGATTGAAACTTACTCTTCCTTTTCAGACATCCTCAAATTTGAATTTTCAACCCCGTCACAATAATTTTCCTATACATCATGCTATGTATATATACAAAATAAAAAATCGTAAAACTTCAGCGAATTTTAAAAATGCCTTAATCATTTTGAACTACTCTTCAACTCACGTATTTCATCTTTCAGTTCAGTAAATCATATCCTCTCTTTCATTTCAGAAAGCGCTCTTATTTCACCTCTTACCCAGATAATCGTCGATTGAGTGGATGGTGTCGCAGTATTCATCAGTTATTTCATCAACGACTTATTGTATCATCCTGAGGAACAAGAACATGTCTACAAGGAAATTGAAGATGTAATTGGACCCAACATACAGACAACTGTGGAAAACAAGAATAAACTGCCTTATACTAATGTTCTGATTCTAGAAGTGATGAGAATGTTGAAACTTTTGCCTATTATCCCAAGTTTAGAATGTACTAGTAAGTACGTACTCTCTTCTCAGAGTACTGTATTATTAACTTAAGTTGAAAGAGAATAAAGTTGAATTCCGATAATATTTTCTCAACTAACTATACAACCTTCTCATAAATTGATATAAATTGACACAGTTCAAATCGCAACTTTTTTACTTTGACGTTAAATCGCTTAAATTAAAGTCTAAATCGAAAATGGTTTACTTCAGTATGTTTCGCTAACATTTCTTTGTAAATATACCGGATTTCATATTTCCGTTTGAAATAGTTTTAATAGTTTTTTGTATGCAATAGTACGATACAAATATACTATAAGGACGCGAATTCTGTTACTATAAGGACGCGAATTCTGTTACCATAAGGACGCGAATTCTGTTACTATAAGGTCGCGAATTCTGTTAAACAGCGTCGATGGCGTCAGCTTCTTTCCTTTTAACACACTTCTGACATTCTTTTAATATACAGATATGTGTCAGATTTCTTATATTTTCAGAAAATATATGCAATTTCCGATGTACTAGCTTTTCAGAGTATATGGTAATATTTTTCTGAAGAACTTTGAATGTAGAACTTTTATGCCATGAATTATATTATATTATGTTTTGGCATTATTTTTATTATTGTATAATTTTTTAAATAACGTGTATTTTAAAATTCCTCGTTATTATGTATTGTATATATTTTATGTATTGTATATACTTGTCAATGTAAAATTTCTTGAAGTCTAAATAAATCCACTCCTATGGTCAGTAATTTTTATATCTCATATCAAGGTCTAATAGTCATAGGTTGTGTGAATTGTACAATTTTGTTATATAATGTATATTTTGAAATTATTCATTATTATGCATTGTATATATTTTATGTATTGTATATGCGTGTTAATGTAAAATTTCATTTGTCTAAATAAATCCAATCCTATGGCCAGTAATTTTTAAATCTCATATCAAGGTCTAACAGTCATGGATCGTGTGAATTGTATAGCTTTGTTATATAATGTATATTTTAAAATTACTCATTATTATGTATCGTATAAGTTTTATGTAATGTATATGCTTGTCAATATACAATTTCTTGAAAGTCTAAATAAATTCCCTCCTATGGCCAGTAATTAGTAAATGTAAATAGTAAATTTCTTATCAAGGTCTAAAGATCATGGTTTGTGGGAATTGTTTTATTTTTTCAGAAATTATATTCAACATTCTTATTTTTTTAGAGGAGACAACGCTTAATGATTATAAAATCTCTGAAGACGCTGTAACAGCGATGAACATATGATTTTCACCTTACGATCCGAAAGTTTTTGAGAAACCTTACGATCAACCCATCGCGGTACATACTCAGCCTGGAAAGCAAAATTCGGAACAACCGATTATATGTGGTATTCATAGACATTGGCGTCCATGGACTCAATGCCTGCTAAGGGGGATCGAACTGTTTGGGATAGGGTATGTCAAATACCTGTCTTTTTGAGAGGTTTTTCGTTTGGGATGGACGCTGTCCCACCCGTAAGCAAAAGGTTAAACGTGCAAAGTTTACTTCGATTACATGATATTGCAAATCCATCCCAGTAGCTCCACGGTAGAATTTTGGCTGACCAGTACGAAGGGCTGTGCTTCGATTCCCGATTAGGCCAACAAGTTTCTTTATAGTAGCATCCGAATAAATCAACCCTGTAGATTCATGCGAAGATGTTGGAGGTCTGAAAGTGACCTTAGTACGACTGGTCTCGGGTATATTGAGCGCCGATTTCAAATCGGGAGGACTACAAACACGCAGGAAGTTAACCTGGAGATGAAAATAGCAGAAGGCTAACTTCAGTTAAAATAACAGAGTGTGGCCAGTCATATTGTTAGTTGCACGTTAATATGACATTAGAGGGTGGAGAACGCAAAATCCACTTCAACGATAAGAGCCGACTCAGTAACTTAAGGTAGAGCGTCGGCTGACCAGTGTGAAGACCAGTGAATAGATTCCCTGTTCGAGCAGCAAGGTTCTGTACAAAGTATTATTTGCCCGAAAATTTTCGAATTTAATTTCCTAATGGATAAGATTTTTTTTCTAACTTACTGAATTCATTTAAAATACATATTAGAAAGAATTATTTATATGTGTATGTGTATGTTAATAAGTTGTATGCAGGAGAGCATGAACTCAAAAACGAATGCATATACAGCTATTAAATTTTGTGTGGTATAATCATCATATATAATAACGAGATTGAGATACAAATTTTAAGAATTCGAATTTTTGACTGCTGTTGCCGAACCACTGAAAGTAAATTATCAGTATTTTAAATATTCAGAGTATTCTGTGATGTAAATCTTCGGTGAATATTTTGAATTTTCCCGACATAAAGTTTTATCTGTATTGAACTGCGAATACTAAGAGAGAGTAGATAAAGAAGACACAAGAGTGTGATATTTTGGTTTATTTTTAAATTACGTTTTTGAAACCCCTGTATTCCTTCCTTTTATACTTCCTTTTATATTGATAAAACTTGAATTTCGAGTCAATTTCTTTCGAGAGGAATGCATTCCAAATGATTATGGAAACGTTTTTCCTGGTATGGAATGATTCTTCTTGTCTCTTTGGAGTGCTAAGGATGAGTGTTCATAGGTCGATACAAGCTTTTTTCACAAATAAGTGTTCGTTGCTGTAGACATGAATAACAGGCAAAACGAAGTTTTGTGAACCGAAATAGAGAACAGATTTTAGTGATCAAGATGAGTAAATCGATTTTCCACAAAATACTTGTTCCATAAAACACTTGAATCGAACATTTGGAAAGAGAAATGTTATATATTCGATGAGAAAATTTCTTCTTTTTAAACAGTGTTTTGCTCTATAGACACCATTCAATTTAAAATACATGTAAAATTATTTGTTGGACAAAATGTTTTGTTTAAGCGTGTTTTTGTTTCAACATGTGGACACGCGACCAAAACCTTTATGGTCGGACTTCTATAAGCCTACAATAAGGCTGAAAATTTTTCGGATTCAAAATATACTTACCACTTTTCGATGCGTAGATTAGTTCAAGTATCATAAAAGGTCTTTAATTGGCTGTCTGTAGTCTTGTAATGTAAATAGCATCTGTGGTATATATTTGGCATATATTTGGTTGGCGTAAATGTACTTGGCGATGAGACTTCCTACCGTGACTCTAGATAAGCGATATATGAAGATTCCTTTTGCTTGTATTTTCTCAGATAAAAATTCAGATAAGGCATCTAGTTGTAAGAAAAATTGATCAAGTGTTTGGTCAAAGTAAGTAATGCATTATCATATTGATGAAACATGTTAAATATACTTCGAATTATATAGATATTTTTAAGTTCATAGTATGCCGAAAGTATAGTAACGGAGTGAAAGTTTGTAGTAGTAGTAGTAGTGATGTGATATTTATCATTTTACAATACGAATGTATAATTCTCAATTAAGTTTCTGTATATTTATATGTTTTTTATGAGTTTCGTATTTATGCAGTATTAATCATATCCAAATCATATCCCTTATTTATCCAAATTCATATTCAAAGCAAATTTTTGTTTTCCATTTTAAGTGTTCATTTAGGCACCTGCTCAAGTTTTTTTAACCATACATACTATGTTCTCTTTATGCCCAAATTGTATTATGTTAAAAAAGTATATTTTAATAACTAGCAGTATATCTGTTCTTTGCACAGAATATATAATATAAAAGAATTAAAATTCACAATCATGTGCAAATTTCTATAATATTCTAAATGACATTTTTGTTCAAAGCATTCTATTAAAATATTTCAATTAATGTTTCTAAAAAAAGTTTTAGAATCGCTGTTCTCGCTTTGTAAAAATGATCTTCAAGGGAAGATTTGAAGAATGAAATATCCTGGTCCCGCTTGTAAACAAATTTACAAAAAAAAATGAAATGAACAAATATATGACAGAATAAAAGCGTTAAAATTGTATGGGAAGATATATATTCTCGAATATTAAAAGATATATGCGTGTATTAGTAGAAAATGACCAGTACTACAATATAGGAATTTCAAAAATGTTTGCCAAAATAAAACAGATGATGAAATAAATTGAAAATATCAGTAATATCAATAATTTTTAAGTTTAGAGGCCGTAATTGATATAATCTAGTCAAAAATGCAATTTTAACCAAAATTATTTTATATACATGTCTTTATAGGAATTTTATATACATGTCTTTATTTAATCAGAAAATATTTAATAAAAATCTTTTACTACATATACACATTGGGTTTAAAACCTTTGTTAATCGACATTATATCAAAAATATATTTACGGAAAAAATATCGTCTGCATAATGCTATGTCTATAAAAGGTTTAACTGTGCGTTTTTAATTAATTTCTAGACAACCGCTGGTCATAGAAACTCCAAACTTCGACTAAATTTTAAGTGGGGCTATTACAACAATTCCTAAAATTCGGTTCAGCTGTTCTCCCGTGATAGTAGGAAAAACATACAGACAGACATACATATTTCCAATTTTATTTATATAGATTTATTTGAATATATTATGTTTTTTAGTCTATCTCGATTTGTTGTCGAGTGCAATTTTTTTCTAATTCCCACTAGGGGTCTTGCAATCACTTTTATTCGATCGACTATGATCACTTTACTGTAGCTAGACCTAACGTATACGATCATAGATATTAGCCATATCTGTATATTAACATTGACAATCCTAATTTAAATTAATTGACATGGAGGGCCTGTTATTTTCTTGAAAAATAAATAAATACATTATAGAATTCTAAATATTTGAAGCAAAATAACATCAGTACGAAATTTAAAGGGATACGTGTAGTCATTTCCCCTACATATATGCAGAATAATGTATAAGGCAAGAATTATGACGCAGTCAAGCATTTTAGTCTAATGGCCGATTAGTTTTAGCCTAATCATTTTAGCGTGATATCTCGTGAACAATTTGTCGCAGCATAACGAAATAGATGTCGTTCATTTACACAAAGGAGGTCTACAAGAAACATAACAAACATTATCAAATTACCAGAATATTACCAATGTTTAAATGCTTATAAAAATAATTGCTTTATGACTAAATTGTATATACATTTTTAAAAATTCATTTCTTCCTTCAAATCTGCACAATATATGCAGTATACCACCATTTGGTCCAACTCGGTTCTGCAGTTTTTGAGATCACGATGTGTCAACGATTTTGACAAGAATATATTTTGTAGATAAACTATATACATTTTTCAGAATATTTTTCACTCTGATTTTGATATAAATGATATAATTTACATACCAATCTATATGGACAAATTTCAATACATGTGTATGTTTGCACTGAGATGCAGGAAGAATCTAGGCTTGAACCAAAATCGAACAAATTTGATCCAATACTGTCTTGACTGTGATCCTACCATATTCTAAAATGAAAATATTATTGATTTTATTTTTGTTAAAGTATTTTCTGAAGCATTTCCATAACGTTTCCTCAAAATTTAAGCTTTAAGCTTTTAATATGAAATATGCATTTATATCTGTTATTCCTAAAACAGTAATATTCTTGATATTAAAACAGTTTTTAAATTGTACCATCTTTTTAGCACCCGTCATTGAGTAAATCGTTAACTTTTGAGTAGTTTTGCATGGAATTTAATAGAAACTAATTACAAATAAATTGTCTCTTTAATACCATTTTTATTTTTATTTTAATCTTTTGCTTACGGGTGGGACAGCGTCAATCCAAAACGAAGAACCTCCCCCAAAAACAGGTATTTGACATACCCTATCCCAAACAGTTCGACCCCCACCCTTGCAGGCATTGGCGTCCATAGAAACATTGCACCTACCGCAGCAATAATACCTGTCTTTTTGGGATGTTCTTCGTTTGAGATTGACGCTGTCCCACCCGTAAACAAAAGGTTAATTTACAGGCTATAAATGTGGATTTGCAAGATCTTCAAAGAATCTTGGATGCATTTTTATTTTCCTTTAATTTATAGGCTACAAATATGGATTTGCAAGATCTTCCAAGAATCTTGGATCCATATTCCATAACAGTCATATCCACTTCCTTTCTTTTCCTCCTGGGTATATTTTACTACTTAAGAGTAAGCGGTTTACCTCCTGGACCCTGGGGACTGCCTTATTTAGGATATTGGCCTTTCCTGAAATATGAAAGTGCTCATCTACATCTTCAAGATCTGATGAAGAAGTACGGAGACGTCTATAGCTTCAATTATGTAGGGCAGTTGTACATCCACCTTGGAACTATCAAAGCTATTAAAGAAGCCCATCTGACGAAACTGGATTACTTTGCACATAGATTCTCTCATTTCAATCTAATGAGTGCTATTTTTAGCGGAGGTAAATAAATTTTAATTTCTCATATTAATATGCACCGGGTGTTACGCTCATAATATGGTGGTACAAAGATGGGGAAAATATCTTCCCACCTACAACACTTTCGCGCGCGGGTGTTAGAGCGCGGGAATTGCACTCGGCAGGCCCGGGTTCGTTTCCCGCCGCTGCCCAAACTGCCGCCGTGTTCACGCGGACTACGATCACGTTAAACATGTGGGTCCGTAACTCCTTCCGAGAGGTTGGTGGTAGGGGAAGGAGAGTACGGTCCCTGTGGATGCCTCCCCCACTGGGTTCCGGTCTAAATTGGGTGGCGCTTCCCGGCCGTTCAAACTGTTACGGTACACCTTTTTATTAGGTCGGACGGTCTTTGTCTCAACACCAACTAACATTCCCAAGGAAAAATTAGCAGCTTCGAAGCAGTAATATAAATTAACTACTACATAACTCAATAAGCATTATAATTTAGGTTTTACTTTTTCGTGCGAAGTATAGAGAAAGTATAGTTTTCAGAAAAATTTCGATTTTAATGCCAATATATGTTTGAGGACTTTCTGGACGTTTTAACCATTTTTAGAGTAATGTATGTCTGTGCTTGATCGATTTTTCGTGTGTACGATAGCTGCTGCAAATAATAATGGATTCTCACGAAATTTTACATTCGGCTTTGCTGACAAAAAATCTAGAACTAGGTAAAAGTTTTCGAAATTTTACATTTTCTTAACATGACCGCATAGGACAAGATTTTACATAATTATGCATAAAAGGGGTTATTTATGGTTCAAAGAGCACGAAACTTACGAGTTGCAGTTTCAATCATTGCAGTGACAAATTGTCGAAATAAAATTTTTATGTTCGTAGCGCCATTAGCCCCTTCTCGAGGGGGGGGGGGGTAGTACCTCCTGGGGTAGATTGTAAAACTTTATCAATCGAAAGATTTTCCCAAAGCCATAGAAATGAAAATTAATACGTGATAATTTTGACAATCTGAACCAATGATACAGATTTTTCAAATTTTTTCTTGTTAAACTTTCTTGTAAAAAAAAGCCACCTAAAGTAAAAGTTGAGTGCAGCCAAATCTTTTTAATTGATACTTACACTTATAAACCATTAAAATTCTGCAATGTTATCAATGCCATTACATGAGATCATATCAAGGTTTTCATTTAAGCGAAAGGCGTGTTGATACATTACATTGTGCATATACAGATATTTTTTTTCTTTAATGCTGTATCTGTCGTCTTGTCGCACTTTTTTAAATCTCGAAAAGAATCGTTCAGTATTGTCATTATTTGTGGGTACTGATAATCAACAGATGGTGACTTTATGTAAATTGTGACTTTATGTAAATTGTGACTTTATGTAAATGGTGCCTATATGTATGGTGACTTAATTCCCGAAATGTTAGACACCCCCCCCCCAAACTTTACGATAAATATTGTGTTAAGTCGCGTCACGAAATAATAATGATTAAACTTCTCCTAACATTGATTCCTATAAATAATCCCTTCTGTTCTGTTTCATTTCAGAAAGCGCTCTTATCGCAAATCTTACCCAGTTCATCGGTGATGGAATAGAAGGAGTCGCTATATTTATTGCTCTTTTCATCAATGCCTTATTGCATCATCCTGAGGAACAAGAAAAAGTCTACAAAGAAATAAATTGTAGATGTAATTGGACCAGACAGACTACCAATACTGGAGGATAAAAATAGGCTGCCTTATACAAATGCTCTCATACTAGAAGTAATGAGAATGATAGATCTTTTACGTCTTTTTCCAGGTTTAGAATGCACTAGTAAGTAATTTGCTTTCTTTGCACAAATATCACATTATTCGCTTAGTGAAGAAAGTAATGTTTTCGATCGCTATGAAACCGATTTGAGTAAATCAGTGTCAACAGATTTGAGTAAATCAGTGTCAACAGATTTGAGTAAATCAGTATCAACCGATTTGTGTAAATCAGTATCAACCGATTTGTGTAAATCAGTATCAACCGATTTGTGTAAATTAGTATCAACCGATTTGTGTAAATCAGTATCAACCGATTTGTGTAAAGCAGTGTCAATCGATTTGTGTAAAGCAGTGTAAACCGATTTATGTAAAGCAATGTTAACCGATTTCTGTAAAGCAGTGTTAACCGGTTTGTGTAAAGCAGTGTAAACCGATTTATGTAATGCAGAGTAAACCAATTTGTTTAAAGCAGTGTAAACTGAATAGAAATTTATAAAGAAACTTTCATATAGTTTCAAATGGTGTACATACTTCATTTTTAACGAGACTTTTAAGCGTTTTAATTCCGAGTAACGAAGCTATTAAGACCTTAATGCCAACTATAAATTAAGTATTACCGAAAATGCAAAATTAAAGCACTTAAATTATAAAGGCAATGCATCTTTGAGTGTTTGAAAGAAAAATTAAAATGCAAAAAAGTAATCTTATCTTAACTGTATTGTTTTCTTTCTAAATCCATTTCTTTTCTGTCATACTAGGTGATATCACCACTTCTGCAGTTCAGGATTTTGCTATCACTGAATCCACATTTAGCTTTTAGCTTTTTGAAAACCTAAGTACTATGTAGATGCAAACCCAGATACTTAAGAAACGATTGTCTGCTTTTGATCATTTAGCAGCAGTTTAAGTTGGGATTTCTTAATTTATTTACATTTAATTTATAGTTTCAGATGTTTTACGTTTCCAGAAATGATATGCAATATTTTGGTTTTTCAGAACAGGCAACGCTTTATGGTTATAAAATCCCTAAAGGTGCCGTCACATTGGTGAACCTGTGGTCATCACATCAAGATCCTAATGTTTTTGAGAAACCTCACGAATTCAATCCTTCACGGTGCATAACTGGGCCTGGAAAACCAAAAGCTGAACTACCTGTTCTATTTGGCATTGGTAAGGGAAGCAATTAAAACATATTTCCATTTACCATCTACTGATATCATGATTAATGTTAATAATATTGTACTTCACAATTATGTATTTAAGGAAGTTGAACTACTAGCGAACATGGACATTTGTGCAAATTACCCAGTATCCATGTTTACCTTCTCTCTTAGACTTTTCTGACGGAAACTCAACTTTTGCAGGTTATTATTCAATTTTCATTGCTGCCAGGGCCAGTTGTGTTTATGCATGTCCAAGGGAGCTATTTAGCGACCTTTGCTTTACATTCAGCGATATAGACTATGAGAATTTTAAGAAACTTCCAAAAATTTGAGAATTAAATCGAAAGAGAGTTTTTAGAAAGTTTTTAGAAATTTTCTGAAGAAAATATTTAAGAACTGCCATACTGGTGTTAATCCAGTTTCGTTTATGATTTAGGTCGTCCTAGATTTCAGTGTATTGTGAACACACTAGTGTTTGCAACTGGTTAAGGTCTTGCTGTATTTAACGTTTTCATACTTTGATCAAAACACTATAATTCTCAAAAGAAGAAATTTTCCCATTTCTTCCGCTGTATATCTCTTTCCGCAATTAAAAAATTACATACTAACTACATCTAGGCTTCTTCACTTTATTAACCTTAACTGTTAATGTTTTAATAACTTTAATGATTTTGAATAACAAGCTGCCTGCATGCGATAGTACGATTGACTATCTAGGTTTTTACATTGATTGTCCTATATAACAACTAGTTAATGAATTGCACGATTAGTAATATTTCTTTTAACACTGACAATCTTATTCCACGATTATCTTCTCTAATGATCTATTAATAATCTTACTTTTGACTTCTTAAATATTGCTTCTCACCAGGAGAAACTCACCAGGAGAGCTAACACTCATGCATAACTGTAAAATTATATATATTGACAGACACAAGTATGCCTTGTTGATATTAATAATGAGATAAGGTATGGCGTTATGTTCTTTTGCAGGTAAGAGATCTTGTCCTGGTGAGTTGTTCACGATGATGCAAGTATTTCTGTTTCTTGTGTCACTTGTCAAGAATTTTTGTTTCGAGCGACCAGAAGGATCTAAGAAGAATTTTCAATTAGATGGAAGTATGGAAATTAATGCTATTCCGAGGAGGAACTAATTTGACCACATGTGATAAAACCTTTGTAACGGAAACATAGTAGAACATTTTATTTTTATTTATTGGGCTATATTACCATAAACTGTCTTTTGTAAACTATTCTTAGTTTTGTAAATTAACTTCAATTATATAAATAATCCATAAATTGTGAACGAGTTGATTGTTAATTTATATGTAATGTACGCGTTTTTTCCAAAACTAAGCAGAGAAGCAAGTGAAACAATTAATAAATGAACCTTCATATGGTAGTAAATTGTGTGTACACTTCCTTTTTAACAGAACTAATAAGAATTTTTATTCCCTTTTCCATGTTTATTTCATACAGTTATACGAAGTGACATTTCAAGAACTGGGAATGGAAATCTAGTAAACCCCAGCTGTCCCCTCTGGATTCATATTATTCATCATCTAAGTTGTATCTATAATCACTTTATTTTTGGAAATAGTCATACATGTACGTTCTTTCTTTGGGTGCTTATTAGTTTTTATTTTTCCAATTAATAGCAATGCTTAACTCATTATAAAATGTTAATTCCATGGTTTCACAACGTATTTTACTAATTACAGAAATATATTATTTCTCTTCCGTAGAAGCAAAAACGTAGCCTTCAATCGAGACATTGGTTACATGCGCCATTTTTTAAAATACACAAAATTGAACTACAGGAAATGGTAATTTAGCTCGTTTGAAACGAGTTGTTGCCAGGAAATATTCTTGAATTAATTTTAAGTTTTGTTATTTTTTGCAAAATAATTGTTCTATAAGCATGTAAACAGCCTCTCTACATTATGGAAAAAAGTAAATTTAGATGGAAATTTTAGGACTTTATATGATTGGGACTCGAATTATTCGAAATTTATGATTTTCACAGATATATAATTTTTGCAAAATGGAACCATTTCTGAGAGAGACAGTACTGCAGTAACTACAAAAAAAATGATAGTTTGAATTATGCCTTGGTTTGTAATTGAATTAAAATGACATATCAACACGAACTAGTCGAATACAATCAATTCATCAAGGATACAGACTATTTGCTAGTTAAAAACATTTTTAAGAGTTCTGCAAATTATTTTAACAAAATAACTTGAGAACGATGACTGATAGATATATTCAAATGAATAACCACTTTTGTTATTTTAAATGTTTTTGTTTGTTTGACGCTAAATTGAGAATATTTCGTTTTAATTTTAATTGGATAATGTAATCGACGTTAACCGGGAGTTAAGATGCAAACCTCCGATGAAAATTACACCGAAACATACAACGAATTTTCGAAAAGCAAACAACGCTTTCATGGCATGCCTTCTTAAAACAAATACAAGTAAATTATTGCGCTGGCACAATACGCCCTAAATAAGCCTACGAGGCGCATACAGACCATGGAATTTGTAGCATAAGCTAAAATCATATTTTTTAACGTTTTGCGCCAAAGACTGGGTAAAATTTACATAGCTACTTTTATTTTATCTGTTTGTCAAGTAATGGCGTATATTTCTTTTCAAATTCTAAGAGTGAGTAGTTGATTATTTGTTATTTGGTACTTTGGCATTTGTTATTTGGTGCGATTTTATACTTAAACCGAAATTGAAAATATAATTTGTACGCACAGCTCAAACTGTTGCTAATGCATCATTTGTGTGATAAAGTTAAACGAGCTATAAACGAGCTCCTTTTATCGTAAATTGTGTGGTACATCCAACCTAAAATTCTCAAATCCAATTTGTCTTTAGCTCTATTATTAATATAGCAGTCTTTCATATTAAATTGGTCGGTTTCTTGCCATACTGTGTGTTACTATTAGTTAAAGGGGAAACCTATAATAGTAGTAACACTCACACTGTCAAGAATTCTTCTGATTTTGAAAATAAGTTAAAAAAATGTCTTTTATAACTTAATAGCACCATTTGATGTAAACTCTCTTTTGTCTCTAATGTCCCTACTTAAAGAGCTATTTACTTTTTGGAAAAAATGTTACATGAATTTTATTATTAAGATACTGAAGTAATTACAATTATAATTTTGTCCAATTCGTGTAATAAACAAACGTCTTTCGTTTTAAATGGTGTTTTTTATAAACATTCTAAATGTTTGTCTGTGGGCAATCCGCTGTCACTTACTTTATATATCTATATCCATTAAAGAAAAACTTTTAAATTTGTATGATTTCAAATGCTGGTTTAGATTTGTGGATGATACATTTAAGCTGGTTGATAATAGTTTCAATTTCTCAAATTTTCTTCATTTAGTTAATTCCAGTGACCTTTGCATCCAGCTTACTCATGAAGAGAAATATAATCATAAAATATCATTTCTTGATGATCTTGTTACAAGAAATATTTCCATCTTCTCAACTTGTGTATTCCGTAAACCTTTCTGTGTTTTTATGCCTTTTCATTCTCATTCCAATCATCCGATTTAGTAAAAATCTTATGCTTTTTACACTTATGTTTACCGCGTCTTAAATATGTGTTCTGATCCTCAGACACTGATGATTGACTGTCTGAAATCTGTAGCCGTTCCTAGAGGCTATAACCCCCCTATTATCGCTATAGCTTTACTTAAATTCAACCAGTTGAATTTTGTTTTTAATCTTCGACGTCAAGAGGGTTATCCACATAATTCCATCGTTTTACCTTTTTATTCATTGGTTGGATAAAAAGGTCGCTAATAATCTTTTCTGTTTCAATTTAAGGTGTCTTTTTAACACTTTACAACATAGTGTAAAAGTGTTTATGACTTTGCTCATTCTGTCTGTCTGTCTGTTCGTTAGCACGATAACTGCCGTAAAAATGACTTTATCAAAATGAAATTTTAGTATATTTCTCAGACGGTCTGTGGGGCCTATGGGAATATAAATAAATAATATCACCCAATTAGTTTTTTATTGAACTCTGGTTGAAAAAATGAAATACATTGAATCCTATGGGACCTAATTTTTCAAACATTTTTTAAGCACATTTAAAACTCACAAATTTCTACGAAATTTTTAGAAAATATTCATATTATCCCATAAAATATATAAAAAAAAATTCAGTAAAATATGTTAGTTTTTTAATTAAAAATTATTTAATATAGGGAGAAAAATGAATTCAATTAAATTCTGACTTTTGCAATATCCTCCAGAAAGAAAAAATAGATGTATTATATAATAAATATCTTTCCAAGAGTTTAATTATTTTGTATATGAAGCAAATGAGATTGATAACAACAAATAAACTTCTTGAACTTTATTGTAGTTTTATGTAACATAACATTTATAGCATAGGGCTATACATAAGGAGAATGTGCGATGTTGAAGAGTATCCATCCATTACAGCGTCAAGCTTAAAACATAGATTTATTTACAAGAACATACTATCTGTATTTACAAAAACATTACGTAGATAACGTACAGGAACATTATTAAAATAGAGCTACATCATAATTCGCTTGCAGGTAGCATCCGAAATACGAATGTCCGAATGATGTTGATAAAGTTCGGATTCTCGTTTATAACAGCCAGGGTATAAGTGCTGTGCATGCGACATATGTAAATCTAGAGTCTCTCTGGACAGCAAGAAAGTTTTATGCTAATCACTTGATCAGCGTCTTTATACAAATCGTTGGAGGAGCTTCGTGGTGGAAGATGATTGGTCAGATATCTGTGAGGATGTTTCTTTTGAATCCTCTAAGGGTTTTAGTAGAAATGCGGGTTTCAAACTTGATCAATGCAGATGTTGCTTTTTCGTCCTCGGAATGTCAGTGGGTAATGTCTGTGCGTGCACACACTAGGAAAGGTTCATCGTTTGAGGTCTGTGACGGTCGTCATACGAAGTACAAAATTATGTGTTAACTTGGGAAGTTCCTTGTGGTTCCTTTTGCATGAACTGGAGATCCTCCAGTTTAAATACAGTGAGCTGTATTGTGTTTTGCAGCTTGCAAATGGTTTGTGCTAAACTTGGAAATTCACTTGGCAACCTAGTATAGGGTGAATCTTAGTCACTGTGCAAGTAAGATTATCTGCGCCGTACTTCTTTTGATGCGGGTTTTAGTACAGCTGTTGATTAGTCTTTGATTTTTCATGTCGGCCAGTAATCCGAATTTTGCTAGAAAGTCTGCACCTAAAATTGCTCGGAAAACATCGGCAATTACGACATTCCAAATGAATTTTCATTGTAATCCAAATTTTAAAATCAGTTCTGTTCCAAACGTTTTAAATTTGGTTCGTTTGCTGCTTATAACGGGGAAATCTTTTTTTTGCTATAGCAGTATGCGTGTTGCTTCAAAAAACCGATATCATTGCGCCGCTGTCGACTAGAAATTGCATATGAGGTAGCTTGCCTTATAGGAATAAGAGACTGTTCCCAAGGCTTCTATACATCGTCGCCGAAATGATTGAGCCATCTAGTTTTCGGTTAAAAAACTTGCATGGCTTTGCACACTTGCGAGCTTGTCCTTGAAATTTTGAGTGATACCAATACATATCGACATTTCTGAATTGCGATCGATATAGAGTTTGTAGTTTGGATTGAACAGTAGTTTGCAATTTTTTAAAAATTGCTCTACGGTTTCCGTCAGGTTTGCAACTTGAGCTTCGAAGCGCAAAATATGACTATTCTCTGCCACTTCTGATATTGAGAGTGATGTGGAAACACCGCATATATCATCCGCCATTTCAGAAATTTTCTGTTGCGATTCTGAACTAATTGATAAGATTTGTTGTACATGAACTGGTAGTCGTTGAAAAACAGCTTCCGAAGTACGTCTTCGTCCATTTTTGTCCAGGAGCGATCTTAAATTTCGCGAAGTGAATGACTTGGTTTCCTATCTCCTAACTGCAATTCCTGCAAAAGGTTGCGAAGTTTTGCGACTTCAAAATCTGCAAAGTGCGTAATGATCCTATTTTTCAACACAGAATAAGGTTCATTTTCAGGAGGTGTGCGAATTATATCTGTGGCATGAGTCAAGATATCACAATCTAGAGCTGCAATTATGCAATAGAATTTTGTTTTTTCATTTACGATTCCGTAAAACAGGAATTGAGAGTTCAGGTTGCAAACAGCATAAATCTGGGTTTTCCAGAACTGAGGTGCTTTGAAAGCAACTCTTGTGAGTTCTACAGAACTAAAAATCTTCTTTCGGGGCTGAAGCGCTTTTTGCATCGCTGGCTGGTATCAAACGATAGTCTCAGTTGTAGTCATAGTTTCGTTAGGAACTACGGAAAACGTACCTTTGCAGACGCCGTTTAAATTGAAGTAGATACTCACATAATTTGAAACATCTAGTTTCCGGTGAATTGGAGCCTCAGGAAAGTTGAATCCACCACGTTTCCAGTAATTTGGATTGTAGACATTACGTTTTAGTAAAGTTGGAGTCATCAGATCTCAGGGTCACCACTCTATGGCTTAGGGTCATACATGAGGAGAAGTTGCGATGTTGAAGAGTATCCGGCAAGCATGAAACATAGATTTATTTACAAAGACATTACATAGATTATATACAGGAATATTACGTAGATTATATACAAGAAAATTATTACAATAGAGCTACATTATAACGCGTGCAGCAGCCGAAATACGAATGTCCGAATGGTGGTGATAAAGTTCTGAGCCTCGCTTCTAAGAACCAGGGTAGAAGTGCTGTGCATGCGGCATATGCAAATGTAGAGTCTCTCTAGAGAGCAAGAAAGTTTTATGCTAATCGCTTGATCAGCGTCTATACACAAATCGCTGGATGAACTTCGTCATACATTATCCACACAAAGTATTTACGCACGGTTGAAAAATGTTTATGAACTTGTTCATTCATTTTGTCTCGCTGTCCGTTCGCACGATAAATGCCATAAAAATGACTTAATCAAAATAAAATTTAGTATGTTTTTGAGACAGTTAGTGGAACATATGAGAATGTATATGAATAATAGTAGTAAAAATAGGGGCGTTCACTGACGAAGGCTCAGCAATGCTCAGCGCTCAGCAAAATGGCCGCCATCATGAATTCCGTAATCTTGGACGGGGGTGTAAAAGGGGGGGGGGAGAATGAAAAAGGTGGGGGTAAAAAATTTTCGAAACTTTTTTTGGGTGGCAACGATTTCGTAGTCTTATACGAGGGGTTTAGGGGGAAATAAATTTTTTTCTAAGTACCGGAGAAACTTTTTTGGGGGTGGCAACACCGACGAAGGCTCAGTGATGCTCAGCGCCCCCTAGTGGCGGAAAGTGGAACTATCGAGGATGGAACTTAGAAATATTTTTTTGTTTGGGTTGCCATAGCAACACCTGTGGGGGAGAAACTTTTTTGGGGATGGCAACACCTACTCCCTGTGAGGGAGACTGTGCAGTACCACCAGCGCCCCCTAGCGGCAGAAAGGAGAATTAAAACTTGGGATATTTTTTTCTTTTTTTTTTAAATGAGGATAATTAAATAAAGTAATTAAGCTTATCAAGGTCATTGTTATTACATGTCGAGGATATACCAAAGGTATACCAAGGGCTTACAAAGGTCATGTCAATATCCCTCCGCCTTCTAAGAAAAGAGTGCTTGTCCTATATCACGGTTACGAATACCTAACTGCGAGAATATCGTAGGATGAGGGGAAATAACATAAATTTTAAGAATGTGCCGCTTTTAGCGTTTTTTTCCCAAAAAGTTTTAAAAACGTTAAAAAAACAACAAAAATGTGCGTTTTTTCAACAAGTTGAAGTTTTGGAGTTGTTGGATTTCTCTATGGGATTAACATGGGTTTTCACACTTTTGCGAAATTTTTAGAAAAAAAATGTGGTTTTTCGCAAAAAAGCGGCCAAAAATGTGTTTTTTGAAAAACGCGGAATCGGCCGATTTTTTTCAAACTGTCGGATTTCTCTATGGAAATTAACATGGGTACCTTTGTAATTTGTACATGGGTACATGTGGTACATTGACACTTTTGTAATTTTTTAAAAAAAAATGTGCGTTCTTGCAAAAATGCGGCCAAAAAAGCGTGTTTTTAGAGTAGCAGAATCGCATGAATTGGGTGTATAGGAGGGGGGGGGTGTTTCCTCAATCATTTCAGCCTTGGAGTTTAAAAATTTAAAAAAAATAAATATTTTAAATAAATATTTTAAATAATCGTGGAAGTGTGCTTATGCGCAAAGTATTTAAGTGTTATGATTCTCACAAGTTGATTAAAGGATGTTAATTAAATTAGACGATTAAGTCTTGGAGTTTAAATAATAGCAGATACCAATGTCTGTATACATATGTTTTTACACGAGAGTTTCTTTAAACCGACATGTTTTAATATGTGTGCTCTTTTACAAGCGTACAGCTACCATAGGGGTATCCTTAAATTTTAACATGTTTTAAAAAGAATCTTTCATTCATTAGTGTTATGAATCTCGCAAGTTAATTAAAGGATGTTAATTAAATTAATTGATTAAGTATTGAATGCCTGTATACCAGGAGCATGTCAAAGACATGTCAAGGGGTATGTCAAAGCGTACCAAGGGTGTACCAAAAGGGTATGCTGAAGGCATGCCAAGACCATCGTTCCTACACTATCCCTCCGCTATATCGCGGTTACGAAGTGAACTGTAAGAATCTTGTATGATGAGGGGAAATAACATAAATTTTAAGAATGTGCCGCTTTTAGCGTTTTTTTCACAAAAAGTTTTAAAAACGTTAAAAAAAACAAAAAAAATGTGCGTTTTTTCAACAAGTTGAAGTTTTGGAGTTGTTGCATTTCTCTATGGGAATTAACATGGGTTTTCACACTTTTGCGAAATTTTTAGAAAAAAAATGTGTTTAAAAAAAATGTGAAAAAAAATGTTTTTAAAAAATTTTAATATTTGTAAAAATAAATATTTTCATTAAATATTCCCAAAAATAAATATTTTAAATAATCGTGAAAGTGTGCTTATGTCCAAAATACTTGAGTGTTATGAATCTCACAAGTTAATTAAAGGATGATAATTAAATTAGGCGATTAAGTCTTGGAGTTTAAATAATAGCAGATACCAATGTCTGTATACGTGTGTTATTTCTTTAAACCAACATGTTTTAATACGTGCGTTATTCTAAGAGGGAGAAACGCCTAATATGGTGATACATATGATACACGCGCTCAACACAAATCGGCGAAAATAAATGGTGAGATAGCTTTTAAAGACGAGACTTTGACATTTTTTTCGATAAATAAGGTATTTGAGGTTATTTAACGTGTGAATGATCGATACATGCCAATAAAATGAGGAACTAGGTTAAGTTTACAAGTATAGGACGTTGAAGTTTTTAGCTAAATGCAATATGTGCCAATATTTTATAAGATGATATCGCCTGCAGAGTGAGTATAAGACGATCCCATCATCAGCAGCTAGTTATAAAGTGTTGAACTAGGTGAACATTTCTACGATAGAAAATTTAAATATTCTGGCTAAATACAATGCTTTGTAGCTTTAAAGGTTTGGAAACACCTACTAAGGCGGCACGCATGATACTTATAACCGATACATATCCACGAAATGGGAAACTAACAAAGATTTTTTAGGGGTTGAACTTGAATTTATAATTAAACATGACCTATACTAACTACTGCAAAGGGAGAAATGCATAGAGAAAGAGGTTATGTATATATAATGCATATAACCAACTTCCACCGGTGGAATGCAGATCTAAAATAGTATTTTTAGGAGAAGACATGGGATTCTTAAGTAAATGGGGTATTTACAGGCATTTAAAGAGATAGTATAAACGTATGATAAGGTAGCATCCATAATACACACAACTAATATAGGACAGCGAAAGGAAAACTTTAGTATTGTTTAGAGACCGAACTTCAAATATGTAAGTAAATGTAGGTGTTTGGAAATTTTTAATGGGCTATGTGCAATACACATGTCCCCGATCACAGTAGTGGATAAGTGATATCGGAGCAGTTTTTAATGATGTGACATTAACTTTTTTTGAATTAAGTGGATAACCTACTAAATCTTACAGGGTGCTAGCGCTTACCGTGGGTTTTCCGTATAATGCACATAAGTAGCATATAACATAAAGAAGGGGATATTACAAAAATTTTTAAAGATAGGACTTTATATTTTGTAACTAAATAAGATATCAAGAAACATTTAAAGAGGATGAAAGCATCTAATGAGGTGGAATGGGGATATACTTACCCAAGACAACTAGCGCTGAAATTATTCACTAAGATAAATTTTTTAAATTAAAGACTTTAGAAGTTTCACAAAGAAGGCAATTTATGCTAGCTTTTAAAGAAATGGAAACGCCCAGCGAGATAACTTAGAATGAATACAACGCCGATACATAGCAGCGAAAGGAAAACTTAAATATTTTTTAAAGACTGAACTTCAAATTTCGAAGTAAATGTACATGTTCAGAAACTTTTAATGGGCTAGTATGATTCACATACTCAATATAACAGTAAAATGACGAACTAAGAATAATTTATAAGTATGTAACTTTAGATTTTTTAGTTAAATAGAGATTTCTACCAATTTTTAAAGGGATAGAAATGTATACTAGGGTGTACAACACATTTTTATAAGGGACTTTGAGAATTTGTCAGCTAAATAGGGATTTCCACTAATTTTTAAAGGGATATAAAGACATACTAAAGAGTATGCAACAAATTTTTTTAGAGGGGGCTTTGAGAATTTTTTAGCTAAATAGGGATTTCTACTAACTTTTGAGGAATAGAAACACATACTGAAGAGTATAGAGTGTTATCATTATTAACACCTAGTGCTAAAATGAGGAATCAGCATAATATTTTAAAGATTAAACCTTGGATTTTTTGTAACTAGTAACAAAAGTAGAACTAAACATGTTTTTAAGGATAGAATTTATGGTTTCTTCACATAAATGAGAATGTTTATAAACGTAGGAATGGTTAGAAACTACAGTTTAAGTGGGAGTAGAATAGCACCATCACCAATACTTATCGAGGGAAAATAGGAATTAGAGTAATATTTTGGGGACGGGACTTTAGATTTTTAGGTAAATGTTATGTTTAAAAGCTTTTAAAGTAACGTAAATACCTACTAAGATGATATATGCAATACACATAGCCAATACATAGTTATGAAATAGGGAAAAACTTAGATAGCTTTTTAGAATAACACCTAAATTTTTTTCTAATTAAGCGCAATATATCAGCACTTAAAGCGGACGAATACGAAGATTCAGACGGCATGTGTGATACGCATCGCGGACACATAATAATTAAATGTTGATTTAAGTAAGTTTTTAAGGATAGAACTCTGAATTTTTGAGGTAAATGAGATGTTTAAGAACATTTAAAGAGTCAAAAACACCTAATAAGGTGGTATGAGATGAATTCATCATCGTCAGATAACAGCGAAATGGGGATACTACAAATATTTTAAAGGGGAATCCTTAAAATTTCTAAGTAAATAACCTTTAAAGAGGTGAAAAAATATGTAGCGAAGTTGTGTGGATAATACAGATCACCGACATTCCAAAACAGACAAGACATGCCTATTTAAGATATAAAATGTTGTACGTTAGTATAAACATACATTATTCTATGTAGCAATGTAATACATACCCCAAGATTTATATAAAGTAATCGTGAATCCATTATACTATTCCCATCAGAAATCAGTTAAAGTAATAAAATTACCAAGCTGAATAATATATCTAGACACTAAAACCCCAACAAACTTCATTAAATTGATAAAAATCTTAACTAAATAAAATAATGAAGCTGTAACATACTATAAAAATACTAAGTTTAATAAAATGATAGAATAAAATCATATTAAAGCAAGTACTTACATGTTCTATCCGACTCAAAAATGCTGCATTAGGTGTAGGCCGATGAATAATGACAGATATAACATCTCCAGCTTTACCAACTAAAACCGTCATATTCGCAGAACAACTTGAAACGCGTCTTAATAGCACGAAATCCACAGCAGAAATGATAAAATCGATACTTGAACGCCACCGACACCCCCTACACGACAAGGTCACATCAAGTTCATATCATGGTTACAGTTAAACTATGGTATATAAAATAGAATCACATGTTAAAAAATAATAGATTTTAGTAAAATGATTAAAGAAAATCCCTTTGTGATTATGAATGGCCTGTCTATTTTTACCGTGTGTATGTGTCGAAAACTCAGACCATCCGACCGTGTGTATGTGTGTATGAGTGTTTGTGTGTGTGTGTGTGTGTGTGTGTGTGTGTGTGTGTGTGTGTATGTAATTATACCTTAAAAAGCTATATATCTGTAGTATCCCAACGGATACTAATATTTGTTTTTTCAAACTAAGAAAAACTTTATTTCAGTTGCACTTATTCTAAGTGTAATTATAAAAAAGTTTTAACTAAATGTGTAAAACATATATTAGTATCTGTTGGGATACTACAGATATCTGCCTTTTTAAGGTATAATTACATACACATACACACACAAACACACACAAACACACATACACACATACACACGGTCGGATGGACTGAGTTTTCGACACATACACACGGTAAAAATAGACAGGCCATTCATAATCACAAAGGGATTTTCTTTAATCATTTTACTAAAACCTATTATTTTTTAACATGTGATTCTATTTTATATACCATAGTTTAACAGTAACCATGATATGAACTTGATGTGACCTTGTCGTGTAGGGGGTGTCGGTGGCGTTCAAGTATCGATTTTATCATTTCTGCTGTGAATTTCGTGCTGTTAAGACGCGTTTCAAGTTGTTCTGCGAATATGTCGGTTTTAGTTGGTAAAGCTGGAGATGTTATATCTGTCATTATTCATCGGCCTACACCTAATGCAGCATTTTTGAGTCGGATTGAACATGTAAGTACTTGCTTAAATATGATTTTATTCTATCATTTTATTAAACTTAGTATTTTTATAGTATGTTACAGCTTCATTATTTTATTTAGTTAAGATTTTTATCAATTTAACGTAGTTTGTTGGGGTTTTAGTATCTAGATATATTATTCAGTTTGGTAATTTTTTTATTTTAACTGATTTCTGATGGGAATAGTATAATGGATTCACGATTACTTTATATAAATCTTGGGGTATGTATTACATTGCTACTTAGAATAATGTATGTTTATACTAACGTACAACATTTTATATCTTAAATAGACATGTCTTGTCTGTTTTAGAATGTCGGTGATCTGTATTATCCACACAACTTCCCTACATATTTTTTCATCTCTTTAAAGGTTATTTACTGAGAAATTTTAAGGATTCCCCTTTAAAATATTTGTAGTATCCCCATTTCGCTGTTATCTGACGATGATGAATTCATCTCATACCACCTTATTAGGTGTTTTTGACTCTTTAAATGTTCTTAAACATCTCATTTACCTCAAAAATTCAGAGTTCTATCCTTAAAAACTTACTTAAATCAACATTTAATTATTATGTGTCCGCGATGGTATCACACATGCCGTCTGAATCTTCGTATTCGCCCGCTTTAAGTGCTGATATATTGCGCTTAATTAGAAAAAATTTTAGGTGTTATTCTAAAAAGCTATCTAAGTTTTCCCCTATTTCATAACTATGTATTGGCTATGTGTATTGCATATATCATCTTAGTAGATATTTACGTTACTTTAAAAGTTTTTAAACATAACATTTACCTAAAAATCTAAAGTCCCGTCCCCAAAATATTACTCTAATTCCTATTTTCCCTCGATAAGTATTGGTGATGGTGCTATTGTACTCCCACTTAAAGTGTAGTTTCTAACCATTCATACGCTTATAAACATTCTCATTTATGTGAAGAAACAAGAAATTCTATCCTTAAAAACATGTTTAGTTCTACTTTTGTTACTAGTTACAAAAAATTCAAGGTTTAATCTTTAAAATATTATGCTGATTCCTCATTTTTGCACTAGGTGTTAGTAATGATTACTCTCTATACTCTTCAGTATGTGTTTCTATTCCTTAAAAGTTAGTAGAAATCCCTATTTAGCTAAAAAATTCTCAAAGCCCCTTCTAAAAAAATTTGTTGTATACTCTTTAGTATGTCTTTATATCCCTTTAAAAATTAGTGGAAATCCCTATTTAGCTGACAAATTCTCAAAGTCCCTTCTAAAAATTTGTTGTACACCCTAGTATACCTTTCTATCCCTTTAAAAATTGGTAGAAATCTCTATTTAACTAAAAAATCTAAAGTTACATACTTATAAATTATTCTTAGTTCGTCATTTTACTGTTAAATCGAGTATGTGTATCATACTAGCCCATTAAAAGTTTCTGAACATGTACATTTACTTCGAAATTTGAAGTTCAGTCTTTAAACAATATTTAAGTTTTCCTTTCGCTGCTATGTATCGGCGTTGTATTCATTCTAAGTTATCTCGCTGGGCGTTTCCATTTCTTTAAAAGCTAGCATAAATTGCCTTTTTTGTGAAACTTCAAAAATCTTTACTTTAAAAAATTTATCTTAGTGAATAATTTGAGCGCTAGGTTACTTGGGTAAGTATATCCCCATTCCACCTCATTAGATGTTTTCATCCTCTTTAAATGTTTCTGGATATCTCATTTAGTTACAAAATATAAAGTCCTATCTTTAAAAATTTTTGTAATATCACCTTCTTAATGTTATATGCTACTTGTGTGCATTATACATAAAACCCACGGTAAGCGCTAGCACCCTGTAAGATTTAGTAGGTTCTCCACTTAATTAAAAAAAAGTTAAAGTCACATCATTAAAAACTGCTCCGATATCACTTTTCCACTACTGTGATCAACCGGCCACACAACTTGATACCATAAACCCCCTGGGTTGGTCGTGTGGTCTGGGCCTTCAACTACTGTGATCAGGGACATGTGTATTGCACATAGCTCATTAAAAATTTCCAAACACCTACATTTACTTACATATTTGAAGTTCGGTCTCTAAACAATACTAAAGTTTTCCTTTCGCTGTCCTATATTAGTTGTGTGTATTATGGATGCTACCTTATCATATGTTTATACTATCTCTTTAAATGCCTGTAAATACCCCATTTACTTAAGAATCCCATGTCTTCTCCTAAAAATACTATCTTAGATCTGCATTCCACCGGTGGACGTTGGTTATATGCATTATATATACATAACTTATTTCTCTATGCATTTCTCCCTTTGCAGTAGTTAGTATAGGTCATGTTTAATTATAAATTCAAGTTCTACCCCTAAAAAATCTTTGTTAGTTTCCCATTTCGTGGATATGTATCGGTTATAAGTATCATGCGTGCCGCCTTAGTAGGTGTTTCCAACCCTTTAAAGCTACAAAGCATTGTATTTAGCCAGAATATTTAAATTTTCTATCGTAGAAATGTTCACCTAGTTCAACACTTTATAACTAGCTGCTGCTGATGGGATCGTCTTATACTCACTCTACAGGCGATATCATCTTATAAAATGTTGGCACATATTGCATTTAGCTAAAAACTTCAAAGTCCTATACTTGTAAACTTAGCCTAGTTCCTCATTTTATTGGCATGTATCGATCATTCACACGTTAAATAACCTCAAATACCTTATTTATCGAAGAAAATTTCAGAGTCTCGTCTTTAAAAGCTATCTCACCATTTATTTTCGCCGATTTGTGTTGAGCGCGTGTATCATATGTATCACCATATTAGGCGTTTCTCCCTCTTAGAATAACGCACGTATTAAAACATGTTGGTTTAAAGAAATAACACACGTATACAGACATTGGTATCTGCTATTTTTTAAACTCCAAGACTTAATCGCCTAATTTAATTACCATCCTTTAATTAACTTGTGAGATTCATAACACTCAAGTATTTTGAACATAAGCACACTTTCACGATTATTTAAAATATTTATTTTGGGGAATATTTAATGAAAATATTTATTTTTACAAATATTAAAATTTTTTTAAACTCCAAGACCGAAATGGTTGGGGAAACACACCCCCACCCATAGCTTCCCGGTCGTCCACTTTGTTACTCAAGTCCTCTGGACGAGTCGGACGGCCTGGGGTTTCCACCCCCACCCATACACCCAATTCACGCGATTCTGCTACTCTACCTTTTTGGCCGCATTTTTGCGAAAACGCACATTTTTTTTTTAAATTGCAAAAGTGTGAAAACCTATGTTAATTCCCATAGAGAAATCCGACAGTTTGAAGAAAATCGCCCGATTCCGCGTTTTTCAAAAAACACATTTTTGTCCGCTTCTTTGCGAAAAACAACATTTTTTTCTAAAAATTTCGCAAAAGTGTGTAAACCCATGTTAATTCCCATAGAGAAATCCAACAACTCCAAAACTTCAACTTGTTGATAAAACGCACATTTTTGTTGTTTTTTTAAAGTTTTTAAAACTTTTTGTGAAAAAAACGCTAAAAGCGGCACATTCTTAAAATTTATGTTATTTCCCCTCATCATACAAGATTCTTACAGTTCACTTCGTAACCGCGATATAGCGGAGGGATAGTGTAGGAACGATGGTCTTGGCATACCTTCAGCATACCCCTTTGGTACACCCTTGGTACGCTTTGACATACCCCTTGACATGTCTTTGACATGCTCCTGGTATACAGACATTCAATACTTAATCAATTAATTTAATTAACATCCTTTAATTAACTTGCGAGATTCATAACACTAATGAATGAAAGATTCTTTTTAAAACATGTTAAAATTTAAGGATACCCCTATGGTAGTAGTACACTTGTAAAATAGCACACATATTAAAACATGTCGGTTTAAAGAAACTCTCGTGTAAAAACATATGTATACAGACATTGGTATCTGCTATTATTTAAACTCCAAGACTTAATCGCCTAATTTAATTAACATCCTTTAATTAACTTGTGAGAATCATAACACTTAAGTACATAGGGTATAAGCACACTTCCACGATTATTTAAAATATTTATTTAAAATATTTATTTTTTTTAAATTTTTAAACTCCAAGGCTGAAATGATTGAGGAAACACCCCCCCTCCTATACACCCAATTCATGCGATTCTGCAACTCTAAAAACACGCTTTTTTGGCCGCATTTTTGCAAAAACGCACATTTTTTTTTAAAAAATTACAAAAGTGTGAAAACCCATGTTAATTCCCATAGAGAAATCCGACAGTTTGAAAAAAATCGGCCGATTCCGCGTTTTTCAAAAAACACATTTTTGGCCGCTTTTTAGCGAAAAACCACATTTTTTTTCTAAAAATTTCGCAAAAGTGTGAAAACCCATGTTAATTCCCATAGAGTAATTCCAACAACTCCAAAACTTCCACTTGTTGTAAAAACGCACATTTTTGTTGTTTTTTTAACGTTTTTAAAACTTTTTGGGAAAAAAACGCTAAAAGCGGCACATTCTTAAAATTTATGTTATTTCCCCTCATCATACGATATTCTCGCAGTTAAGTATTCGTAACCGTGATATAGGACAAGCACTCTTTTCTTAGCAGGCGGAGGGATATTGACATGACCTTTGTACACCCTTGGTATACCTTTGGTAAGTCCTCGACATGTAATAACAATGACCTTGATATACTTAATTACTTTATTTAATTATCCTCATTTAAAAATAAAGAAAAAAATATCCCAAGTTTTAATTCTCCTTTCTGCCGCTAGGGGGCGCTGGTTGTACTGCACAGCCTCCCTCACAGGTGAGTAGGTGTTGCCAACCCCAAAAAGTGTCTCCCCCACAGGTGTTGCTATGGCAACCCAAACAAAAAATATTTCTTAGTTCCATCCTCGATAGTTCCCCTTTCCGCCGCTAGGGGGCGCTGAGCATCACTGAGCCTTCGTCGGTGTTGCCACCCCCAAAAAAGTTTCTCCGGTACTTAGAAAAAAATCTCATTTAAAAAAAATTATTTCCCCCTAAACCCCTAGTATAAGACTACGAAATCGTTGCCACCTAAAAAAAGTTTCGAAAAATTTTTGCCCCACCTTTTTTCATTCTCCCCCCCCTTTTACACCCCCGTCCAGGATTACGGAATTCAAGATGGCGGCCATTTTGCTGAGCCTTCGTCGGTGAACGCTACTATTTTTACTACTAGTAATATCACCCAATTAGTTTTGGATTGAACCCGGGTTGAAAAATTTAAATATATTGCAACCTATGGGACTTAATGTTTCAAACTTTTTTTCAACGAATTTAAAATTCACAAATTGTTTCGAAAATTTTAGGAAATATTCAAATTATCCTATACAATATATACCAAAAATTTCAGCAAAATATTTTCGGTAGCTTAAAAAAAATTAAAATAATAATTGCACCCGTATTATATGAAAAGGTCAAGTGCCCCATTTCAAAAAAAAATATGGCATCCATCTTTTTTTGCAAATGTCAAAATCGTGATTTTTAATTTGTATTTAGTGTTGCGCCTGTCCTAAAACCGCTTTACTTTTGTTGTTGAGACCCAGACCGTCCGACCTACCAGAAAGGTTTAAGGTAACCGTTTGGACGACCGGGAAGTGCCAGCCAATTTAGGCCGGAACCCAGTGGTGGAGCATCCACAGGAACTGTACCCTCCTTCCCCTACCACCAACCTCTCGGAAGGACTTTCGGACCCACATGTTTAACGTGATCGTACTCCGCATGAACAGGGCGGCAGTTGTGGCAGCGTGCAAATTCAGCGCGCAAACCATCGGGTAACAGTGTCCGAAATGTGCCAACAGCACGCGGTGTTCCCAGGTGGTCACCCACCCAAATACCGAGACCGATGCTGCTTGACTTCGGTGATCTAACGAGAACCGGTGTTTTCAGCACGGTAGGGCCATTGGCTCTTGCGATCTGGATCTCAACAACAACAATGTACCGCGTCCGGTCTCCTAATCTGCTGCTCTATACCTTCAGATGAGTCGGACGGTCTGGGCTTTCGACATTGTACCGCGTGAGGGTGCCCCTTGCGTCGAATGTATTTTGCGGTTTATTGAATGTTTTTTACGGTGTATTTTGCGGTTTTTCGCTGTTTATTTTTTTGGTTTATGATATTAAAGTTAATTTTATTACTGATTTGACTTTATCATTCGATGTTTTTATATATATTTTCATATTGAAATCAAGGTTGTGTGTATCAAGGGAAAATTAAGATATGTGTATTTTATGTTATGAATTTGTTCCATTTTATTTAAAAAAATTGTCAAAAATTATAGATTTTCCATATAAAGGATTTATTTTTCTTTAGACAGTTTATTTAGATTATTTTTCTTTAGTTTATACAGATGGTAGGAAAGATGAATTTAATGCCTGCGGCTTTGGGTTTTTTTCAAAACCCCTACTTTCACAAATCATCTCAGGATTAGGAATCCAGTAATCTGCTCAGTCTTTAGATCTGAGCTTATTGCCATCGAGGATTGACTAAAATCTATTAAATCTGATACCTCTTATTGTGATATTTGGATCCTGACTGATAACCGCAGTGCCATCCATCACCTGAGTAACTGGGCAATTATTGGAGATAGAACGTCACTTTCGATACTTGAGATCTTCAAAGTTCTTTCTCAACGGCATGGAGTTCACTTACAATGGGTACCGTCTCATATGACTCATTTATGAGACTGCTGATACTCTGGCCAAGGAGGGAGTCTCTCTTCCTTCTTCTTCATGTGACACTTTGTCTTACCTTGAAATCTACTCAAAAAGGAAAATTTTAAACGAAAAACTATGGATGACCCCTTTAGTACACACCTGGTATGACAGGAAATTCCCTGGTGGTGCCCTTACCGTTAAGGGCTACAGAAGGACGCAGACCACCATTAGCAGATTTGCCAGTGGACACTTAAAGTGTCTTACTTTTAATCAGGGGCAAAAATCTTATTCTTCTTGTTCTAATTGCAATTCCGCAGACGCCTTCAATGACCATCTTTTGAGCTGGCTGGTACTTTCTAAGGAAGATATCTAAAAAAACCCTTTGTTGGTTTTTAATTTCATTGTAACTTTTGGGCTCTTGGACCTGATCTAGACTACGGCTAGTACGGGCGGAATAACTCACACACATTTTTCTTTTTTCTTATGTAACAATAGTGTAGTCAAATACAACTTCTGAATGCTTTTATACACACATATTTTTAATGCAATTCAATTTTGCTATTTGAATGACACTTTTTATTTTATAAAAAATATAGTAAAACTTGTTTTCACCAGTCTCATTTCTGGACTGCATCCTAGGCAGATGATCAATATACAAAGGGCTGTGATCTAAAGTTTTTAATATTGTAGAGTCATAAAATACTTACCATGGTTATGTTACTAATAAAAAATACACAAGTGCATACTTTGAAAGATGTTTTTGGGTCTGAAGGAAAGGGGGTGTATCTTTTTATGTGCTAAAATATAGATATTGAATAAAATAAAAATAATTTAGAGCACAATTTTTATTAATGTAGTCTAAATATAAAATTTTAACTAACATAAATTACTAGCCTATTATCACTTAAATTAGGCAATCGCAGTTATATTGAAAGTACTTTTATAATAGACATACGTGAAAGAGATCAATTATTAAAGTATTATTACATATTTTGCATCCCTGGGAGGGGGGTGTCATACATAATCTATACTCATGTCCTAAAGCTAAGAATAATTATATACATTTCAATAGGAGAAATACACATTTTGCTCTGTCACTCTTAATGTACTTTACATAGAAAAAAAAACTTTCTGTAGGAAATAAAGGAACTTAGAACACTTAGCAGATACACAACAAATTAAAATATTGCATATGTATTTTATAAAGTGTATATCTATGAATAAAAATTGAAAAGACATTGAAAAATGATTTGGAATAATAAATTTCTTCATATAAAAACATGAAAATTCATTAAAGAATAACGTTTCACTTTATCACAAATTTATCATCTGAAGTCATTTTTCTATGATTTTTATGATTTAACTTATATATAAATTTTTGATGAAGGATTCACGTATTAAATGCATGTAAAATTTCATTTTCTTGTATTCAACCGATGTAGCGCCATTTATTGCAGAGCGTTGTCCCTACGAGCCGTTTACAACGGATTTCATAATGGACTAATTCTGTTATAATGGCTATATACATTTTATTTTATTTATAACCCGACAGAACAAAAGTATAATTTTTTACGACGGAATCTATTTAAGTAGCACTATATTTAGCCAAATCTTATATATATTTTTATTTGTGCATAATCTTAAGGTAAACCAATAATATCATTATAACGATATCATTTATATAAAAATAACTTTGTTCAAGATCAGAGGCAAAAGATAAATCTATCTCTATATCTGCTTATAGCGCTGCATGATATCTCAATGTCGCACTAACATACATATAGATGGACTAAGAGATGATGGCAGCGCCAGAGCAGAACTTAATTCAAATCAGGAAAACACATTAGATATAACAACGAAATGTACTGGCCAGACATTACACAGTGAAATTTTTATAATATTATGTTCTACCTGCATTCTATACTTAGTAAGGCTATTGAATATCAGTGCCTTTAATTTTTCTATTTTAACTCATTTTCCTAAGTTATTTAACTTATATATTTATTAAATATATTAAAATATTGAAATTTTTTATCTGAACAAAGTGTTCTGTAAATTTTCCCAATTATTTTATTAATAGCCTTATTACATTTAACATGCTATTTCCCATTTCATTTTTGATAATCAATTCTGGCTATAGTTTTATTCTAGGTGGCACGATTAAATTTTTTATTTCCAAGTTCATTTAATTTATAATCCTTAATTTCACCATAGCAACTAATTTTTATAATGTTACATGGTGCTAATTTATTTTATTAAATGCCATCCATATCTAACACTGAGTCCTTCATGATTTATAATATGTCACGTGCTCAACATTTTTTAATTTCACAAAGTCCTTGATATATTTATTGACAATAATAACTTTATATTATTCTGTGGCAACTTTTATTGTTTATTTACTTAGTAGCAGCGATTACTCGGCGTTGATCGGGATTTACGATGCAAAACTCTGATAAAAATTACACCCGAAAATATAGGGCCGTGAATCCTATGCATTGTTTTTTCATCGTGAAAGAAGTAAATTCATGGCATTAAATTCATTTCATAAGAAAAAAATAATTGCATTATATATGTCATAGTTTCTTCCTGTATACGCCACGCCCTTCGCAGCTATGGGTGGCCCTGGCTGACAGCGTCTCGGAATGTGATTTTTAGGTATCCACAATTGATGTACAGTTACTATGTTCTGTTTGAAATGCGTACAGTTTGAAAGGAAAATACGTACAGTTTGAAAAGTAAACTAAAATTACACTGCAATGTTGCCTAGTGTTTAACACATTAAATAGCATTATCCTAATATGTTATGTTTTACCGCAATGCTTGTTAATCTTAAATAATAATTTAAACATCGATAAGATTTGATTGAAATTGAGTTTTTGAAATTTTAAATGATAACCTTACCATGAAAGGATATACTTATTCACGCATTGCTTAAGCATGGCCACACTCTTTGGCCAATCAGAACCGTTTCTACTTATTTCACTCACTGCCTACCCACAGCCACTCTTTGGCCAATCAGATCCATTGGATCATACATACATACTTTTCTTCTTTATATATATAGATAGGTATTTTTATATTTATTTATTTAATATTCAAATCAATAAATATTATGATATAAGAAAGAATCTTCATAAAATGCTGATAATTTGATTTCTTAATACTTTTCGTTGTTGAGTAAGCCTGTGAAAAATGAACCATGGTGATAGAGTCCATTTAAATTCATATATTTTTTTCTAATGGCCAGGCATTGACTCTTTCATCTTCGCCTATACATCGACCAGAATCGTGAACTTCTTAGCCGTCATATGACGTTGCCGCAGCTCACCAGTCGGGGTGGTAACACATTGCGCCCAACAACACAAACATATATGCCTGAAGTGGGACTCGAACCCACAACCCAGCAACCGAGCGATCACTTGGAAACGCTTGCCTTGACCGCTTAATAACCTCGTCGACTTATTTTGCCAACAGCACACGGTGTTCCCAGGTGATCATCCACCCAAGTACTAACCGCGCCCGATGCTGCTTAACTTCGGTGATCTAACGGGAACCGGTGTTTTCAGCACAGTAGAGTCGTTGGCTCTAAATTCATATTTCAAACCTGCGATTTTCAAAAGTGACTAATACGTTCAATAAACTCCCACAAACTCGGATATTTAATTAACTTTCACATTTTAAACCAACGATTTTCAACCTTTTTCGTTGGGAATCATGGAGTTAGAGAGCAGAACTCCTAGATAAAAATTTCGTTTTCCATTAATATCTCGACAACCCCTTGACCTAGAAACTCGAAACTTGGATTAAGTTTATGAGGGCTAATTCAAAGTTATACACAAAATTTTATTAAGTCCGGTGCAGCTGTTCTCCTGTGGTGGTGAAACAACCCTTAGTGATAAAAACTCGAAACATGGACTAAATTTTAAGTAGGGCTATTTCAAGACTAACCATCAAATTTCATCAAATTCGGATTTTCATTCAAATTTCATCAAAACGAGATGATGGATCATACACACATATATACATACATACATTCGTTATATATATATATATATAGATTATAAATATTTTTCATCATTATGGAACTGCAAACTCTCACGCAATATAAATTTGATATATAAGCTACATGTGAAATACTCTGGTGCTGATTAGATTTTGGTATTATTCGGAAAAGAACAACCTGCCTTTTTTTACGAAATGGCCCTCAAAAATCGTCAAAATCTGAAACAAAAGCTAGGTATGTTCAATTATATCAATTAAATGCGTATTTTATACTTAATTTTTGATGAGGTAAAGAATAAGAACAACTCTATTACTCTGGGACTAATCGTTTTCGAGATATTAAAGTTTTTTTCATTTAATTATGTCGCTTTTGGAAAAATATTCAATTACCGAATAAAAACAGAAATTAATTAAAAATGCAAATTTAGTGTTATTTTGTGCAATTAAACTCAATTTAATTAATTATTAATATTATTTAGAAAAATGAATTTGAGTCTACAGGGAAAGTCATGTGCTGCCCACATCAGATTTTTAGTTTCTCCTGTTACAGCTTTTCACAAATTTTTTTTTCGAAATTTTAGTATTCCGTAAAAAGAGAATAGGCAAGAGTTTTCCATCAAAATATAAAAATCTAATACTCTGAATAAAAGTATTTTATATTTTATGAAAGTGCATTAACTATATTTTGGAAGTAAATATGAAACATTTTCCGTTACATATTTTTTCAGTCTAGTAGGTCGGTGATCGGATTGCGTTCTGTTGCGTTCCTATAAGTGACTTATTATGCGTCTTTAGCTTATTATGCAGCCACCAGCGTAGAACAACTGATGTCCACTATGACAGCACTACAACTAGCAAGTTTCATTGCTGTCATTGAAGGTGACTATTTTAAACTTACGCGCATAACAATCACGAAACCGGTCAAGGGATGTTGCTATCGGAAATGGGAGCATCGGGAACGCCTCCTATAATTGGGTTTTGAAAATGTGAATTCATACCGAGGTAGTATACATTATTAATTTGGTGTGACGAGAAGCAGTTGGCAGGATCATACTTCTGACTGGTCATGACTGTCTCAGGGCTCATCTCCATCGAATCGAACTTGCTGCTTCCCCGGATTGTATTTTATGTGACCTAGGACATCCTATGTCTGGGAAACATTTGGACAATTGTTCTGCACTAATGACTTTTAGTTCAATCATTAAGAAATACTAGAGAGCTGGCTCTCTGTCTAAAGGCCCATTGGTCAAATGACCGGCATTTGCAACAGTTTTTGACATTCAAAACACATTTTATTTCACAAACGTGTTGGCTAACGGAAAATGGAGAGGACAGAAAAGAAAAGGAACGTCGGTTAAACAACTAAAGTGTGAGAAGAGGGCGAGCACATCAAAGTTAAGAATCTTTTTTAAAAATTTGAAAAGAAGAAGCCGAAACGCATAGACTGCAAATTAAGAAGGAATCTCTACAGAAATCTTAAATCCATCCCCAAATTTATGGAAATCACGCCAAATGCGAGGTAATGGTTTACAAACTTTGAATTCCGTGTGACGGACATACCTTCTACTTTTAAATAAATAATTTACACAACTTGTTTGTCAAAAGTTTGGCCTCGAGCCTTGTTTATCTTCATAATCTAATTGGACAGGAAACTGGCGACAATACAGCATAAATGGTAATGTCGCAGACTTCCTTTTCATTCTTAATGAATATTTATTATACATATGATACAATTTGAAATGTAATTTTACCAAAAATCAAACTTCTACAAAGCAGGGGAAAATATATAGTTACGATTCTTTAAATGTATAGCATCGAAGTAAATTCATAATTGTTGAATTTTACAAACACACATAAAGTTTCGCAAGCATTGTTGTTATGAACAAATATAACATTTCTCAATCATTATTGTCATGAACAATTACGTTTCATTGTTGAAAACGCTGTCGCCAACATCATTTTTAACAAAGAAAGTTTGAAATTTGAAGATACAACAAAGAAATTAAAATGGGTGACGACACATAGCAATGCATTATAAATTCTCATGCCAGATTGCAAATCATTTGATGCCATAGGTCCAGCGTTAGCCCTGACACAAAATTTCTCTATTTAAAAAGGATTTGGACAGCGGCTACATCGAGCATTTTTACTTTCCTTATATATATAGTATAATGTATAAGGAAAGTATTGTAACGGGGTTGAAAATTTGAATTCTAGTTTTCGACGGGAGAGCACGTTTCAAGCATCCCTGATCACGAATCCAACAATTTTGAGGTGATTTCTCGCTCTGTGTGTGTGTGTGGTGTGTGTGTGTGTGTGTGTGTGTGTGTGTGTGGTGTATGGTGTGTGTGTGTGTGTGTGTGGTGTATGGTGTGTGTGTGTGAGTGTGTGTGTGGTGTATGGTGTGTGTGTGCGTGTGTGTGTGCGTGTGTGTGGTATGTGTGTGTGTGTGATATGTGTGTGCTTGTGCGTGTGCTTGTGCGTGTGTGTGTTTGTGTGTTTGTGTGGTATGTGTGTGTGTTTGTGCGTGTACGTGTGTGTGTGTGTGGTATGTGTGTGTGCGTGTACGTGTGTGTGCGTGTACGTGTGTGTGGTATGTGTGTGTGATTTCAAAAAAATGTGTGTGTGTGTGGTATGTGTATGTGGTATGTGTGTGTGGTATGTGTGTGTGGTATGTGTGTGTGGTATGTGTGTGTGTGGTATGAGTGTGTGGTATGTGTGTGTGGTATGTGTGTGTGGTATGTGTGTGTGGTATGTGTGTGTGTGGTATGTGTGTGTGTGGTATGAGTGTGTGGTATGTGTGTGTGTGTGTGTCAGTGACTCTGAGTGTGTGTGAGTCACGATAACTAACGAACGTATGCACCGATTCGAACGAAATTTGGTACAAAAATTACAATCCGTGAATACTGTTGTTTTTATACGCAATCGAATGTTCAGAACCCCCTAAATTTTCGAGTGAAATTTTGAAAAAATCATCAAAAGATCAAAACCTCTAATAAAGTTACGCAATTAGATATTTCTTATGCAATTTTTCATTAGAAACATACATAAATTGACATAAATTTTAGAAACCTAACATGAACCGTTCTCGAGATATTGCACATTTTTCAAAAAAATTATGCATTATTAATTTGGTGTGACGAGAAGCAGTTGGCAGGATCAGATTTTTGACTGGTCATGACTGTCTCAGGGCTCATCTCCATCGAATCGGACTTGCTGCTTCCCCGGATTGTATTTTATGTGACCTAGGGCAGCCTATGTCTGGGAAACATTTGGACAATTGCTCTGTGCACTAATGACTTTTAATTCAATTATTAAGAAATACTGGACAGCTAGCTCTCTGTCTAAAGGCCTACTGGTCAAACGACCGGCATTTGCAACAGTTTTTGACATTCAAAACACATTCTATTCCACAAACGTGTTGGCCAACGGAAAATGGAGAGGACAGAAAAGAAAAGAAACGTCGGTTAAACAACTAAAGCGTGAGACGATGGCGAGCACGTCAAAGTTAAGAATCTTTTTAAAAAATTTGAAAAGAAAAGGCCGAAACGCATAGACTGCAAATTAATGGGAATCTCTACAGAAATCTTAAATCCATCCCCAAATTAATAAAAATTATGCCAAATGCGAGGTAATGGTTTGCAAATTTTGAATTCCGTGTGACGGACATACCTTATACTTTTAAATAAATAATTTACACAACTTGTTTGTCAAAAGTTTGGCCTTGAGCCTTGTTATCTTCAAGGCATAAGCTAATTGGACAGGAAATTGGCGACAAAACAGCATAGATGGTAATGTCGCATAATTACTTTTCATTCTGAATGAATATTTATTATACATATGATACAATTTGAAATGTAATTAATCACTTACCAAACATCAAATTTCTGCGAAGCATGGGAAAATATACAGTTACGATTCTTTAAATGTATAGCATTGAAGTAAATTCATAATTGTTGAATTTTACAAACACATATAAAGATTCGCAAGCATTGTTGTTATGAACAAATAGTACATTTCTCAATCATTATTTTCATGAACTATTACGTTTCATTGTTGAAAACGCTGTTGCCATTTAAAAAAAAACAATTATTTAAATAAAGATCTGAACTACCTGTATTTATGTATTTTGAATAGTTAAAAATCTAAATATTACTTATTTGTATTTTATGTACTTATTGCATTTTATGTGACCTATGGCAGCCTATGTCTGGAAAACATTTGGACAAGTGCCCTGCACTAGTGACTTTTAATTCAATCACTGACAAATATTGGAGAGCTAGCTCTCTGTCTAATGGTCTATTGGCCAAACGACCGGTATTTGTAAACAGCATTAATTTGGTGTGAATCGGAAGAAAAGAAAGATAAAAATACATTATCGTTGAAACAAATACGTGATCTACAAAAAATAGGCTCACACAGAAGACTTTTACGGTATATATCCAACGTAGGTGAGTTCTCTAGTTAAAATCACGATTTCAGTCCCTCTTTTACGGCCAAAATAAATTCCAATCTCCATCAATGACGTTGAATATCTGCAAATTATATTCTTTACATGTATATCGAAACAGTAGTTTAAACAGTTCAACATTTTTCTAGGAAAAACTAGGTGCAAAAAATTAATTAAATTGAAATTTTTGGCCAAACGAAGATTAAAAAAATGGATAGTACATATTCTTGTTCATAATCCATGATTTAAGAAAGAACTTATGCTATGCATTCTGATAGACATGTTGCTATATGAAAAATTCTTCAATCAAGCCGCCCAAAATTCCCTCGAAAAGGAAAATACGTTTTTCGTAAGCATTTTCTAAATATTGTTGTTGTAAGGTAACTGTTTGGTGTAAGGTATAACTGTTTGGAGGGTCGGTAAGTACCGCCCAATTTAGACCGGAACCCAGTGGAGGACGCATCCATAGGGACCGTACTCTCCTTCCCCTACTACCAACCTATCGGCTAACCACTGGGCTACCGCCCATGAAAGTCTTGGGCGGCAACCTACCTGAGCTGCAAGCGTTTAGACACTAATGAAGAAGTGAAAACGATCGTGAGTAACTGGCTTTCATCACAGGCGGCAGAGTTCTATGATGACGGTATCCAAAAACTGGCATATCATTCCGATAAATGCTTAAATTGGCAAGGAAATTGTGTAGAAAATATAGAATTGAATGTAAATTCAAAAAGTAAATGCTTTTTTTGAAACAAATATACTTACGTAGTTTTTATTGCAAAAGGGACCTTACTTAAAATACTAACCCTCGTATGTTTCAATGCAGATTTTTTCCAAAACACAGTATGGCGAAGTTTTTGCCGCCAATGTTAGCCCTTTACTGCTATCATAATTTGTTGATAATGAATCATCTGGAATTGGTTTGTACGACCCATAAGTGTATATTTCATCAATAAATATCCATTTGGGCTTTTTTACTTTCCTTATATACATAATGTATAAGGAAAGTATTGTGACGGGGTCGAAAATCCGAATTCAAGTTTTCGACGGGAGAGCACGTTTCCAACATGCCTGATCACGAATCAAACATTTTTGAAGTGATGTCTGTGTGTGTGTGTGTGTGTTTGTGTGTGTGTGTTTGTGTGTGTGTGTTTGTGTGTGTGTGTGCTTGTGTATGTGCGTGTGTGTGTGTGTGTGAAAGTATGTGTGTGTGTGTGTGTGAAAGTATGTGGGTGTCAGTGAGTCTGTGGAGACGATAACTGATGAACGAATTGACCGATTCGAACGAAATTTGGTACAAAAATCACAATCCGTAAACATTGGAAGCCTATTGTTTTTATATGCAATCGAATGTTCAGAACCCCCTTAAATTTTCGAGTGACATTTTGAAAAAATCTACAAAAAATCAGAACCGCTAATAAAGTTACGCAAATAGATATTTCTTATGCAATTTTTCATTAGAAACATACATAAATTGACATAAATTTTAATACGCTAACATGAACCGTTCTCGAGATATTGCACATTTTTCAAAAAAATTATCAAAAAGTCATATAAAATAAAAAAAAATATTTCCTATTGAGAAACATGTTCATTTTTCATATGTAATACCATGCGATAAATTTGATATCATTCTCGTGGATATAGCTCGTTCCATTCATGAAAAAAGATACTTTGAGTAATACTTTTGTATTTGAGCGCCAATAGTCATTTATCTGCTGTAAGAAGAACTTATTTTTCCGTCCATAAGGCTTGTCGAGATTTTGGCGAATAATTTGGCGGAATGTCGCCAACTTGGCGACTTTTTTAATTGTTATCAAATTAACAAAAATGTCACCAAATGTATAAAAATGATGCTAAATCAATGAAAATGACGACAAATTGAAGAAAATTCAATATCTTACAGCTAAAAGGAAAGGATATAAATATCTACTATAAGAATAACATTTTTATAACTGTAAAAGTAGTAAATTCATTGCATTACATAAGGAAAGTCATGTGTTGTCCACATCAGATTTTTAAATTTCTATTCGATTTATTAACGGCTATAAATATATTCCATAAATTTGAAATTACAAAATACAATTTTGGTCTGAGATGCTTTTAATTGTTTGGGTCCAACTCCTGTGATTGTGTGACTTTTCAGCCAGGCACGATGAAAGGCTAATTTCTGAAAATATCTTTTAAATTTGAGGATTTATCTCTGGCACGATCTAGCTAAATATTTATGTATCTCTTCTATTAGCCCATTTACATAATCATATTATATATCTAATTTGAATAGCTCAGCTTGATCAATATAAATGTAGACAGACATTAAAAGTTGTTAATTCGGCTTCATAAATCATATAAATGAGTGCATCCATTATTTCCGAGCGTTTGATGTTTTGGTTCCATCACTAATAGTTTTACAATTGAAGAAAAAAATCAAAAAGACATGTAATTGCAATTTGTTTTTTAAACGTGAAAGAAAGTACCTATGCATTTTATTTCCATGTTCCAGATAACATATTTTTCATCACTTGCTGCTGATAACTGAAGTAAGAAAATCAGTGGATTTATATATTAAAGTTCAATTCTGGTATTGCAAAACTTTTTTTGTAAGATTTACCCATATAATGACGAATTTTATTCAAGTTCGGTGGTATCACATATACTACCCGATTCTGTATACTTAAGTTATACTTTAGCGAAGGTTTATAAAGGTGCTTTATATAAAATTGCTTTAATATATACTTTTGATAGATGAAAATTATGCAACGAAATGCATTGAACATTTTCTTATCTGATTTGAAAATTTGATGTGCAATGATTTTATTTTTAAAAAATCTGATGTGGGCAACACATGACTTTCCTTATATAATGCAATGAATTTACTAGTTTTACTGTTAAAAAAATGTTATTCTTATAGTAGATACTTATAATCTTTCCAAGATATTGAATTTTCTTCAATTAGTCGTCATTTAAGTTTATTTAGCGTCATTTTTGTCCATTTCGCGAGATTTTCGATAATTTGTCAACATTTATAAAAGTCGCCAAGTTGGCGATATTCCGCTAAATTCGTGGCCAAAATCTCACCAAGCGTTATGGACGGAGAAATAAGTTATTCTTACAGCAGATAAATAACTATTGACTTTCAAATACAAAAGTATTACTCAAAGTATATTTTCTCGTGAATGAAACGAGTTAGAACCACGAGAACGATGTCACCCAATTTATTGCATAATATTACATATGAAAAGTAAACATGTTTCTCAAGAGTTAATATTTTTTTTTAATTTATGGAATATTTTGATAAATTTATTTGAAAAATGTGCAATATCTCGAGAACGGTTCATGCTAGCGTTCTAAAATTTATGTCAATCGTTTTCTAAGGAAAAATAACATAAGAATCATCTATTTGCGTAACTTTATTAAATGTTTTGATTTTTTGATGATTTTTCCAAAATTTCACTCAAAAATGTAGGAGAGTGCTAAACATTCGATTGTGTTTTAAAACAATACGCTTCTAGTATTTATGGATTGTGATTTTTGTACCAAATTTCATTCGAATTTCTCCATTCGTTCATGAGATATCGTCTCCACAGGCTCACTGACACACACACACTTTCACACACACCCACACACATACTTTCACACACACACACTTTCACACACACCCACACACATACTTTCACACACACACACACCGACTTTCACACCCACACACACACACACACACATACTTTCACACACACACACACACACAGACATCACCTCAAAAACGTTTGATTAATGATCAGGGTTACTTGAAACGAGCTCTAGCGTTTAAAACTCGAATTCGAATTTTCGACCCCGTCAAAATACTTTCCTTATACATTATGTATATAAGGAAAGTAGTAGGGTTTTCTTATAGTAGATATTTATATTCTTTCCAAGATATTGAATTTTCGTCAATTAGTAGTTATTTTCATTGATTTAGTGTCATTTTTATCCTTTTGGCGATATTTTCGTTAATTTGGCATAACATATAAAAAAGTCGCCAAGTTGGCGACATTCCCCCAAATTGGGCGTCAAAATCTCGCTAAGCGTTATTGACGGAGTAATAAGTTATTCTTATAGCTGATAAATTACTATTGGCGTTCAAATACAAAAGTATTACTCAAAGTATCTTTTCAGTAAATGGAACGAGATAGATCCACGAGAATGATGTCACCCAATTTATCGCATGATATTACATATGAAAAGTAAACATGTTTCTCAACAATTAATATACTTTTTTTATTTTATGGGATTTTTTGATAAATTCATTTTAAAAATTTGCAATATCTTGAGAACGGTTCATGCTAGCGTTCTAAAGTTTATGTCAATCGTTTTCTAAGGAAAAATTACATAAGAAATGTCTGTTTGCGCAACTTTATTAAAGGTTTTGATTTTTTGATGATTTTTTCAACATTTCACTCGAAAATTGAGTTGGTTCTGAACATTCGATTACGTTTAAAAACAATAAGCTTCCAGTATTAACGGATTGTGATTTTTGTTCCAAATTTCATTCGAATTGCTCTACTTGTTCGTGACATATCGTCTCCACAGTTTCACTGACACATACAAACACACACACACACAGACATCACCTCAAAAAGATTTGATTCGTGATCAGGGATGCTTGAAGCGTGCTCTCCCGTCGGAAACTCGAATTCGAATTTTCGAACCCGTCACAATACTTTCCTTATACATATAAGGAAAGTAAAAAGGTGCTTCATTAAAAATTGTATGGACCATCACATGCATTCTAATAAAATACAAAAGTGTTACAATGGAGTGCCTATCAACGACACTAAAAACAACTCGTTTATAATAAAATCATATTGTTTAAATTTTGGCACTGGCATTAAACATAACTTAGCATGCCGAATTAAAATTTTAATTAATGTTTGTATGATCGAGACAGCCAAGATTGTTTTAACTTTTTAACTAAAACTAATTCACGAAATTCCTTCTTTGGCTCAATTTTATAGAGAGATCCAGGCGTATTATTTTTTCTATGACCTCATTTGTATGAATTTCAGTTACCTTCGATGAAGTTTTCAAATATAATAAATTATCGTAGTATTGTGATAAGTTTTAAAATATTACCCAGGAATGTATTGCATTTTAGACTTGTTTAAATAATATTGCATTGAAGTTGATCTTTCTTGTTTACATTTTAACAAAAAAAATTTCCCTCCTCTTAAAGACCCTATTCTTGCTTGAATCCTTGGGTATTTAAGTCCTTGCGAATGCGATTTGGGTTATGTTGGTCAAATTAAAAGCGCTCTTAAATTTAGTATTAAGGAACACACGAGCCCTGCTACTAAACAAGAAATTTCAAATTCTGCAATTTTCTGAACATTTTTGGTACTCTAATCATGTTGTAAATATTTTTATAATTCATATCGTTTATACTTCTAATGAAAGAGACTTTTCCAATGTTTCTCCATTATTTTTTAGTCAAAATCCCTTATTAATGACAATTATCCTTTCATTTCTTCTGCTTGGAAATCCCTGGTTTAATATTTAGATTGCGTTTGCTTCCTTCTTATTTCTGTTATTTCATTCTTTTACTATTTTTTTAATTCAATAGAATTTTATGAACAAATGATTTGAATTCTTTGCTGAACGTTCACTTTCTTCTTTGGTATTTTACGTTCATTCCTAATTTCCACCTCTCGTTCTTACCTCCCGGGTTTTATACCCTATTTCACTTCCATCGCCGTTGGCAACACCCTTTCTCTACTTCTATCATGTTTTCTGTTCCTGCATCAGTCGCCGATCTTTTCTAAAGAATGAAGGTTGCGCTTCTTGTGCGCCCTGACGAAGAAGGCTGTTTTTGATTTCGAAACCGGTCAGAACTTTTAAATGTCGATTATAGGCTACTTTTAACGAAGTTATTTGAATTTGTATGCATCCATTCTTGCTCAAATTCCGTAGTAATGATTCAATTTCAGTATGATTGAAAAAAACAAAAACTGCATTTTTTTCTGAAATAGCGAGCAAAATTCCTCAAAATCTGAAATCAATGTCTAAATGTAATGAAATGTATATAAACAACATCGGCTCCCAAAATTGTGGCACGTAACGAGTTTTTTGCTGCTGTGGCAGGTATCGGTTGTTACAAGCGGATAAGAGCATAAAAGACGCGAAACCTGCCCATGGATGTTTTGTATCTACAATGAAGGCTGATTCTACATATACTCCTTTTACTACGGTATTTTTTTTTATAGTTCGCGAATATTGTAACGTTTATCTCATTTTCAAGTAGCAGAATAAAAAAAAATAACAGTGTTTTCATATCAGCACGGCATGAGAATATTTTGCCAGGAATTTTATGATAAAAACTGAAGTTCAGATAAATCGAGTTATCAGACTCAGTGTTCCTCTGATATCAGATTATTTTATTTATTTAAAAAAACTAAACAGCTTCGACAGAATCATTATTCAGCAGAAATAATAGTGGACCACTCGTTCAGATAAAGTAAGTAATAATTTAATAATTCATTATATCGTGAATCTTTTATACTATATATTATACCCATAATATGACGAGTTCCATGCTTTTAGGTGTAGGATTATCTTCTATTCACTCACCTGCAATGCTTGGCTTCTTAGCTGTTCACAGCTATTAGTTAAAATCTCCAAATGCGTTTTGTTAGACCTCTTAATAAAGCTCGATTACATTAGAATTCCCAAGACCCTCTAACAAAACGTTGGTTCGGTACGATCGAAACTCGCCAATTTGTGAATAAAATTATTACATGAATAATTCCCCAAAAAACGATGGGGATTAACAAAGAAATTAAATTTTATTCTCTGAGATTTTGATTGACTTACACTGGGCATCAGTCTCACGAATGTGAACTTAAAAGTATTTTATTATCTCTAGCTTTTAAAATACGGATTAGGGCAAACTTTAGTTTAAAAGATACGGGGGAGGGGAGTACTCAGTAGTCAAGTTTGTAGAAACCCTCCTGCAGCGCTACCAGAGACTACGGTCAACATGTCATTGAAAATACTCTTTTTATGCTCTCATATGGATTTCCTTCCGTCTAACTGTGTTGCTGATAGTGTCCAACATGGGAAACGGTTTCCTTAAGTAGTGACTGCTGTCGTAAAAAGATACCAAGAGAAATGGAATGCAAGAATGCTAGCAGACTAGCAGTACCTTAAGAGAAATGCTCCAGAAACTTTACAAACGACGGGTTTATTGTATGAGAATCTTAATAGGAGGGTATGTATTGTATATTCAGATGCGTAAAACTTGTTTATAAATATTTAAAAATCTGTAATTAATCCGGTCATTTTCATAATCAGTAGAAAAAACACATAAAAAAAACTTGGTTTAACTCATAAGATGCACAAATAGTCAAAATTTATTATCTAGTATTATCATTGACTTGGCACCATTTCTAAAAAAATTCCAACTTGGTAATTTTATTTCGTAATTTTTTTTTCCATTTATAGCAGGGATAGAGATAATAATTGGAGAATAAGCAATAATTTTTCTTACCGGACAGACTACAATAGATATTAACATCGGTTGTGGTCTAAACGGAGGTCTGGTAGTCTGCGCAATTGTATTTTGTCCAGGAATAATTTATTAAAAATATGCTGAAAAACCCATCTAATATAATGATGCAATTGGTGTTAATGGTAGTTTTACGTCCAATTAACGAATGTTGAAGTTATGCAGTCATAGCAAATGAAAGCTTGGATGCGAAAATGGCAAAAATTTCGATAACTTATCCTATCGATTGCATGGATGAAACACACGTTTTTGGTTATATTTTATGAAACAATTTCAAAAATTCTGGTATGCGTCGTTAGTGAATTATTTGGTGCTAGACAACCAAGCAGTCTGAATTTTAAAATTAAAAACAAATTTATTTCAACAACTTATTATAGAATTGGACAGTTTTTTATATTTATTTGTTTAGAAATGTATAGCTTAAGATAACATAAACAAATCTGTTGTGAACGGCACATGATTTTCCCTACATATTTAAATTTATTTTATCTTTATCTCTTTAATAATTCATTAAATTAAGTTTTATTGCAAATATAATACGCAAACTTATTTGACATTACACTGAATTTTCACTGTGAATTCAGTTTTACTAAATTAATCTCTGCCAAACTAAAATATCTCGAGAACTGCTTATCCTAGAGTAATGTAGTCGGTCTTATTCTTTTTATTGTCAAAAATTACACATAAAACAAGTATTTAATTGTACATTTGAGTATACGTAGTCTTTTATTTCGATTTTAATGATTTTTGAGGGCCATTTTGAAATAAAAAGCAGGTTTAATTTACCTACAAAATAGTTATCTACCAAATTTTGTAAAATTTGGCAAACAATATTTTTATCTAGAGTAAATACATGCGATTTTTGAGGTCCATTTTAAAAAAAAGGCAGTTTCTTCTATTCCGAATCGTACCAAAATCAAATCACTGCCAGGGTAAGCTACAAATGACTTATTTACCAAATTTTGTGAAATTTGGTAACTAATATTTTTAGGTATGTTGGATACATGCTATATTTGTCGTCCATTTTAAAAAAAAGGTAAGGTTCCTTTATTTTTAATCGAACCAAAATCAAATCAGTACAAGGATCACCCACAACTGATTTACCTACGAAGTTTTATGACATTTGGTCAATTAGTTGAGTTATAGAGAATACATACATTGTACAGATACACACGCTGTTTGAATGGCCTGCACTCTCACACAGAGAGAGAGCCGGCCACTCAAACAGCTTCTCATACCTAGGGTGAGACGGGTGGCCTGGTTTTCAACACACACACACACACACACACACACAGAGAGAGAGAGAGAGAGAGAGATGTCACGCTAAAAATAGTTTTTTCGTGTTCTAGGGATCCCAAAACGTGTTGATCCTTCGAAAACTGGAGTTGCGATTTTTGACTTTATTCCAATACTTTCCCTATACATTACCATGTATTGCAGGGAAAGTAATATATGTTACAATTTATTTTTTTCCACCGTTCAATTTTTCAACTTATTTTAATTAAAAATGTAGAAAATTTTCCATTACGACATTTGTTTGATGGAAATTTTTGAGGCATCCCTTTTTCTTCAAGGAAAGGGATTTATCACCGGCGAGTGGACAGAAAACAGCTAAAAAAACATTTAATCATTAATAAAAGTAGAACATTAAAAAATCATAGTTCTTACTACATATTGACACTGTGTAGTATGTCCTTAGATTAGAAGTACTTTTAACAAATTATAAGAACACTGGAGTTCATAATATTCTATTACTTAATTCTTCCTCCATGGACTTTTACCCCTTTTTCTCTCTTCTCATCGTTGGCGACCTGACCGCCCCCTCCTTTCCCTTGTTTTATTGCTCAGTCCGTCCAACTCACCTAAAGAGTGTGGGCCAGTTACAACTGATGGCCTGGAAAACACAGCAATAACAAAAATAAAACAACACGAATGGTATAACGATTAACATAACCCCCTCACCTGCTTCGTCAGGTTTGTTTTTCTAACATGAGTTGCCGATCTTGCTCTGGCAGGAGATTATTGAGATTATTTTTTTAAGGACTAGGTACTAGATCTTCCAACAATTCACCTATTTTTAGCCGTCGGATCGTGAACCATTTTGTCGTCAACGTTGCTCCAGCATCCTGGAGGGGAAGCGGAACACACTACATTAGTGTCCATGTCCACAGGCAAGACTTGAACCCACAACTCGGCAGCCAGGAGAGAACCAGGAAACTATTGTCTCAAATCTCTCAGCCATAGCGCTGGCATATAGAGATTCTTGTTTATCCTGACGAAAATGTCTATTCATTGGCTTCGAAACAGATCGACACTATTAATTTAGTGTTGTACCTGTATGTTGCTCGTACAAGGACAAATATTTTTATTTTACAGCCTTATTTACTTTATGTTTTGTCTGTATAGTTTTGAATGAATTTTGACAAGAACTAGTGCTTAAAATAAATTGAGCACTTGAATGATAGTTTTGAAATGTTTTTCTTTTATTTATAGATTATAAATATGGATTTTCAAGTCCTTCAAAAGATCGTAGATACATATTCTATAACAGTCATTTCCACTACTATTGTTATCGTGCTGTGTATACTCTACTACTTAAAAGGAAGGCAGCCTCCAGGACCATGGGGTCTTCCATATTTAGGATATTGGCCTTTCTTAAAAGATGAAACAGCCCATCAAAAACTTGAAGCTCTCATGAAGAAGTATGGTGACGTCTATAGCTTCAATTACGTAGGTCAACTGTATATACACCTTGGAACTATCAAGGCTTGTAAAGAAGCTCAGATAACGAAGACAGAGTGCTTTGCTCGAAGATTTTCTAACTTCAGCGTATTGAATACTTTTTTTGGAGAAGGTAGCTTAATTTTCTTATTTGACATATTTAGTAGGTAAAGGTGAGTAAAATATTTATATCATCATTGATTGGTATCATCATCATCATCTATTTTTGCACACTCCATTATGAGACTTGACCTTTCGCAGAAGATTCTTCCAAGCTGTCCCTCTTGGAGCAATGCATCTCCCATTTTTAATCCCGCGACCTTGTGCACACAATCGATCCATCTCAACTTCGGTCGTCTTCAACGTTTTTTTCCTAGTGTGTATGGAGGACATAAAAATGTTCTTTGTAATTAATTGTTTATCCATTCTTATTAATTGTGCTGCCCATTGAATTTTGTGTATTTTGATGTATTTAATTATATGAGAATCTTTATAAAATTTTTATAATTCAGAATTGTATCCTCCTCTTCATATATTATTTTCCTGAATTCCTAAGAAAAGCCTCCTTTTCCTCATGTCCTGCGAGAGTCCAGGATAGGTTTCTGAAGCATAAATTAAATTATGTCTTCTAAGTACTTTATGTAGCTGTAGTTTTGTTCTTTTCCCAATCAGGTTGATCTGAAAAAAATCTTAATACTTGAAAATAGCGTTTTGCAGCTCTAATTCTTATCTGAATTAACTAATTAATAAACCAGATTAACTGTAAACTAATATTATAATTGTAAAATATTCATTTAATTTGATTTATAACACACGCACAATAAATTAATGCTACGGCAGTGACACGGAGCGTGGACACTGAAAGACAATATAAAAAAAATTATTTCAAGCTTCATACCCTGTATTTCTAAACCTACAGTAGTTAAGTAAATTTGAGATGACCAGCTGGAAAGGTCTATGATAATACAGAACATTATTCCAAAGTTGCACGGTTGTACCTTCAAAAGCGAAACAGATACAACTTTTCGAAATTCAGAAACAGATAATTCACAGATTTTCTTCTTATTAAGGCAACGTTTCTATATGAAAAATTTATCTGATTTTGACAAACTTTTCTGGTATGTTCAGAAATACCCTGAGACAAGTTCGCTAAAAATAATTGAATTTCTACTCTTTGGCCTTTACTTATTTTAAGCTGAAACTATTAAGAACTTCATACATTTTTAATACAAAAATGTAACCATTTCATTGTAAACATGAAATTTTTTTTTAAATATAAGTTCTTTCGTTGCAACACTATATATACATTTTATGTTATATATAGTGTATTAACGAAATGGCCAATAAACAAAGTGAGTTAGGAAGATGTTCAGTTCATTTTATTTAGCCTCTAAATTAATGAAAATTTAATTATTGAACTTTGTCGAAAAGTTTGATAGAAAATTTGTGACATGTTAAAATGCCGCTAAATTGACAAATTGATGAGCATGCTACCAAATTGAAGAAAACAATGCTAAAAAAAATCACACCAAATGGATATAATTTGGCATCAAAACATTACTTTCAGTTAGGATGTCCATGGGTCGTAAATTGATTGCGATTTGTTGAATAATGGTATAATATATATGCTTTGATAGGATCTATCCTTTCTATTTACAGACAAATTTGTCAATCCTTACGACACATTTTCTTTTCTTTTAATGCTGTCAAGTTGACGAAAATGACTCAAGACGGCGTAAAACGCTGTCAGAAATGGAAATATGAACGCGCGGTAGTTTTCTAAGGTATACCTTACAATATTATTACTATTCCTCTAACTACACATTACTACTGTGATTCTACTTCTGTTGTTAAGTTCTGTTAGCTATTTAATGTGCATGGCAGAAATATCCATGTTTTAACTTAAAGCTCCTAAATATATAAGCTGACGCAACCGTCATTTGGACTCCAACCGGTTCAGTCAGATATCCTCTGTCCGTGCTATTTCAAAGGTGAACATGTGTTACATGGCTGATATTTGATACGCGATTTAAAATGTGACCTAAGTGTTTCTGCTTTCAAAAAATTATACTAATGATTTAAGAAAGTAGTCAAATTGATGAACATGCTGCAAATTTGAGGAAAACAGTGCTACATTAACGAAAATCCCTCCAAATTGATAAAATTTGACATAAAAATATTACATTTAATTAGAATGTCTAGGGATCGTAAATTAATTGCGATTTGTTGAAAAATTTGTTGAATAATGGTAACGACAAATTTGTCAATCCTTATGACACATTTTCCTTTTCTAATGCTGTCAAATTAACAAAAATGACTCAAAATGACGTAAAACGCTGTCAGAAATGTAAATATGAACTAGAGTAGTTTTCTATGGTATACCTTACAGTATTATTGCTGTTCCTCTAACTAGACATTACTACTGTGATTCAATTTGTGTTGTTAAGTTCTGTCAGCTATTTAATGCGCATGTCATAAATCTAAACGTTTTAACTTAAAGCTCCTAAATATATAAGCTGACGCAACCGGCATTTTGACTCCAACCAGTTCCGCTAGTTATCCTCTGTCCGTGTTATTTCAAAGGCACACGTATGTTACGTGGCTGATATGTGATACGCAATTTAAAATAGGAAGTAAGTGTTTCTGCTTTCAAAAAATTATACTAATCATTTAAGAATGTAGTCTAAAATGTTTTGATATTCTCGAGATCCCCAGAGAAGGACCAGAAAGTAACCCTTGTTTCATCATGTTTTTCAGACATCGCTTCAACTGGCAGTCAAGATATCCGCTGTTGCATTAGCCTGTATATTCAAGAGCCTTATTTTAACCATGTCAATTTTTCAATTAAGAAATCTGTGTTTCACCAAGGTTAAATAATTTAAAACATGTGACGGTTTATTATTTCTGAATTGACTGTACTATGGTTTTGTTCGTGAGTGTCACATACTTGAATATTTTATCTCTTGTGTACTCTCATACTCAAATAAAGTAACGATACTCCCCTTTTGTCTAACTAGGTCTTATATCTGAAAATGGTGAAGCATGGAAAATACTACGCAAGTTCACCAGCCAATCCTTTCGGGAATATGGTCTAACTGCTATGAAGGATTATATGGCCGGACCTATAAATGATTGTATAGCGGCCACAGTTGACGATCTGCGTGCAGAAAAAGGGAAATCTGTAAATATAATGTCAACTTTGAATGTACGATGCACCGCCATTTTACGTCGTATGATGTTCAATGACGACGGGATAACAGACGAAGAGTTGAAAGAGTTCTTAGAAGCCTATGAAAAAGTTATTATCCTCTTTTTAGGAACTAGGACGCTTCTGACTGGCGAATTTGCAAGGTGCTAATATTTTTTAAATGTTTATAATAAAAGCTTTGAAGTTGAGGCAAAATGTCGTAAAATGCTTTTTTGGCGGCTGATTTGTTTCCTATTTGAAGAAAATGCCTAATTTTGTTTATATTGGTATCAATTTATGTTTTTAATGCCTTTTTTGTTTATATTGGCATCAGTTTGTGTTTTTAATGCCTTATTTTGATTATATGGGCCTCGATTTATGTTTTTAATGCCTTATTTTGTTTGCATTGGCTTCAATTTATATATTAATGTCTTATTTTGTTAATATTAGTTTCAAATTATATTTTTAATGTCTTTTCCGTTTATATTGTCCTTAAATTCATATTTTAATGCCTTATTTTGCTTATGTTGTCCACACTTCATGTTTTTAATATCTTAGTATGATTATCTGGGGTTCAATTTATGTTTTATATTGATATTCCTCTTTACCCTTCACAAAAGTGCAGTTGAACTGTGTGACACAAGCATTCGCTAGGAAAATTGAATTTATTTTGTATGAGCTGCATTCTTTCATTGTTAATTGTTTAAATGAGGAATAATCTAGCTCACTACAAATTGCTTATTAATACTACCCAACGATTTCATTCTTTACCATTACTTTCATCCAATCATACCCAAAATTTTATCCCAAAATTGCCTGACATTATTGCTTCATTAAAAAAAAAAAGAAAGATACGTTAGATAAAGCTGTGAAATTAATCACAGTTCCGGAAATGTTCCCGGACGAAAGGGCCGTATCGTGAAGGAAATATGAAAGCGAGTTCGTTTTGCAAAGAATGGTTTGTGAAAAGACATCGCTAAAATACCTGAAAGTTGATACCGGTAATTCATCTTTTACTTATTAAATGCATCCTTACAAATATCATAAATTTTAAATACTGTCCTATTTACCTCTGTAGGAAACTACAGATTATTTTCGATTTTAAATCACATTCTAAGTGACAGAAAGCAAAGTTTAACTTTCTACAATTAAAAGTAACATCTATTCATTATGTGTAATCGCGAAAATAAGTACGTGATCTGATAAATATTTTTGTAAAATTAACTAAATGCTTCTACGTAATTTTAATTTTTTCAAACAGTATGCACTTCATAGAAGTTTATATTTTCCGAATATTTTAGTAATTTTTACTGTCTGATCTTTTGGTCTGTATTATGTCCGGTTACTCTGTTTCTGCCATACTATCCATCGCGCCTAACATTGTTATGTTCCGCTAGTTTCGTTTGTTGCTTCTTGCTTCATCTCAAATACTCATTTTAAGTATAGTAATCGACACGGAAAGTCATGGGTCAGGAAAATAACTCGAGAAGTCAAAGGTTATCGTATTATGCAAGTCTATAGGCAACTTCAATGACGTTACATGATAAGGCAACTTCCAGTGGGCTGACTCTTCTCTTTAGCGGGATACGGAGGAGTTATCTCGCTTTTTATAAGAAATAGTGGAAAAATCCATTTACATAGCTATAGAGAGTTGCAAAATGATTACTAAGCAATTTTTTATCCTCTCATCAGATAGAAAATAATTATCTAACAACCAACTACTTCAAAAGCAACAATTTCATTAATTTGTAACAGTATAAAAGTAGAAACATTGGAAAATAATATTATTACACGTGTCCAAATATAAATTTTTGCTGAAAGTGAATATTTTGTATTTCATAAATAATAAAGTCTGCATTGTCTAAATGCTCGATTTAGGGAGACGGGAGAGTTAAAACCTATTAACTCATTTTCAAGTTCATTTTCCAATTTTTTCGGGGGGAAGGGGGGGAGGCAAAAATGCTTTGTAACATTTTTGAAACGCTCTGGCACTTTGAAATTGACTTTTTTTAATACCTCAAACAGGAAGCGATATAGAACCTTTAATCCGCTAAAAAAGGGCGTTAGCCCCCTTAAAGTTATCTCATCGTGTAGCGCTATTGTGGTTTCCTATACAGCTGCATGGGAATTATACGATAAGTCTAACACTTCTGGAATTATTTGTATGATGTATGATTTTCCTTAACGCCCTGTACATTGTTCTGTTTATTATTCTTATTTATTTCTCCCTTTTATTTACCAAAGCCTCATATTTTATTTTATTTTCCAGGAGGGTGATTTGTCCTTTCTATTCGGATTACAGAAACGCAATAAGGGAACTAAAGCCACTTGTGGCCATTTTGAAGAAAATGATTCGAAGGCACGAAGCTAAATTTGATCCCGACTCCGTGAAGGACTTTATAGACAGTTACATTAAAGAGAGGAATGACCGTCGTAGTAGGAATGATCCCACAGCAAAATACTTTACAGGTAACTCTTTTTTATTGGAATGCACCTCTTTTGATAATAGAATATGAGAGCTTGTTCAGCTACTAATCTGGAAACTTCTGTCTTTTGCAATATTACTATATATAATTGTCTAACATGTTTCTGTCTTTCCAGACTCTTAACAAGCCCCCCCCCTCCATCCACCCACCTCAAATAGAAGGCTGCAACTTTGCAGATTTTAGAGTAGCAACTACGTTACAAAGCCTAACGAAGCCAAATTTTGGATTTGGCCTTCTGCCAGGCTGGTGATTCTCATCTAGGGCTGAATGGAAAACTGGGACTCTTCGAGCTCGTGATCAGTGTTCCTCAAGAACACACAAAAGTTTGAAAAAAAATGGACGTTTCGAAGACAATTTTTTATTTGAAAAGGAAAATCTGAAAGAAAGTTAAAATCCATAATAAATCCCATATTTTAAGGAACTTGATGCTGAATCCATATCAGTCGTCATATAAACTCAATCGATAGCCAATTCTGAGAAATATATGTTTCAAGAAAATTGAATTTTTTTTTAACTGGTAGTGAAAATAATTCTTAATACTCATCCTCTGGGGTTTTATATTGAATTTATATGTCTTCATTTAAGCTCTATCTATATAGATGATCCTAGGAAATAGAAGGGAAGGAAAAGGAAAAAATCCAAGGAAAAATTTCATTAAAATCAATAGTATGTCCAACAGTTTTGCCACCAATTATCTTATGCATAAAAAGAAATTATATGCTCCAGTTGAAAAAAAAATAAATAATGCGCTGTAGTTTATTATGTAAACATATGTAAATGAACTTTTATATGAAAAAACCTGACGTGCAATAAATACTCCACTCAACTTCAACAAGCATGCATATTCAGTACTGTGTCATATTCAGTATGAGAATAAAAGTAAATTTTTTTTGCAAACCTTCCTTCGCTCGTTTCGCGATTTTTCATTGGACATTTTTTTATAAAATCTTCAAAGTTATGGATAGTGATATCGCACATATGAATTAAATGCATTAGCTGATAACTTATGCTATTTTAACACCATTTAATCAATTTCAAGTATAGCCTATATGATTTTTAGTTCATAATCATTGCAAATGCTATCACCACACATGCACAAACACTGATGTAGGCAACATATGGATTTCGCCATGTAATTCAATGAATTTACTTCTTTTAAAATGAACAAATGGTGTATAATATTCACAGCACAGAATTTTACCGTTGCATTGTGCATTTGGCGCTTTTTCAGTAACAATAAACTATGTAAAACTACTTCAAAGCACCACCCAAAAAAAACTGCCGATGGCATAACCGTGGACATAACCGCGGGCATAACCGTTTTTGGCATAACCGTGATGGATAGCTATCGATTGTACTTAGATAAAAGTTTGGATGAAGTGTAGATTTACCAGATATTAACTCTGGCCTTCAATTATGTATAGTTGATGCCAATTTTTCTTGTTAATGGATGTATGGGGATGAAGAGGGTCTTAACAGTATAGTAGGATCTTTATCTACTATTCAAAATGTATTAGAACAATGTTGTTCAATTTTGTTTTTTAGATAATAGTGGTATTTCAATTTGACATCAAATAACAGGTGTATGTTTAATGGTTGGTTTAAAAGTTATTCCTATTGGCTTGACTAAGCAGGGATCTTTTTCCGTCAATGATTCTTCCAGTATACGGGCTAATCATGTGATATTGTTTCTATGTCTATTTTGATACATATGTATTCTATTCAATAGCAAGGTGCCGGCTACCAAGAGTGTCGTCGCGATATTAATTTGAATTAACCGGGGAGCGGGGGCCACAATACCCCCCCCGGCCAATTTTTGGTATCTTACTTTCATGTTCATTATTCCGTTATGGTTAGATATTGTAATCCTCTTCGTCGAGCTGCTGCGCCCCATAAAATAGTAATTTCAGGTCTTTTAACATGGTTTATAATATTTTATGTGATATATATACATATATATATATATATATATATATATATATATATATATATATATATATATATATATATATATATATATATGTATATATATATATATATATATATATATATATATATATATATATATATATATATATATATATATTTATTTATATATATATATGTATATATATATATATATATATATATATATATATATACACTAGGGGGCTCTAACCTTGCACCTTGCTCGCTACGATCTGCCAAACCTATTTCATGCCAAGCTAAAGACTCAATTGATGAACGGTTTATTTCATCGTGTTACCTTTTCATTTCTCTATAAATGTACTAAATTTCATATTTTTGTATGGTATAGTTTTTGCGGTACGAGACAGAGAAATCGCTAGACGTGTCGATATGAAAAAAAAACCTCACTTCAGAAGTTCATAAAAAGTAAAATATCTCAAAAACTACATCGAAATTAAAAAAATGGGCTCAATCCTGCAAAAATTCACCCATGTAGGTACCCTCCTGCAAAAATCCGTAGTCTTGCCGCTATTGTTAGTCTATTCAGGACGCAAACTCGCAGCTCAAATATTTTGTCCTTAATTTTGACATTAAATATTTCTTAAACTACAATATATATCGAAAAATCGTTTATTTCAGTGTATTTTCCACAGCTTATCTATCTACAAGTGTGCCAAATTTCGTATTTTTATATGCAATAGCTTTTGCGGTAGGAATCTCGAGAAACGAGAAATTTGTCAAACTGCTGCGTTAACTGCAACGGCGGCGTCAGCTCCTTTTTTTAAATATAGAGATATATGGAGATAGAAAGTAAAATAAAATACGAACTTTCTAGCGTTCAAAACGTTTTTGGAAGTTCTAAAACATGTTTTTTCAGTCCAAATTTTGATTTCGAAAATTTTTGGGAAAACAATACTTTTTCTACTGACCTTGTTCTCCAAACTGGGGAAACCCTAAGAGTTTGGACAGCACTGATGCACACAATAGTAGTAACAATCATGTCCACTACTTCTCATCATGCTACGCCTTTTAATTTTTTAAACCATTATCTTATTTCATTCTAGAAAACGCTCTTATCGCATCTCTCACCCAATTCATTGGCGACGGAATATCATCTGCCGCTGCATTCGTCGGCATTTTCATCGAAGCATTAGTGGATCATCCTGAGGAGCAAGAAAAAGTCTACAAGGAAATTGAGGATGCAATTGGACCCAACAGACTACCAACTTTAGAGGACAAGAATAAACTACCTTATACAAATGCTTTCATACAAGAAGTGTTGAGATTGGCGGAATTTATACCTCTTTTTCCAACTTTAGAATGCACGAGTAAGTATATGTTCTGAAACTAAGGTGGTCCAAAACACATAAAATTAATTCTCCATTGAGCTTCTGAAATATTATACTTCTGTCCATAATTGAATTCCATAATTGGAAGTGTTATGGCGAGTTTTATGCCCTCTGTGAAATGTTCAGGAAAAGCATGTGACTAGTGAAATTCTTAGCTGACTAGTGAAGTTCTTACCTAACCACAAAAATTCAAAAAAATTGTAGAACTCGCCAAACATATTGGCGATATTTCTTCAAATTCGACAACATGGGTACCTAATTTGTCACCAACGTCAAGCGGCCCAGATCATCAAATCATAATAATGGTTTTCAATTACGTACTCGTAACCATATGATGTCGTTTCTATTACATACTCCCGTTTCATCTCTATCCCAATTATTTCGTGATTTACTGAAACTCTGCGCCTTACGATGTTTCACAACAATAAATTCAGCGATGTGCGACCAATCGTAACATTATATATTGGTTCACGAAGTCCTTCGGATTACCGTAGAGGATTGCAAGTGACTGTTGAAAGTAACTCTTTTTCAAATGTTTTAACTTTTCAATAAATTCTATGTAAACATTCTTGCTTTTCAGAGGAAACAACTGTCGGTGGTTGTAGAGTTCCCAAAGGAGCCATAATAATGATGAACATGTGGTCTTGCCATCGAGACCCAAATACCTTTGAGAATCCTTACAAATTCAATCCTTCGAGATATTTGACTGTGCCTGGAAAGCAAAAAACTGAACTACCGATTACGTTTGGCGTAGGTAAGTAAATATTTTTTCTAGCGATTTAATTAGTTTCACTGGTGTTTAAGCCTGCCAAGAACAGGGAAAGTAACACTAATAAAAAAACATATTTTTCCCCTGCAATATATAATAGTGCGCCGACGCGGTGGTCAAGCGGTCAAGGGCAGGCGTTTCCTTGTGATCGCTCGGTTGCCGGGTTGTGGGTTCGAGTCCCACCTGCGGCCATGGATCGAGTCCCACCTGCGGACGTTGGGGCAACGTCATGTGACGGCTAACAGGTTGTTTAGGAGACCATTTCTTTTTTCAGGAGAGTCTTTCTCTGGCCATTGTTTAGGAGACATTGACTGTTCAAGTTATATGTTCGGGATATTTATTCTGTTTGTATATAATGTATGTCTTATTCTCTGCCATTTGAATATATATATATATATATATATATATATATAATAGTGTATAGGGAAACTATTGGAATTGTGTGGAAAATTGCAATTCCAATTTTCGACTTATCTACACGTTTCGAGCACTCTAGAACTCGAAAAACTTTTTTGCGTGACGTCTATGTGTGTATATGTGTCCGTCTGACTGTCTGTCTAAAGCATGTATCCACTCTAACTGAAAAAACTAATAGGCCAAATTTCCCCAAATGTAGTAAGTCGTAGTAAGTACTAATGTAGTAAGTCGTAGTAAGTACTAATGTAGTAAGTCGTAGTAAGTACTAATGTAGTAAGTCGTAGTAAGTAATGTTGTGAGTAGATAAGTCACTAGTAGGTCACTTTGATGCTGATTAGATTTTGGTGCTATTTGGAAAAAAATAACCTACCTTTTGTGAAATGCACTTCACAAATCGTCAAAATTTAAAATAAATGAATACGTATGTTGAAGTGCATCGATTAAATGCTTGTTTTATACGTAATTTTTGACGACGAAAAGGATAAAGTTAACCCGATAACTCCAAGCCTAAGCGTTCTATAGATATTTTAGTTTTTTTCGCATTTTTGACATATCGTCTTTGAAAGCAGGTCCAATCGCTAACGGAAAACGAAAATTAAATTAAAACAGCAAAGTTAGTGTAATTTTAAGAAATTAACCTTACTATTTTGTACAATTAAACTCAATTTATTCAATTATGAAAAAAAGAGACAATGAATTTGACTCTCCACGTGCTGCCCCCCATCAGATTTTTTCCATATGTTTCATTTTGTTTAAACATGTACGTCACTTGGCTTCAAAAATAATTGTCTTAAATAAGCATTGACTAACTTAGATTCTGTCCGCAGTCGATAGTATAAGCTTTCTAAGTCTCCGGAAGGCTGCTGGAAAGTTTGGAAATATTTTTGACCCTCATTTTGTCATGTTTTGAGGGTGGGAGGGAATTAAAAATCTGGCTTCGTTCATTTCTGTCTTGTGGATGATACTATAAATTTGCAAAAATTCAGTCTTATAGGACAAAGGATGTATTCTGAGGGTCAAGAAATACAAAAAGTACGTTAGACAATCGCTATGTAGATAGTAGTATCTCACATTAGTCGTTTTTATGGAAAAATACAATTGAAATAACCTATAATTTAGGTTGATACTATTGTGTTTCAATTGTTATCTGAGTAACCAGTCCTGATTTTAACGGTATTTCCCCTATATGTATGTACGGTATAAAGCAGCGGTTCCCAAACTTTTTGATGCTATTACCCATACAGAGGATTAGATATTAGCAAATACCCCCAGAAATTTAGTTTAAAAAACAAATTAGCTATTAGCTATTGCATTTTTTTCTTTAAATTACGAAAAATAAATAATATTTTTAATTAATTTTAATCTTTCAAGCAAAGAAAACACCTGTTTTTTAGCAATTTGTTATTAAATCAAGAAGTAATGTAAGTCAATGGGACGAGTGATATTGCTTAGTTCTAACAATTTGTTTAATATTCAGTGCAGTTTCGGCCAATGCACAACGTAAATCGTGCTCCAAGTTCCTTGCTTTTGTTTTCATTGTCACCATTGTTGAAAATCCACTTTCACATCTGTAAGTTGTGGCGAATGGGATCAGTATTTTCAAGGCTTACACTTTCACAATATACTTTGTTTCTCTATACTATAGAGAAACAAAGTACGTTGTGAAAGTGTAAAAAATATCAGTTCGAGTTTTTAACAGATTTACACGATCGGATAATCTCTTAATTCAAAACAAGCGTTTTTAGGTAAAAGTACACATTGGGGTACCTACCATATGGAGATATATTGTGATGTTGGGAACCGGCGAGAGAAAAATCATAATTCACAAAAATTATTTGCCTCCTAAAATATGCATGATATTTTGTAAAAATTTATATCGCTATTTTTGTTTGGAGTTTTATAAAATATTAGCAGATATATTTGGAGTTGCTAGTTATTTAATACATGTGCAAATTCTAAACGCATTCATGTTGCTTCTAAAAAAATTCCATTAAATATGGAATTTAATTTCTTTTTAAAAAATAAAAAGCATAGGAAGGTACATATATTATTTCTATACACAATTATCTATTCAAGTAACTACGAAGAATAAAACATCCTTTTCCTGTTTATAAAACAATTTTCAAAAATATGAAGTTCGATAAATATACGTGGTAAGTATTTACATATTTTATAATATGGAGAGAAATTGCTGCATCTCACCTTTGTTGCATCTATATATTTTAAGAATTGAATCTTCATCCTAAATAATACCTTAGACAAATAATTTTGCATAATACGAAATGTTATTATATTGAATCACATTTGTATTTTTTATCATATGTCCAATTTATCGAGACATTTTTTGCCAAAATAATGATCCAATACTTTATTCTTTTGTAAGAAACTGTTTATAATGAATGCACAATGAATGATCTAGCTTCATGATAACATGATGCATTCATATTGATAATAATTTACATTTTTTACAGGGAAGAGATCTTGCCTTGGAGAATCGTTCACAATGATGCAAGTATTTTTGTTCGTTGCTGCACTCGCAAAGACTTTCAGGTTAGAGCGACCAGAAGGGCCTAAGAAGAATTTACTTTCAACTGGAATTTTGGAAATTTGCGCTATTCCAAGGAGACATTAGTCATTTATTTGTGATTTTTTATTACAAATACATGGAAGAACACATAATGTTTATTCATCATGACGATTTAATTTCACTCTGTACTATAAACTATTCATATTTTTATAGTAAAACTCTCAATTAATTAAGGAGTCTATAATTTATGCACGTGTTAAATTCATTGTGAGCTTTTTTCTTTCAACTTTTACTGCGTATTCTCAACGAAATTGAGCAGGAAAATAAAAGTGCAGTGTGTTTAAAAAAATTTCACTACTACATATCTCTTAAACAATTGGACATTGAACCACGGTACCAATTTAGAAAATGCATTAATTATGGTAGACTATCATCATATGAAAGTTTTCAACATGTGACATCTTAGTGTACCTTAGTACTGTAAAGAAGTAGAGAATGTAACTTTTATATTTAAACATACACACCCACACCCACCCACGCACATATATATATATATATATATACATATATATATATATATATATATATATATATATACATATATATATATATATATATATATATATATATATATATATATATACATATATATATATATATATATATATATATATATATATATATATATATATATATATATATATATATATATATATATATATATATATATATATATATATACACAATTAAAGAATTTTTAATTTACTTGTATAATATATACCGGAGATTGATCATTACGAGAAAATGTTCTGTATAGCAAAATTGAAAGAAAGATGGACTGAAATGCACATGTGACATCAAGAAGACTATACGACAAACTGTTGAATATTTTAAAAGGAACATGATAAGTAAACATTATAAATAAAACATGTACTAAATTGGCATAAAATACCCATTTTTCCCTGTTGCATATATAAGTTAAGGAATGGAATAAGAATTACATGTGGTAAAGACGGATGAAAAAATGTTTTTGTAACTACACATTAAGATGAAAGTATTTTTATATAAATCATATATGTAATGCAGGTGATTAAGGTACTAATCCCCTTGTTCCCTGCATAAATATACATGGTGTAAATGCAAGAAATGTATTTAAGATGAAAAGTTGCAAAACAGAAACATTGTTTTGCATTGGTCGCACGGCCTTTTCTAGCTCCCAAAAAATTGTTGAAACTGAATAAATTGAATAAAGTGAAAAACATTTCTGAAACCATGTACGTTATCAGGGGGCCGTACATGCTTCGTTAATGTGAATTCTACGTTTCTGTGTGCATTACTCTAAATTGTATTACAAAGAAATGTACATGGCCCGATGTAGAAGAAAATATAAATTGGATCTTATATATATATATGCCATAAGCATTTTTTATTACTTGTAATATTTGTCAAATATTTATGACTCATACCCTATCTAATTGAATTTTTGATAAAAATTTTTAACTGCTGATTGATCAAATGTCTCTAAAACTAAAACCACTTATGTTAATGCAATTTCCTGACATTTCAGATCAATATACATCATTATAGGGAGATGAAACACCTCGTAATTGTAATAGAAAAGGTAGGTGATTGACAAAAAACATGTAACAATATAGAGTTGTACAGATGGGAATATATATATATATATATATATATATATATATGTGTGTGTGTGTGTGTGTGTGTGTGGTTACTTTCCTTTCTTTTGTTTAAATTCTTGTGTTCAGTATTATGCAGAGGGACATTAAGTAGTTTGTTCATTGGTTATTTGAATATAGTTGATGAAGTCACTATTGCAGCTCTCAAAATCCAGTCGTTTCTTCCCACTATATTTGTTCTTGTATTTTAACTAGGAATTTTTATTTATTTAAATGTGATAATCTTATTATTGATAAATAAATAGTTCCTTCCATCTTCGTAGTCAAATGAGTATATTTTATACACATCATTGACATCAAAAGTTAGCTTATACCGTATCCAAAAATGATTTCTTTCAAGTTGGTTATATCCTTTTTAATTTCAGTCTCATTCACTTATATTTTTGAGTAGACCACTCTATTGATACTTTATTTCAGTTGATGAAGGTAGCTCATATATCTTTCGGAACTGTTCTTTCATCCTTTCTGAGATATATTCTTTTTTTTTTCTATTTTGACTATATCTCAACCGCTGATAATTTTATAGTAGTTTATATGAGGAAATTAATTTTGAAACTGGTTACTTCTTTTTATCATTTTCGTTTTAAATACTGCAATCAATCCCCGTTTTTTTCTCATCTTTCACTATTCCTCTTTCCTCTAAACTCCTTCAATTTTTACATATAATTTAACGGTTAACATATGTTTTTCTCTGTTTCATTTAAAATATCATATCAGTGCTCGAGACATTATTTTCAGATGCTAATTCTCTCGTTTTCCAGTTGCGGGGAATGACCCTTTATCGCTAGTGTTGATATGTTTGTGTGGGGTTTTTCATGGCTGATACTACCCGTTTAGACATTTTTGCGTTGCGTGTTCTAGATCTGTTCGAATTGCTCTTCACTTACTTCTTCGCATTTTGTCCTTAGCGGCTGTTAAGGACACATACTGTTCTTTAAGCCTGAAGTAAGGGGCTCAAAACGCTCTCGAAATAATTATCGGTACCTAATTACTATTATGTCTATTTTCTTCAAAGAAATGTTATATGTTTTTTCTTCTTATAAACAGGAGTTTTATGCATTGGAATTATTGTATTTAAATTTATCTTCTTGCCGTTTAATCTCAAAAATCCGCTTGAAGGAACTAGCATTTATTTAAAACGTATTTTTTTTATTTTAGTTCGTCATAAAAGTGAAAATCTACTTTATAAACCTAAAATAGTTGTTCAAATTGTTCTGTTTCACAGGACTGATCCATCACTTCCATCTGCACTAATCTAGCAACGTAAGAACATTTTTTCTGCCTCCTAATGTAACGACATTACTGTACCCTTCTTTTTAAAGTGCCCTTCTACTTTAAAAAGGCGATGCAAGTGGAAAAAATCTTTAAGAAATTCTAGATCGCACCGAAAATGACGGAATAGGACTTGGTGATGCCTTAAAACTCAATAAATATTAATAATGCCATTTACATGTTTGTAAGATCATTTGAAGAAATGCTTACTAAAACTTTTATGAAATCTTGAAGATAAATTTATCCAGATATTGAAAAGAACATAGAAAAAACACCGAGCACAACGTTGTGGAATCCAATGAAACTGCAATTGTTTAAGAAATTGTTAATAATTATAATGAACTATTTCTAAACGTCTTTGAAAGTGTACCCGATGTGATACTCTTAAAGAAAGCGATATATACACAATTTGTAACTGCATCAAACACAATTTGGAACACAATTTGCAATTTGTTTGATACATTGAATGCAGATGTGACGACTTAAAATAATACTGTAACTAACTGAACAGTGTGACAGGAAGATAAAAAAATGAGACCGAAATAGATAAGTATGGCCTTCGAATAAAGCTGTAATTCAATCTTCAATGCTAGATATTCACTTACACATTACGCACTGCCTGGCCAGTCTTCGGAGTTGTTTCTGCCTTGTTACAATGAATTGTTTTCTCTTGCATTTTTATTAATTTTTTTTCACTAATAACTCCATTTTTCGATGTAAGATTATAGGAATTTAGATCAAAGGTATGTTTGTAAATTTTTCTGTCTCGCTGTTACTATGATGAAATTTAGTATAAAGAAAGAAAACATACATATGCAAAATATAAATTTAGACTCCTTGGAAAATGTACTATTAAATGTTATAGATGTCTCATAAGTGTAATTATTGAAAAACTGGCTTATATGGCTAGACAACAAATGATATTTTCGGCTATGATATTTTCAACTATGATATTTTCGGCTTTCACAAAAATTCAGTGATATCTTCATTTCGATAACAAATATTTCTAATTTTTCTCGGGGAGTGGTATTTGGAATATATAATCTTGTAAACAATGCATTCATGTGTTCTATAATTCTGTTAATGTTATAAATGCATAAATTATGATATTCGTAATGCTTCTAAACACTTTATGATATTTATGGATTCATTCTGGAGCGAAAACAAAAATGTCCATAAATAAATATTTTGCAGCATGTTCTTATTGGAATACTTTTGATTTTTACAGTCTTCACTCTTTCGTCTTCAATTACACACAATCTGAAAATCATCCGTTGTACCACCTACTTTTGATTAAAACTGTGTATTTTCTACGCAATAAAAGCACTTGAACACCAGATTTTATCTAATTTGGACAAACATGGATTGCCTATATTTAAACTAACAAAGAGATAGAGTTGTATGGGAAATAAAACAAAATGTTATACTAATTAGATGAAATAAATAAAAAAGTGGTTATGATATACAATAGAATTCATTAAAAATTTCTTGGTTCTTTCACAAAATTATTCTAGAGCATCTGTGACGTTGTTTTTTGTAATGACAAAACTAATAATGCAAGGAGCATTCTGTACTGTTTAATGAAGTCTTAAAGTGGTTATCATTAACTTCAAATTTACTTAAGTTGAAGGTCTTTCTCTTTTAAGGCAGTGATACATTCTTGTGTGTACTTTTCCCCCCTTAATTTTTAATAAAATTAAAATATACATACATTCAAATCACATTTTGCCGTGAGAAATAAAATTTAGTTTGAACTATCTATGACTTGAAGTAATGCGAAATTTTCAGTTATAAAGTGCTTCTTTGAATTATTGACAATTCGAATTATCGGTAATTAGAATTAATTAGACTTAAATATATGAAAATATGAACGTACCATTCAATTAATAGGTAAAACGAAAACTTTAAAACGAAAATACGAACTTATTCATGTAATTTGAATATCTTAAAAGAAAATTTGAAAATCTGAACCAAGGTTCCATTGTGTTATTTATACATCAAAACAACTCATAATCCATTGTACTACGATAGTATCTATATATACTAATTGACATGTCTGTCTCTAACGTTTTTTCTGGGCATTTCCCGACTAGATAGATACTTGAAATTTGGTACACGAGTCGATAGTTTAACTAAACCGCCTGGAAAACTCAAATATTTCGAAAATACGCTGTAGAGGGGATGCTCCTCTCCAAAATTTTCTTAAAGTGAATTGATAGAAAAGCATGCTTTGCAATGAGATAGAGACTTAAAATTTGGTTTATGTACAGTGACCGCCGCTCAATTGGATCACGTTCGTGCCATCGATGTTTGATTCAATAAAGCGGCTGATTCGAAAAAGCGGCGGCGATGCAGTTTCGTTTTTTTACTCAGCATAATAATACATACACAGGAGCGTTGAGGGGGGCAGAGGGGGCAATTTTCCCCGGGCCCGAGTGTCAGCTACACCAGGTAGAAAATTATGTAAAAACATATAGGGGAGGGGCCCGGGGCCCCCGGTTCAATGTCTGTCCTAGGGCCTGAGATCAGTTCTCGACGGCCTTGTACATACATGAAACATACATAGTCGTACATATATGAAAAAGTTTTGAATGGTCTTACTTTTTCATACATAAAATTAAGAATTTAAAGAAAGGATTAAATTTTTTTTGCAATAAAATTTAACATTAAAAAGATAAGGTAAAAGTCTAAGATAAGATAATCCGCCCCTGAGTATATGTTATATACAGTACATATGTAGCAATAAATACACTATATAAGAAGAAACACTTTATGTACTTGCTGCACTTTATTGGAAAAACATCTGTATTGTAGATTGCTTCGTAGTGGTACTAATTAGCTTTGATACTCTCTTTTCAATATCGTAAAAAGAATTATAGTCATCGCAAGATGCACCTCGTTGTTCTAATGTCCTTCTAAGAATTTGAAGAGCCTGATGCGATTCCCTAGCCGTTGGCGGTGGCAGTTTATTGTTTTCTACTTCTTCCTCATCTGCTTCTCCGTTGTTTCTTTGGATTGGTGAATTGTTAAAACAATGTCTTCTTCAGTCTTATCAGCTGATATCGGTACGTTTCCATCGATATTGACCCAGTTCCAAAATTCTTCTGTAAACTCCTCGTCATTGCGTGGGTTTTCTTGCTCCTGTGGAATGTTGTTCGCTACTTCAACTACGACTCCCTATTTTTTTAAACAATTGAAAATTGTTATTGGAGTAACATTTTTCCATGCATTTATTATCATGTGAAAGGCGTCAAGAAGACTGACTGATTTCGCTGTACTATCACTAGCAGTAGGCTTCGGTGGATCGTCCATTGTCTGAACAATTTTCATTCTTATATCCTTGCGATAATAGATTTTAAAAGTTTTTTTAATTCCTTGATCCAATGGTTGAATAACTGATTTGGTATTTGGGGGAAAATAAAGCAGTTCTATGTTGTTTAACTTCAACTCCGGATGGACAGTGCAGTTGTCGAGCACAATTACAGTGCAATTTTTTCTGTTCCAAGCTCTGTGTCCCATTTCCTCATGTATTTTGTGAAAATCTCGCTCGTCATATATGCCTTTGTATTGCTTGTGTATTCTACGGGAAACTGTTTTCACCTTTTAAGCAACGTGGGTTCTTGCTCGTTCCTATAACGAATGGTCTTTCTTTACAGTTCCAGTCATATTACATGTCAGAAGAACTGTTATCCGAGCCTTTATGGTTTTACCTCCCGACCGATTGTCATCTTTGAACATCAGAGTATGGTCTGGTAATGTACGATAATAAAGCCCAGTCTCATTCATATTATAGATCTGATTTGCAGAATATCCTGACAATAGTTCTGGCAGAATATCTTGCACCCATTATTCTGCAGCGCTAATATCGGCATCTCCCTTTTCACCTTATTGTTTTGCATAAACAATGTTGTTTCGATTTTTCTATCTGGTCAGCCACCCGTCAGTTGTATCAAAGTCCTCGATTTCAAATTTTTCAGCAAATTCTTCGGCTTTCAAGCTTAATTTTGCAGGTGACTGTGGGGCTTTTTTAAATCGTGCGGCCTGGAACCATTCCAAGAGAGCTGCTTCGACATCTTCTACTTTTCCAACTCGTTGCCGTTTACGATTCGTGTTTCTATTCAGTGCATGATCGTCTAAGATTTTACTCCTTTGTTTCAAAAGGCTACATAAAGTTGACTGAGGTATGCCCAATTTCGAAGATGCTTCTCTCTGATTACATTTCGGCAGAACATCAAATTTTTTAAGAAGTTCATATTTTTCAGACAAGCTAAAATCCTTACGTTTTGCCATCGAATTCACAAATAAGGGCTTACTGTAACATGACACACTAATAATGAACAAACAAAGTGACCATCTGTGTCTTTTAACCTCAATCCCAACGATCTTACCCCTTCCCCTTTCACCCTCCTTTCCTTTCTCAATCCTTCTGCCACACGTGTGTGGGAGTGGCGTCTTACAACAGGCACCCAGGGGATTCACGTTTCTAAGAAATATGGGTTTGACTTTCTTGCGCGCCGCATGGCACCCTGTTTGTCAGGCTTGGAGAAAGAACTCTAGAAAAAGATGACGTTGGGAAGAACACAATGTAAAGATCAAACAATGAAAAACGAGCATCGAATCGCGAAAATTTTTGATCCATTTATCCGGCGGTTTTGATCCAAATAGCCGGCGGAGTTTCAATGTAAAAGAGTGATTCCGTTCCGTTTTCCGTGATTTGATTCGATAAAGCGGCTGATCCAATTAACCAGTGATCCAATTAAGCGGCGGCCACTGTATTAGATCTTTCGAAAGGAAGAATGTGTGCAATTTTAGATTTCCAATATTTGCTACTTTAGAGGATGCGGCACACTAAAATATTCGATTTGTCGAACAAATGAAAAACGCCTTCTTTAAAAATTTATAGAGGTTTGCAATTTAAAATACGGACAAATCATTTGATAAAAAAAACCCGTGACGAATAGAATTTTTCAAAAAATTTCATTCTCCACAGAAAAACGTTCGAAATGTGAAATTATAAAAAACAATGCTTCGGGATGAGATAGATACTTCAAATTTGGGTATACGGGTAGATAGTTCTAGAAGAAAAAATTGTACAATTTCAGTTTTCCAATATTTTGTACATTAATAGGTGCCGCACGCCAAACTGTTCGATTTTTCAAATAGATGAAAAATGCCCCTTTAAAATGGGATAGAGGCTTGATATTCGGTGTATGGATGAATCACCAGATAAAAAGAAATCTCAAGAAGGGTAGAGTTTTTCAAAAATGTTCATTTAAGGGAGCAGTACTCCACACAGAGGTTTTCGAGGCCAACGGCCGTACCGTGCTGAAAACACCGGTTCTCGTTAGATCACCGAAGTCAAGCAGCATTGGGCGCGGATAGTACTTGGTGGGTGACCACCTCGGAACACCGCGTGCTGTTGGCCATCTCGGGTGCGGTATCCCCGTGGTTTGCGCGCTAGATTTGCACGCTACCACAAATGCCGCCGTGTTCATGCGGAGTACGATCACGTTAAACATGTGGGTCCGTAAGTCCTTCCGAGAGGTTGGTGGTAGGGGAAGGAGGGTACGGTCCCTGTGGATGCCTCCCCCACTGGGTTCCGATCTAAATTGGGTGGCACTTCCCGGCCGTCCATACAGTTACCTTACACCTTTCTGGTAGGTCGGACGGTCTGGGTCTCAACAACAACAACACAGAGGTTTTCGAAATGTGAAATGATAGAAAAGGCATGTTTCGCGATGAGATAGAGACTTCAAATTTGGCATAGGGGTAGATAGTTCAAAAGGAAGAAGGTGTGCAATTTCAGATATTTGGTACTGTAGGGGGTGACAAGAAATACAATGTTCGATTTGCCGAGCAAATGAGAAACGCATCCTTTACAATTTAATAGATGCTTGAAATTTGGTATATGGACTAATAACTTGATGAAAAATCCAAGATGAATAGATTTTTTCACAAATGTTCTTTTAAGAAGTACGCCACAGAAAAACGTTTGAAGGATGAAATGATTTGAGAACATACTTTGCGATGGGATAAAGACTTGAAATTTGGTGTACAGGTAGATAGTTCGAATGGAAGAAAGTGAGCAATTTTAGTGTTTCAATTTTTTTTTCTTCAGGAAGTTCCGCATACCAAAATGTTTGATTTGCCAAATCGATGTGAAAAGTGAATTATTTAAAAAATTACGTTATTTGGGGTTTGTTTACCGTTGATTTTCAAAGTGTATTCGGTTAGTTTGTCTCTGTTATTATTAACCTTCTATTAAGAGCCCACAAACTTTATCGTATTTTCTTATCACAAATTAAAAAAGAAAGTGATGTAACCAGCATATGACTTTCTCTAAATAATACAATAATGCCTTTACTTCTTTCTCAGAGAAAAAATAACGTGCAAATACTCAACGGCACAACACGTTTGACTAACAATTTTATAAACGCTCTATTCTTTCATAAGATGTCGCTTTCACAGACTCACGGACACACACATGCACACACACACTAAGATGCATACATAAACTCATTAACATACATACGCATACATACACAATCATCATCTCCAAAACGTTCGATTCGAGTTCAGGAATAATGGAAGCATTCGACTACATCACATTACTTTTCACATACATTATGTAGATAGAGTAAAAATTAGAAGCTATTTTTTATATCAGCACAACCTTTATGTTCTTTTGGCCCATATTTTAAATATAAAACTGAAGATCATATAAACCGAGCATTCAGTTCCTTTATAAGAATTTTCAGATTATCGGAATGTTTAAATCCTGCAAAATAAATCCATATATTATTATCCCTATCCAGTGAATTTGAATTTAATTTGTGACTTCTTATTAAGTAATTTAAGATGATGTTTCTGAACACATTATTTTACAGAATCCTTCTTTTATTTTCCAAAAGCGATAAAACAAAGATATCCTATAAGATTTTTATGTAATGTTGCAAGTAGTTCTTTTAACGTAACCATAACTGAAAGTAAATACAATTATTTCAAAAAACAGTAATATAAAAGTAAAATTGTGTGAAAAACACCTCGTTCAGCTTATTTAATTCCCGAAATGTACATTTTTATAGTACTAGTCCTTAAGCAATTTAATGTAGTGTTTAATTGTAGTATATATATATATTTTTTATAGAGAGTGAGTCTTAATTTTCTTATAGTGAGATCTTGTATTTTTATTATTTTTCTTATGGTGAGGTCTTGTATTTTGTTATTATTTTTCTTATTGTGAGGGAATGTATTTTGATATTAGTTTTAGGATTTTATATCATTATTGAGTGTATCGGCTGAAGCGAATGTTGCCGCGGCGTAAAGCATGCTTAACCGGGGAGTGGGGGTCACAACCCACCCACCAGCCAATTTGTGGTACTTTACTCTCATTTGTATTGTTTACTCTTATTTGTATTGTTTTCCATTTTTCCATTTGGATGGTTATATATATATATATATTAGGGTGGTCCAAAATTGTATAGAATTTTTTTTTCAATTATTATTCGTCTCACCCCTTGAAATTGTTCTATTTCGTGAAAAAATAATATCTGTAAAATTGTATTCCAATCAAAAGATAAAAAGACGTGCCGACGGACATTCTTTTATTGAGGCAGCTTTCATGTTCTCGCCACTCCTGCTTTTCTCATTTATTAAACTATCTCACTGTTAGCTTAATGCAACGTTCTTGGCAAAATGCCAAAAATACAAATTTTAAAGCTATTGCAATGCAGCAGCTTCAGTTTAACCAGTGGCGATAAGAGTGCCACAGTCGAAAAAATTCTGGAGGGGAGGGGGGGAGGGAATTCCCCAACATTTCTATGAGAGCTGCAATTCTTTAGAGCATATGTTGGAAACCCAGACCACACGACAGACCCGAAGGTTTACTGTAGCTAAGTGTGTGGCCGGATTAGAGCATATGTTGGTTGGAAAGGGATCTTTATATCATCTTCCCTGCAGGCATCATATATTTAAAATCACACTAAAAAGTGAAGTCTGGTATAAAAGAAAAAAAAAATGTGCGAAAAATTTTATGTTCAAACCTAACAAAAATCAGACTTATTATAATGCAGCACCTACAAATGTGATAGTCTCAAGATGATTATAAAGAATTCTTAGAGTTTGCAAAAATTTTCATTGGAAACAACACAAATGAATATTTCGAGCTCCAGAAGTTGAGTTACAGAGGATACATACATTGTATAGATACGCACGCTGTTTGAGTGACCGGCTCTCTCACATACAGAGAGAGCCGACCACTCAAACAGCTGCTCATACCTTAGGGTGAGTCGGGGGGCCTGGGTTTCCAACACACGCACACATAGAGAGAGAGGGGGGAAAGAGAGATGAGGAAAGAGAGAGGGGGAAAGAGAGAGGGGGAAAGAGAGAGGGGGAAAGAGAGAGAAATATAAACGTTACGCTAAAACTAGTTTTTCCGTGTTCTAGGGATCCCAAAAGCGTGTTGATCCATCGAAAAACTGGAGTTGCAATTTTCGACATGATTCCAATTCTTCCCTATACATTACCATTGTGTTGCAAGGAAAGTAATATATCTTTCAATTTACTTTTTCTCCCCGCTCAATTTTTCAATTTATTTTAATTGAAAGAAGTAGAAAAATTTCTATTACGACATTTGTTTGACGAAATTTTTGAGGAATCCATTTTTCTTTAAGAAAATGGAGTTATCACCGGCGAGTGGACAGAAAACAGGTAAAAAAAAACCACCCAATCATTAATAAAAGTAGATCACATAAAAGTCATAGTTCTTAATATATATTGACACTATGTAGTATGTCATTAGAGTAATAGTACGTTCAACAAAGTAGTAGAACACCAGAGTTCATAGTATCCTATTACTTACCCCTTCCTCTACGGATTTTTACCACTTTTTTTCTTATCTCGTAGTTGGCGACCCGACACCCCTTTCCCTTTCTTTACTGCCCAGTCCGTCCAATTCACCCAAGGAGTGTAGATCCCCCTACCTATTCGCTCCGCAGACGATTCGTATTAGTTTATTCGTTATACTTATCAAAATTATAGTTTATTTAATCTGCCGTATTAAAGCAATAATATGAAAATACAGTTTAAAAGAATAATTAGTTTATTAAATTTTAAGACACAGGACTACTTCACTACAAGATACTATATTACAGAAATGACTTCAAGCTGCTTACCTGCTATGCCTGTATGCCTGTAAACTACAGTGCCTGTAAACAACAGTGCCTGCAAACTGCTATGCCTGTAAACTACAGTGGTTACACGAAGTTGAGATGGCACGTTGGAAAGTTCTACGGTAGTCTAGAATGTTTTCTAAAGTCATATGATTGTATCTTCAAAAGCGAGGAAATTTTAGAGTTCAGAAAAATAGCAAATTTCCAGTTTTTTTCTTTTTATTCAGACAGCATATCTATATGAGAAATTCATCTGAGTTTGACGAAATTTTTAGAAATGTTCACAAATGCTGTAAGTGCGATAGTTTTCCTAAAAAATTTGAATTTCCAACTCAAAGCCTTTTCTTCTCAAGCCTTCTCCAAAATTCTTGAAAAACTCATATATTTTTGACATAAAAATATATAACTTTGCTTGTGGTGAATCCTGTACAGAAATCTATTTAACGTCAGGAGATTTTCTCCACGATTCGATTTTATGTATGCCATTTGAGACGACATGTTTATCCTTTTTTATAATTATTTATTTTCTTCGTTCAATATTCTAAATCTTTTGTCCAAACAAAAACGTAACACTGCAGAGTTTAGGGACAAACTGATCAGGGAGAGCAAAAACATAGGGGAAAAATCCCTCCTGTTTTTTTTACTTCCTCTAAACCCGGGTACAGTGCCTAGAAGTAAGTTACTTCTAGGCACTGTAACTCGGGGATGAAATTCGAAGACACACGGGAGTGTCATTGAATTATGAATTAGAGTCGAGAAGTGTGAAAGTCATTATGGACGAATTTGGGGTGGAACAGTTACAACGGATGGCTGGAAAAACACAGAAATAACAAATATAAAACAACAGAAATGGTATAACGATTAACACAACCCCCCTTACCTGCTTCGCCAGGTTTGTTGTTCTAACATGAGTTACCGATCTTAGTCTGACGAGAGGTTACTCTGATTAACTTTTTAATGGCCAGGTACTTGATCTTCCAACCTTTCACTTATATTTAGCGGTCGGATGGTGCACCATTTTGTTGTCATAAAAAGTTGCTCCAGCAACCCGGAGGGGGGGGGGGAGGAACACACTACGTCCTTAATGGACACTACAATATCCATGTCCACAGGTAAGACTGGAACCCACAATCTGACAGCCAAGAGAGAACCAAAGCTCTTGACTCAGACCTCTGAATCATAGCGCTGGCATATTGAGATTTTTGTTTATCCTGGCGAAAAAGACTATTTATTGGCCTCGAAACAGATCGCCACTATAAATTTAGTGTTGTATGCTGCTTGAATAAGGACAAAGTTTTTACAGCTTTCTATACTTTATGTTTTATCTCCATAGTTTTGAATACATTTTGACAAAAACTAGTGCTTAAAATAAATTGACACTTAAATAATAATTTTAAAATGTGTTTCTTTTATTTACAGATTATAAATATGGATTTTCAAGTCCTTCAAAAAATCTTAGATACATATTCCATAACGGCAATTTCTACTACTATCGTTATCGTGCTGGCTATACTCTACTACTTAAAAGGAAGGCAGCCTCCAGGACCATGGGGTCTTCCCTATTTAGGATATTGGCCTTTCTTAAAAGATGAAACTGCCCATCAACATCTTGAAGCTCTTATGAAGAAGTACGGCGACGTTTATAGTTTCAATTACGTAGGTCAACTGTATATTCACCTTGGAACTATCAAAGCTATTAAAGAAGCTCATATAACGAAGACAGAGTGCTTTGCTCGAAGATTTTCTAACTTCAACGTATTGAACACTTTTTTTGGAGAAGGTAACTAATTTTCTTATTTGACGTATTTAGTAGTGGAAAGCGTGCGTAAAATATTAATATCAACATCATCGTCATCCATTTCTGCACATTCCATTATGGGACTTGGCTTTTTACAGAAGATTCTTCCAGGCTGTCTTCTTGGAGCAATGCATCTCTCATTTTTTATCTTTAACGCGTCAAAGTCCTTGTGCACACAATCGATCCATTTCAACTTCGGTCGTCTTCTACGTTTATTCCTAGTTGGTATGGAGGACATAGAAATGTTCTTTGTAATTCATTGTTTATCCATTCTTATTGAATGTACTGCCCATTGGATTTTGCATGTTTTAATGTATTTAATTATATCAGAATCATTATAAAATTTGTATAATTCAAAATTATAACTTCTTCTTCAAATATTATTTTCCTGAATTCCTTAAAAATAACTTTTTCTCATGTCTTGTGAGTGTCCAGAATAGGCTTCTGAATCATAAATTAAGGTATGTGTTATAAGTACGTTCTATAGCTGGAGTTTTGTTCTTTTCCCAATCAGGTGTGATCTGAAAAAATTCTTAATCCTTGAAAATAGAACTTTGCAGCTATAATTCTTATCTGGATTAACTAATCAATAAACGGGATTAACTCTAAACTGATATTACAATTGTAAAATATTCATTTGGTTTGATGTATAACTCACACATATACACACAGATACAATAAATTACTGCCATGGCAGTGACACAGGGCAAGGTCACTGCAAGACACTATATTAAAAAATTGATTTCAAACTACATAATCTATGTCCCTATATCTCTAAACCTACAGTAGTTAAGTAAATTTAAGATTGCCAGTTGGAAAGGTCTATGGTAATCAAGAACATTATTCCGAAGTTGCACGATTGTACATTCAAAAGCGAAACAGATACAGCTTTTCGAATTTTAGAAAAATATAATTTACCGATTTTCTTCTCCTTATTAAGAAATTGATTATTTGAATTTCTACACTTTGGCCTTTACTTATTTTTAACCATTAAAAACCTCATACATTTTAATATAATAATGTAGCTATTGCATTTAATTTCTCTTTCTAAATATGAGTTCTCTCGTTGCAATACTGCATATGCATGTTATGTTATATATAATGTAATAATGAAACTGCCAATAAAAATAATGAGTTAGGAAGAAGTTCAGTTCCTTTTACTTAGCTTCTTATTTAAAGAAAATTTAATTATTGAACCTTGTTCAAAAGTTTGATAGAAAATTTGTTATATATTAAAATGCGCTTAAATTTTAAAAAAAATGTCTCCAAATTGATGAACATGCTGCAAATTTGAAGAAAACAATGCTACATTAACGAAAATCGCTCCAAATTGATAAAATTTGACATCAAAATATTACATTTAATTAGAATGTCTAGGGCACGTAAATTAATTGCGATTTGTTGAGTAATTTGTTGAATAATGGTAACGACAAATTTGTCAATTCTTACGACACATTTTCCTTTTTTAATGCTGTCAAATTAACAAAAATGACTCAAAATGACGTAAAACGCTGTCAGAAATGTAAATATGAACTAGGGTAGTTTTCTATGGTATACCTTATAATATTATTACTGTTCCTCTAACTAGACATTACTAATATGATTAAATTTGTGTTGTTAAATTCTGTCAGCTATTTAATGCGCATGCCATAAATCTAACCGTTTTAACTTAATGTTCCTAAATATATAAGCTGACGCAACCGGCATTTTAACTCCAACCAGTTCCTTCAGTTATCCTCTGCCCGTGCTATTTCAAAGGCACGCGTATGTTACATGGCTGATATGTGATACGCAATTTAAAATGGAAAGTTAGTATTTCTGCTTTCAAAAAATTATACTAATCGTTTAAGAATGTAGTTTAAAATGTTTTAATTTTCTCGAAATCCCGAGAGAAGGACGAGAAAGTAACTCTTGTTTCGTCATGTTGTTCAGATATTGCTTTAACTGGCAGTCAAGATATCCGCTGTTGCGTTAGCCTCTATATTCAAGAGCCTTATTTTAACCATATCAATTTTCCAATTTAAAAAATTTTGTTTGACCAAGGTTAAATAATTTGAAACATGGGACAGTTTATTATTTCCGAATTAACTGTACTCTGGTTTTGTTCGCCAGAGTCACACTCTTGAATCTTTTATCTCTGGTGTATTTTCATACGCAAATAAAATAACGGTACTTCCCTCTTGTCTGACTAGGTGTTTTAGCTGAAAACGGTGAAGCATGGAAAGTACTACGCAAGTTCACCAGCCAATCCTTTCGGGAATATGGTCTGACTGCTATGAAGGATTATATGGCCGGACCAATAAATGATTCTATAGCGGCCACAGTTGACGATTTGCGTGCAGAAAAAGGAAAACCTGTAAATATAATGTCAACTTTGAATATGCGATGCACCGCCATTTTACGTCGGATGATGTTCAATGATGACGGGATAACAGACGAAGAGTTGGAAGAGTTCTTAGAAGCCTATGAAAAAGTTATTATCCTCTTCTTAGGAACTAGGCTGCTTCTGGCTGGCGAATTTGCAAGGTGATAATATTTTTTAAATGTTTATAACTAAAGCCCAGAAGTTGAGGCAAAATGCCTTAAAAAGGCTTTTTGGAGGCTCTTTTGTTTCCTGTTTGAAGAAAATGCCAATTTTGTTTATATTCACCTCAATGTATGTTTTTAATGCCTCTTTTGTTTATATCCGTTTCAGTTTGTGTTTCTAATGCCTTATTGCTTATATTGGCCTCAAAATATGTTTTTAATGCCTTATTTTGCTTATATGAGCCTCAATTTATGTTTTAATGCCTTATTTTTTTTGTATTGGCTTTGATTTATATTTTAAAACCCTCTTTTGTTGATATTAGTTTCAATTTATATTTTAAATGCCTTATTATGATTATATGGGCCTCAATTTATGTTTTATATTGGCATTCTACTCCTCCCTCCTTAACAAGTGCAGTTCAACTGTGTGCATAGACATTCGCAAGGAAAAAAAAATTATTTTGGTCGAGTTGCATTCTGTCATTGTTAATTGAGTAAATGAGAAATAATATATCTCACTACAAATTGCTTAATAGATACTATCAAAAGATTCCTTTCGTTACGATTACTTTTATTCAAACACACTTTTTAAAATGGCTTGATATTATTTCATTCGAAAAAAAGAAAGCGATGTTCGAGAATGCCGTGATATTAATCACAGTTCCTGATATTGAACATGTTCCCAGAAAAAAGGTTCATATCGTGAGGGAAATATGCAAGCGAGTTTTTTTAGCAAAGAATGGCTTGGGGAAAAACATCGCTAGAATACTTGAAAGTGATCCCGATAATTCAGCTTTTTATTATTAAATACATCCTTACAAATATCATACATTTTAAATACACTCTTATTTACCTCTGTAGAAAACTACAGATCATTTTAGATTTTAAATCACATTCTGAATGACAGACAGCAAAGTTTAACTTTTGCCAATTAAAAGTAACATCTAGTAATTATGCTAAAATCGAATATAAGTAAGTGATCTGTTAAATTAATTTTGTAAAATTAACTAAATGCTTCTAAGTAATTTTAATTTTTTTCAAACTGTACGTACTTAATAGACGCTTTTATTTTTGGCCCATTTTAGTATTTTTTAATGTCTGATATTTTGCTCTTTATTATGTGCTGTTACTTTGTGTCATACTGTCCATCGCTCCTGACATTGTCTCGTTCCACTAATTTTGTTAATTGCTAATTGCTAATTTTGTTAATTGCTAATTTTGTTAATTTTGCTAACATCCCAAATACTCATCCTAAATATACTGCGCGACCACTGAAATTCATGGATTAGGCAAAGAGAGGCTCGAGAAGTAGTAGGATTATCGTATATTTAGAATGCAGGTCTATAGGAAACCTCAATGATGCTACATGATAAGAAAACTTCCAGTGGGCTGACTCCTTTCTTTAGCGGGATTTGGGGAAGCTATCTCGCTTTCTGTAAGAGATAATGGAATGCAATTGAGGTTTCGTACAGGACAGAGTACCAGGCGCGAAGCAACTTTAATCTGCAATCTCAACATATGGTTCGTATTTTCATGCTGTGACATTATTTCATTGGCCCATGATATGGAGTCTCGAAATTTGTTTTATTTACTATTTTATTTTTGACTTGTCTCCTAGTGTGGCAGTTTATTGCACATTTGGGTTTAGTCAGTTTGGGGGGTTGATGCAAATCTGAGGTTTACCTAGCAATTTGGCAGTTTCAGGATTAAGAACACTTTTGAAGTTAAAAAATATTGATCGCAATTTTTAATTAATTTCAGTTGCAAAAGAAGCGGTTTACTTAAATCCGGTTATTCAAGTTATGCACGGGGTCTCTTACAAGATTTGACCTTGCGATGATTATAGTCAGGTAGACTGAATAGAAGTTTATTTGGAACTGTCTAGAGATTATTGTAGAATTTTAGCTCTAACTTTTTAATTTGAGCTCTCATGGTTTTTATTTTGAAGTCTTTTCTAATCACCGAGTTTCTTAAATATCTATGGGCTTTCCTGATATACCTAAGGATTTTATTTTGTCTTGTTTCTAAGATGTCTATGGTAGTTTTACAGACGTATCCCCATACGGGTGCTGCATACAGCATTCCCGGGCGGATGACCGATTTGATATAATGGAAAAGTCATTTACATTGCTATAGAGTAGCGGTTCCAACCCTTTGTGATTAGCTTACCTCCTTACAGGTCATTTTCCTAGAGTGTACCCTTCATATAAGAAATGAAGTAATCGTGATGTCGATTTTACGTGATGTAACTTTAAATCAACAATAACGACAATCTAATTTATAATGAGGATAAAGAGCATATATTTATGTTCATATCTTAAAAAATAAATACAATTATAATAAAAATAAACATTTCAAACTGCATAAATAACTAATTAATTTCAGTTGCTAAAGAAGCGGTTTACTTAAATCCGGTTATTCAAGTTATGCACGGGGTCTCTTACGAGATTTGACCTTGCGATGATCATAGTCAGGTAGACTGAATAGAAGTTCATTTGGAACTGTCTAGAGATTATTGTAGAATTTTAGCTCTAACTTTTTAATTTGAGCTCTCACGGTTTTTATTTTGAAGTCTTTTCTAATAACCGAGTTTCTTAAATATCTAGGGGCTTTCCTGATATACCTAAGGATTTTATTTTGTCTTGTTTCTAAGATGTCTATGGTAGTTTTACAGACGTATCCCCATACGGGTGCTGCATACAGCATTCTCGGGCGGATGACCGATTTGATATAATGGAAAAGTCATTTACATTGCTATAGAGTAGCAGTTCCAACCCTTTGTGATTAGCTTACCCCTTTACAGGTCATTTTCCTAGAGTGTACCCTTCATATAAGAAATGAAGTAATCGTAATGTCGATTTTATGTGATGTAACTTTAAATCAACAATAACGACAATCTAATTTATAATGTGGATAAAGAGCGTATATTTATGTTCATATCTTAAAAATAAATACAATTATAATAAAAATAAACATTTCAAACTGCATAAAAAACTAATTGAAAGTACTTTATTTCGCATTGAAAGGTATTCAGTGTGATTCTTGTCCTTGTTTTTTGGCACATAATTTTTTGATATGTGCGAGGTATAATCTGGAACTGCATTCAGATTATTACGCTTCTAATTTTTGATAAATACTATGTGTGAAGAGAAAGCTGTTTTCACAAGCTCCGTTCTTGTAAATGGCAACAGAAACTTAAGTGCTCTATAAGAAAGCAGCTCAAATTCTCTGCTAATGTCTGCCCAAAGGTTGAGAAGACATTTTGCTTTAAATTGGGATTTTAAAGTGGTATCAGTTGAAAGTCCAATCAACTTCTGCTTCTCTGTGATTGACAAATTAGCTACCTGAAAATATTCCTCTTAAAATGGATTTAAAATGCAATAGTTTAGGTTGTCAGGTTTTGGAAAATAATTCCGGAATTCCGATCTTAATCCTTGTAAATATTCAATTATTTGTTGTTATGCACGGCAGAAAAATTAATTTAAGATCTGTATGTACTTTTAATTGGTAATACATATATTATTTTTTCCACCATAATAACTTTTTTTTGTGTACCACTAAACAATCTATCGCGTATCCCGGGTTGGGAATTGCTGCCATAGAGCGTTGCAAAATGATTACTAAGCATCTTTTATATCCCCTCAAGAAATGGAAAATAATTATCTAACAACCGACTACTTTAAACGTGACAATTTCATTAATTTGTAGCAGTGTAAACGTAGAAACATTGGAAAACAATCGGAGATATATTATTACACGTGTTCAAATATAAATCTTTGCTAAAGGTGAACATTTTATATGTCATGTATAATAAAGCCAATTTCATTCTGCTGCATTGTCTAAATGCTCGACTTAAGGGGACGGGAAAGTTAAAATCTATAAACTTATTTTCAAGTTTATTTTCCAATTTTTGAGGAAGGGGGTGCAAAATGCTTTGCTCCATTTTTGCACCGCTCTGCCACTTTAAAATTGACATTTTTAAGTACGCAAATAGAAAGCGATATAGACCCCGTAATTCGCTGAGAAAGAGGGTTAGCCCCGATACAGTTATCTCATCGTGTAGCACTATCGGGGTTTCCTATGCACATGCATAAAAATTATAGGATAACTAACACTTTTGGGGTTATTTGTCTGATCTATGACTTTCTTTAAAGCGCTGTGCACTGTTTCGTTTATTATTCTTACTTATTTCTCCCTTTTATTTACCAAAGCCTTATATTTTATTTTATTTTCCAGGAAGGTGATTTGTCCATTCTATTCGGATTACAGAAACGCAATACGGGAACTAAAGCCACTTCTGGCCATTTTGAGAAAAGTAGTTCGAAGGCATGAAGCTAAATTTGAATCAGACTCCATCAAAGACTTTATAGACAGTTACATTAAAGAGAGGAATGATCGGAGAAGTAGGAATGATCCCACAGCAAAATACTTTACAGGTAACAATTTCTTTATTGGAATGCATCTCTTTTGATAATAGAATATGAGCGGCTGTTCAGCTAAAAGTCCGAAAACTCCCATCTTTTGCAATATTACTGTATATAATTGTCTAATAAGGTTTTGCCTTTTCAGACTCTTAACAAGCGCCCCCCACCCACTTTCCCGGCGAAATAGAAGGCTGAATCCTTGCAGATTTTATAGTATCAACTACGTTACAAATCCTAACGAAGACAAATTTTTAATTTAGCCTTCTGCCCGGGAGTGGAGGAAATGAGATTCGACGGTCTTTACAGGCGAGTGATTCTCATCTAGGGTTCTACGGAACACTGGAGCTCGTCGAGCTCGTGCTCGGTGTTCTTCAAGAATAAGCAGAAGCTGGAAAAAAATGGACGGTCCGAAGACAATTTTTTATTTGAAAGAGGAATATCTAAACGAAAGTTGAAATCCATGATAAATCCCGTCCCCTAAGGAACTTGATGCTGATTCCATATCAGTCGTTATATAAACTCCATCCATTGCCAATTCTGAGAAATATAGGTTTTTGAATTTTTTTACCGGTGGTGGAAATTCTTAATACCCATCCTCTGGAATATTATGCTTAATTTATATGTCTTCGTATAAGCTCTGCCTATATAGATGATCCTAAGAAATAGATGTTTCAAGGAAAAATTTCATTAAAATCAATGGTATGTCCAGCAGTTTTGCCATCAATTAGCTTATGCATAAAAAGAAATTATAAGCTCCAGTTAAAAAAATTATATATTGCGCTGTAGTTTATTATGTCAACATATATAAATGAAGATTCATATGAAAAAATCTGACGTGCAATAAATACTTCACTCAACTTCAACAAGCTTGCATATTCAGTACTCTTAAGTCCATTTGTGTTATATTCAGTATGAGAATAAGAGTATATTTTTTTGCAAACCTTCCTTCGCATTTTTCTTTGGAAAATTCTTTCAAAAATTTTCAAAGTTAGGAAAAATGATATAGCACATATGAATTGAATACATTCGTTGATAACTTATGATATTTTGACACCATTTAATCTATTTCATGCATATACTACGATTTTTAGTTAATAATCGTTGCAAATGCTATCACCACACATACACAAAAACTGATAAAGGCAACATATGGATATCCCCATATAATTCAATAAATTTAAGACTTCGCCTAATATGCAATTAATGTGGCCATTTAAGACTTCACAACATTTAATAATACATAAAATTTACACATATTTTACAAAGCATAGCTAGGATTAGCTACATATTACAAACACGCCGTCTACGTACTTCCGTCGCCATCTCGAACTCCATTTCGAATGTTTTTTTGTAAGCAAAAATGAATGTTTTTAAGTCAAGTTGAGTGCTGCCATCTACTGGGTTTTGAGGAAAACAGAATGTCACTTGCAATCTCCCACTCGGGTTCCGAAGCTTAGGCGACCGTCTCTATGAGGAACCAGCACTTGAAGTTCTTCATGGGCGGCCACGTTTACGTAGAGGATTCGTGTGTTGCACACTGTTCTCTTGGGAACAGGCTTTCAAGGCAGATGAGTGATAAACTCCAACTGATACTTGAGGGTTTTCTAAGCTAGCTACTGCGTATGAGGATGGGGATCGCTATGTAAATATAATATACGGTCTATGCATCGCTGTATAAACTTCGAACTTCTTCTTTGGCTGCATTACTAACAGAGTGTAAAGTTACTTACACTAGATCTCCTGGCGTAAATCGTTGAGCAGGTAGGTCGTCGCCTTTGATCAGCATAATGTTTCTCCTTATGTTGCTGGTGCTCCACAACTTCTTTGATCTGTACGGTGAATTTGGCGAACTTTTTAAGATAAGGAGTAATTTCAGGAACGAAGTAGTCGTTTTCAATTACATTACGAATATCATTAGTCACATCATCTGTAGTGAGAGGTTCCCTGCCAAAATTTAGGAAAGCTGATGTTTTTCGACTGGTCTGGCACTTTGCGGTATTTGAAGCAAACGGATTGCTGGTAGCTTTTCAGAGCAAGCATCATGTTTATCTTGAATCAAAATTGTAAGTCATGGCTTTAGATCACTGTCCTCTCTCTCTACTGGGTTGGCTTTTGGGTGATAAACAGAAATTAATGACTGCTTATTGTTCAACAGGCAGCAAATCCTGTGTTGCATCACAGCTGAAACTAACTGAGTTTCATTGTCACTGATGATCCGGCAAAATGCCATACCTCATCAAAACTTCTTCTAGCAGCGTTATTGCACATTCTTTCGCAGTGGCATTGGGCAATGGGAACAAAACCACCCATTTAGTAGCGATATCTTCTATTATCTAAATCCACATTTTCTCATCTTTATTCTCTGGTAAGGGTCCAATAAGGTCTATTGAGAGGGTCTCAAAACTTTGGGAGGAGCTAGAGTCTGTAACAATCCTGCCGGTTTCTGATTAGAAGGTTTATATCTGTTGTAATCTATACAGTTTTTCACATAGTCACAGATTAATTTTCTCATCCCTGTCCAATAATAGCGTTTCACTATACGGTCAAAATTTCCTTCAGCACCATGGTGTCTAGCATTCGGAGCATCATGATGTTCTTTCAGAATCAAGTTTCTCTCATGGGCTGGAACTACTAATTGAGCTTCCTCGCTTTCGAAATCCTGAGCATAAAGGTAGAGTACACCCTGATTCATGAGGTAGCCTCGTTCTGTCCAGTTTGCGTCTTTGTTAATGCTATAGTTAACGTCTTTATCAATGCTTTCAAAACAGCGAATGATCATTCCTACTTCCTCATCTTTCAATTGCTCTTCACGTATCTCATTAGGTGTTATGGAGGGAACATCGAAAGAGAGAGAGAGATACAATACATACTTCACATGAAGGGACATCATGTTCACAAACCTGTTTTGACAACATATCAGCAACAGAGTTGCACTTTCCAGGAATGTATTCCATATTCAAATTGAACGACTGAAATTGCAATGCTCACCGGGCTAATCTTCTGGATGGAGACTTAAGTTTCATGAGCCATTTAAGGTGTTGGTGGTCGGATGCCACTATAACAGTAGATCCCTCTATGTATCCTCGAAACTTGTTTAATGCCCATATAATAGCCAATGCTTCACGCTCCGTGGTGAAATAATTTCTCTCAGCAGAACTACGTAGTCTACTAGTGTAATCAACCGGATGTGCCATCCGATCCTTGGCCTTGAAGAAAGACAGCTCCCAAAGTAAACTACTTGTATCTGTTCTAATCACAAAAGGTTTGGTGAAATCAGCTTGTTTCAGAATAGGAAAAGACACCAAGCATTGCTTTAGAGAGTCGAAGCTCTCTGTACCATTTCAAACCAACTTCAGGGAGTTTTCTTTTTTCTTAAATGGCTCAGAGATCAAGAAATCCCAGAAAAGTTCTGTATAAACTTTCTTTACAAGGAACATGTCTGCAAGAAGGATAATATTTGCTTCACATTTTTAGGGGAAGGAATTTCCAAGGTGGAATATACTTTTTCAGGATCCACCTGTATTCCACGAGGGGTAATCCAGAGTCCAAGATATTTAACTCGCGAACAAGAAAAGTTGTATTTCTCTCGGTTTGCACGGAGTTTGTATTTAATTAGTCTGCCGAAAACCACTTCAAAATCTTGATCAAGATGTTGTTCAAAAGATGGTGACAAGACTATGAGGTGATCTAGATAGGTAAGAGCTTGCAAGCCTCTACGAAACGTGTCCATTAACCTCTGAAACGTAGCAGGGGCATTTCGAAGACCAAAAGACATTCTTAACTATAGGTCCCAAACGGGCAAACGAATGCAGTTTTATCTCGATCAGCTGGATTGACATTTACTTGGTGGTAACCAGATTTCATATCAATGGTTGACTTAAAATAGGTATGTTTAGCATCTTGCATTAAATTGTCCATCCTTGGAAGTGGGTAAGTGTCAGGGACAGTCACTTCATTAAGTTTTCGATAGTCTACGCACAGTCGAATTTTACCATCTGGTTTTGAGATCAAAACTACAGGTGCTCCATAGGGTGATTCACATTCTTCAATAATGTCCTTTTCGAGAAGTTCCTCAATTTCTTTTTTGAGCAGCTCCTTCCGAACTGGTGATATTCTGTAAGGAGATACAGAAATAGGAGCGTGATTACTTGTAGTAATATGATGCTCGATGATCGAGGTAGCTTCTCCCTCTGGTTGGAAGATACTATCATATTTTTCTAGTAGACTGTTAAGCTGTCTTCTCTCAGTAGCTGTCAGATTCTCTCCTTCACTTTCCCGCAATTGACAAACGTTAATCAGAACTTGTCTATCCTCGTGGGATTCTACATTGGGTTGGGTGTCCAATTCTTCTCCGAATGGATACTTGTGATTTAGGCTATCACAAGAAAGCCAACATTTGTACTTTACGTCAAGAACAATATCCGCATATTTCAGAAAATCTGTTCCAAGAAGAGTTCTATTTCCAGTAGCGTTTGGAAGGACGACGAAATCCTACAACACTTTCTTTCTTTCAATTTCTATCATCACTTGGGTAGTGTAGCAATCAATAAGAGACTGCTGACCATCCGCCAGACTTATTGTCAACTTCGTCTTTTGAAATGATAGTCCATGCTCTTTGAATACTTTGAAAATCTTTTCTCACACAATGGAATGTGAAGATCCCTTATCAACGCACACTCTACCTCGTCTTCTACAAAATGTTATGTCTACCAGAGTAACTTGAGGACCCTTAGTGAATGCCGAAAATGCTTCTATGCTATTTGAGAAAACTTTCTTTTTGATTGGGGAACAATCAGGACATTTAGCTTTAATGAATCCAGGTCTTCGGCATTCATAACATCTTAAAGAATGTCTTCCTTCTCGAATATACTTGAATTTTTCTCCTCTGTTGAAAGGTACAGTTTTCTTAACTGGATCAAAATACCTGGTTGTGTGCGTTTCCTTTGATTTGGCTATCTTTTCTGTCCATTAGGCAAGGAATTTCTTAAGTTTTCGTATGCGTCCAATTTATCAGCTAAATCTGAGGAAGAAATTATCTATTCTCACTCATCCAAGTAATGTTCTTTACATTCCGGAGTGCAGCATTTTTTCATTTGATCAGAGATTATCAAATTCTGCAACTGCTCAAAAGTTGAATTGTTCATTTCTGATATCCAACCTTCAAAAAACTTTTGATTTCGAAATAGAAATCTTTCCACGTGCAATCAATGCTTTTTCTATGTTGAGAAAATAACTTTCGAAACCTTTCTGCCGTCAATTTAAATTGTTGTAAAAGGATGCCACGGATGTGAGAACAATGCTAAAATTTTTCTTCGGGCTCTCTAGCGATGAGTTTTGAAACAGCGTTAGACAGTGCTTCTATGAGATGAGTCACCCATAGGTGTTCCAGGATTTTTAGATCTTCATTTGTTTTTCAAATAAGACTAAAAATAAGCTCATATCATCCATTTCAGGGTTGAAACTTGGCAAAATTTTCTTTAGGTCCACTTTCATATGAGAATTTTCCTGTTGAATAACCGTGGACACTGTTTCTTTCTGAGTGGCTAACTGTAGCCTTAGCTTTTCTATTTCAAATTCTCTATTTTGCTTTTCCGCTCTTTGTTTTTCTAGTTGTTCCCTTTCTCGTTGTTCGTTTTCTCTTTCTCTTTGTTCGTTTTCTCTTTCTCTTTGTTCGTTTTCTCTTTCTCTTTGTTCGTTTTCTCTTTCTCTTTCTCTTTCTCTTTGTTAGTTTTCTCTTACTCTCTGTTCGTTTTCCAGTCTTTCCGAAATAATACCCTAAAAAAGATTTCTTATAAATTCTTCATCGTCCTTGTACGCCTTGCTCTTTAGAATTATATCCCTAAGTTCAATGACTTTCAGATCACCATTTCCGTTTTCTCCTAACTCAGTCGCTAGCTGTTTCAGATCAACTTTTGTCCCTTTCGTTAAGTATGCCATCGTTATTTTTTTTATTCTTTTACAAATATGAATGTTCTAAATCTATTAAGTTCGAAAATTGTTCCAAATGATTTTAAATTAGATTATTCTAAAGTTTTAAATGAAGAGGTAGAAATCACTTTCACTTCAATAATTTAAAGAAATAGAATTTTCGTCATTGAATGGCTCAAGAACAGCATTATTATCAAATTCATATTTATTTCAAATACGTCCTAAATGCCACTTTTATTTACTTAAAATCACTAGTATATGCCAATTTGATCGATTTAAGTTTCAAAACTTCAACTTATTATTCCATCATTACGATTTACATACAACAGTATATTCAAAATAACATTAAAACGAAAGTACGAAAGATTTCAAAATTCTTATACTTAGGATTGACATCAGTGTATTCAATTTAAGCCAGGGTGGCTCTTAATTTTAAATTCTCAAAAGCATGGTTATGCTAATTAAAAGGGTACTTATTTAACTTTCACTTACTCGAGCTGAAGACAGTACGTTCTAAACTTTACCGAAGATTCGGGCGGTCCGCCCGTTGGTCGCCACTTTAAGTCTTCTTTTGGTGATGAAGTTGGGAAAACACTTACTCGCCATTTAAGACTTCACCACATTTAATAATACATAAAAATTACACATATTTTACAAAGCATAGCTAGGATTAGCTACATATTACAAACCCGTCGGCTACTTGCTTCCGTCGTCATCTCGAACTCCATTTCGAATGTTTTCTTTTGTAAACAAAAACGAATGTTCTTAAGAAATCTTAAGTGCTGCCATCTACTGCCCTTTTGGGAAAACAGCATGTCTGTTATATATTTTAATACTTAACTCATTGATTTAGCGTCATTTCCGTTACTTTAACGTCATTTTTGAACTTTTGACTATATTTTCGTCAATCTGGGACGATATATCGCCATATTGGTAATATTTCCCAAAATGAGTCATCAAGTTCGCCAAATTTATCATCAAGCTTTACACACAGATGAAGAAAAGAGGTTTTCTTATACATAGATGAGTATCGGCAAATTGTTGGTCGTGAAAATGCAAAACTATTAACCAAGTATCTTCTCTCATAAATGGATCAAACTAGATTCACTAGAATGATGTTAACAAATTTATCGCATATTATTCCATGAAAAGTGACCATATTTCAAGATAGATAATACTTTTTAATTTTATGGAATATCTTTGACAAAAAAACGTACAATATCTTGAGAACAAACAGTTCATGCTAAAATTCTAATGTGTGTGTCAATAATTTTCAAAAGAAAAATTATATAAGAAATGACAATTTATGTAACAATATTTCAAGTTCTGACTTTTAATGATTTTTTCACTGTATCATTATAAAAGTTTGGGATCTTCCGAACATTCGATTGGGTTTAATTTCAAGAGATTCCAGTATTCACCGACTGTAATATCTGTATCAAATTTCATTCAAAACTTTCCATTCGTTCGTAAGATTTCGCTTTCATAGTATCACGGACACATACACTTACATAAACTCACACACATGCAGAAATCCCCTTAGGGACATTCAATTCGAGTTCAGCGATGCTTAAAACACTCTTTTCCGTCAAAAACCCGAATTCGAATTTTCGACCTGATAACAATACTTTTTCCCTATTCATTCTACTATACATATATACACACTTTTGGGAAAAAAAAAAAAAAAAAAAAAACCCACGAAGCACCATGAAGAAAGTGACAGTTTTTATTGAAATTAAATATGCATACAGCTCATATACAGGTAATTAAATGATTACAAAATCAAGGCCGCAGGACCGATCAGTAGTTAACAATTGCATATTGAATTTCCAAATCAGTAATATCAATAATATGCGAAAAACCCCTTGGCAGCAATGTATGCTTGAATATGTCTAGGTAAGGAGTGATAAAGTTTCCTAATGTCATCCTGCGATACATTCTGCCAGGCATCCCTCAATTGTTGCTCTAGTTCTGCCACAGTTCTGGGTGTCCGAATCTGTGGACCTAACATGACCCATATATGCTCGATTGGCGAAAGGTCTGGTGACATTGTTGACGAAGAAACAGTATCAACAGCACAGAGACAGTCCACACATATACGAGCCGTATGCGGCGTGGCATTATCTTATTGAAAAATGGCCCCAGAATGACGTGACATGAAGGGTAACACAATCGGCTGCAACATTTCATCAACATATCCTTGAGCGGTTAAAGTTATACGCAGGATGGCTAGGGGCTACCTACTGTCGTAAGATATAGCACCCCACACCATCACACCAGGGGTAATGGCTGTGTGCCTGTGTAAAGTAAAGGCTGATTGAGACCGCTGGCCCTGGCGCCGCCATACACGTACCTGATATATATATATATATATATAAAAATATAAATTAGTAAATTCAATGTTAGAATGTAAGTAGTAACTCATAATACACTATTCCAAAATTTAATACAAAATACAAAAAAATAAAAGAAATTAATTTATATATATATATATATATATATCCCTTTAAGGGGAAAGTAAAATACTATTTACTTTTCTGTGTTCAAAACGTTTCTGGAAGGTCTAAAACATGTTTTTTCCGTTCAAATTTTAATTTCGAAAATTTTCGAAAAAAAAAACTACTTTTTCTACAGCCCGAGTACTCCAAACTGGGGAAACCCTAAAAGTTTGGACAGCACTGATACACACAATAGTAGTAACAATCATATTCACTACTTGTCATCATGCTACATAATTTAATTTATTAAACCATTATCTGCCATTTCATTTCAGAAAACGCTCTTATCGCATCTCTTAGCCAGTTCATTGGTGATGGAATTTCATCTGCCGCTGCATTCGTCGGCATTTTCATCGAAGCATTATTGGATCATCCAGAGGAACAAGAAAAAGTCTACAAGGAAATTGAGGATGCAATTGGACCCAACAGACTACCAACTTTAGAGGACAAAAATAAGCTACCTTATACGAATGCTTTTATACAAGAAGTGATGAGATCATCGGAATTTGTAGCTCTTTTTCCAACTTTAGAGTGCACGAGTAAGTATATGTTCTGAAAATAAGGGGGTTCGACCCATATAAAATTAATTACCCGTTGAGCTTCTGAAACATTGTACTTCTTTCCATGGTTGAAACTTATTATTTCCTTGTTGAATTCCATAGTTGAAAGTCTGATGACGAGCTTTATGCGTTCTGTGGAAAGTTCAGGAAAAAAATGTGACTCATGAAGCTCTTAGCTTACCAAAAAAATAAAAAAACATTAGAACTCGCCAAACGTTTCAAAGTTGGCGATATGTCTCAAAATTCGACAACATGGTTAAATAATTTGTCTCCAAAGTCATGTGACCCAGAACTTCAAATCATAGCAATGGTTTTCAATTACGGATTCGTAACAATGTGATGTTACCTCTAATCTAAAATTTCAGTTTTTATACTGTTCCACTAAAATCTTTTTACAGTACAGCCTAAAGAGTATATATAATCAGAAAAAATTACATATTGGGTTTTGTATTGAGTTCGGCAGATACTTTAACTCGTATCATGTTAAAAACCCAACTGCGCGAAAACGAGATTATATACACTCTGTATAGAAAGTTCTAGAAAAACTCGTGAAGTTCTTAGCCAGTCCTGCGCAATTCGTGCGAAAATGCGCTGAGTTTGCCATATTTCACCAAATTCTACACCAAGATAACCAAATTTATATCCAATGTTAAGCGATTCAAATCTTCAAATCGCAACAACGTTTTTACTTTCCTTATATACATAATGTATAAGGAAAGTATTGCGACGGGGTCGAAAATTCGAAATCGAGTTCTCGACGGGAGAGCACGTTTCAAGCATCCCTGATCACGAATCAAACATTTTTGAAGTGATGTCTGTGTGTGTGTGTGTGTGTGTGTCAGTGAGTCTGTGGAGACGATAACTGACGAACGAATGTATCGATTTGAACCAAATTTGGTACAAAAATCACAATTCGTAAACACTGGAAGCCTATTCTTTTTATACGGAATCGAATGTTCAGAACCCCCCAAAATTTTCGAATAAAATTTTGAAAAAATCGTCAAAAATCAAAACATTTATAATGTTACGCAAATAGACATTTCTTATGTAATTTTCCTTTAGAAAACGATTGACATAAATTTTAGAACGCTAACATAAACCGTTCTCGAGATATTGCACATTTTTCCAAAAAATTATTAAAAAGTCATATTAAATGAAAAAAAAAATTTCCTATAGAGAAACATGTTCACTTTTCATATGTATTACCATGCGATAAATTGGGTGACATCATTCTCGTGGATCTAGCTCGTTCCATTCATAAAAAAAGATACTTTGAGTAATACTTTTGTATTTGAACGCCAATAGTCATTTATCTACTGTAAGAACAACTTATTTCTTCGTCCATAACGCTTGGCGAGATTTTGGCGACGAATTTGGCAGAATGTCGCCAACTTGGCGACTTTTTGAAATGTTACCAAATTAACGAAAATCTCGCCAAATGGATAAAAATGAAGCTAAATCAATGAAAATGACGACTAATTGTCGAAAATTCAATATCTTGGAAAGAATATTATTATCTACTATAAGAAAAACCTATACTTTTACTGTAAAAGTAGTAAATTCATTAATTTATATAAGGAAAGTGATGTGCTGCCCACATCATATTTTTTTTTACGTATTCGTAACCATATAGTCTTATTTCCATTACGCACTCCCGTTTCATCTCCTTCACATTTCTTTCGTAAATTACTACTACCCCAAGCCTTAAGATTTTTCACAAAAATAAATTCAGCAATGTACAACCATTCGTAACATTATATATGGGTTCACGATGTTCTTCGGATTATCGTATTGTTTGCAATAACTCTTTTTCGAATGTTTTAACTTTTCATGAAATTATATGTAAGCATTCTTACTTTTCAGAGGAAACAACTGTCGGTGGTTGTAGAGTTCCTAAAGGAGCCATAATAATGATAAACATGTGGTCTTCACATCGAGATCCAAATACCTTTGAGAATCCTGACAAGTTTAATCCATCGAGATATCTGACTGTGCCTGGAAGGCAAAAAGCTGAACTACCGATTACGTTTGGCGTGGGTGAGTAAACATTTTATCCAGCGATATTATTAGTCTCATTAGTGTTTAGGCCTGCCAAGAACAGGGAAAGTAACACCAATAAAAAAATCTGATGAGGGCAGCACATGACTTTCCTTATATAATGCAATGGATTTACTAGTTTTACAATAAAAAAATAATGCATAAGTTCCACGGCGCTGTGCTGTTATCGTTGAATTAGGCGATTTTCAGGATGACATACATGTAAAACTATTTCAAAATACTCAATTAACTTATGATTCGCGCAACTCTAAACAATCATCAATATTGATAGCATCGTCAATAAGCGATATTGTCCATATATTGAAATACTTTTATAATTACTTCATCATCTAGTCGTCATTTTCATAGATTTAGCGTAATTTTTATCAATTTGGTGATATTTTTGTTAATTTGGCACCATTTAAAAAACATTCCGTCAAAATCTCGCCAAGCGTTATGGATAGAGAAATAAGTTATTATTGTAACAGATAACTGACTATTGGCGTTCAAATACAAAAGTATTACCTAAAGTATATATTTTCATGAATGGAACTAGTTAGATCCATGAGAATGATGTCACACAATTTATTGCATGATATTACTTATGAAAAGTAAACATATTTCAACAATAGGTAATATTTTTTTTAATTTTATATGATTTTTTGATAATACGATTTTTTGAAAAATGTACAATATCTCGAAAACGGTTGATGCTAGAGTTCTAAAATTTATTTTAATCGTTTTATAATGAAAAATTACATAAGAAATAACTATTTTCTTAACTTTATTAAAGGTTTTGATATTTTGAGGATTTTTTCAAAATTTCACTCGAAAATTTAGAGGGGGGTAACATGCGATTGCGTATAAAAACAATAGGCTTCAAGTATTCATGGATTGTGATTTTTGTACCAAATTTCGTTGAAATCGGTCCATTCGTTCGTCAGTTATCGTCTCCACAGGCTCACTGATACACAGGCACATACTTTCACCCCCACACACACAGACATCATCTTAAATACGTCTGATTCGTATTCAGGGATGCATGAAACGTGCTCTCCTGTCGAATTCGAATTTTCGACCCCGTCACAATACTTTCCTTATACATTATATTGCAATTCGAGTTTTCGACTAATCTACACTTTTCGAGCACTCTAGAACCCGAAAAACATTTTTTGCGTGACGTCTATGTGTGTATGTGTCTGACTGTCTGTCTAACGCATGCATCCACTCTAACTGAAAAACTAATTGGCCAAATTTCCCCAAATGTAGTAAGTCGTAGTAAATACTAATGTAGTAAGTCGTAGTAAGTAATGTAGTGAGTAGATAAGTCACTAGTAGGTCATTTTGATGCTGATTAGGTTTTGGTACTACTTGGAAAAAAATCTGATGTGGGCAGCACATGACTTTTCTTATATAATGCAATGAATTGACTACTTTTACGGCAAAACAATAGCTTATTCTTACAGTAGATACTTATATTCTTCTCTAGATATTGAATTTTCGTCAATTAGTCGTCATTTTCATTGATTTAGCGTCATTTTTAACCATCTGGCGAGATTTTCGTTAATTTAGCAACATTTCAAAAAGTCACCAAGTTGGCGAGATTCCGCCAAATTCGTCGCCAAAATCTCGCCAAGCGTTATGGAGAAATAAGTTTTTCTTATAGCAGATAAATGACTATTGGCGTTCAAATACAAAAGTATTACTCAAAGTATCTTTTCTCATGAATGGCATGAGCTAGATCCACGAAAATGATGTCACCAAATTTATTGCATGATATTGCATATGAAAAGTGAACATGTTTCTCAGCATTTAACATATTTTTTTTAATTTATGGGATTTTTTGATAACTTTATTTTAAAAATGTGCAATAGCTCGGGAATGGTTCATGCTAGCGTTCTGAAGTTTATGTCAATCGTTTTCCAAGGAAACATCACATAAGAAATATCTATTTTCGTAACTATATTAAAGGTTTTGATTTCCTGATGATTTTTTCAAAATTTCACTCGAAAATTTAGGGGGGTTCTTGAGATATCGTCTCCCCAGACTCAGTGACACACACACACACACACAAACACAAACACACACACACACACACACACACACACAGACATCACCTCAAAAATATTTGATTCGTGATCAGGGATACTTGAAACGTGCTCTCCCGTCAAAAACTCGAATTCGAATTTTCGACCCCGTCACAATACTTTCCATATACTTTATGTATATAAGGAAAGTAAAAAATAATCTCCCGTTTGTGAAATGCGCTTCCAAAATCGTCAAATTTTAAAATAAAAGACTACATTTATTGAAGTGCATCGATTAAATGTTGGTTTTATACTTAATTTTTGACGACGAAAAGGATAGAGTTAACCTGATAACTCCAAACCTAAGCGTTCTATAGATATTTTTGTTTTCTTTGCATTTTTGCCATGTCGTCTTTGAAAGCAGGTCCAATCACCAACGGAAAACGAAAATTAAATTAAAACAGCAAAGTTAAAGTAATTTCAAAAAATTATCCGTACTGTTTTGTGCCATTACACTCCATTTAAGGAATTATGAAAAAAAAGGAAGCAATGAATTTGATTCTATAGGGATAGCCACATGTTGCCCCTATCAAATTTTTTCAATGTGTTTTATTTTGTTTAAACGTATACATCAATTGAATTCAAAAATAATTGTCTTAATCAAGCATTGGCTAACTTACATTCTGCCAGCAGTCGATACTATAAGTGTTCAAAATATCAGCCTTCTAAGTGTCCGGAAGGCTTCTGGAAGGTTGGGAAATACTTTTTGACTCTCATTTTTGTCATGTCTTGAGAGGGAGAGAGAGTAAAAAATCTGACTTCGTTCGTTTCTGTCCTGTGGATGATATTATAAATGTACAAAAATTCAGTCTTGCAGTTTTAGAAAATATTAGCAGCTATACCCGACGTTGCTAGTGATTTAATATATGTGCAAATTCTAAAAGCATTGATATTTCTTTTAAAAATTCCTTTCAAAAATATGGAATTTAATTTCCCTATAAAAAATAAGAAGTATTGGAAGTTATATTCTTGCTATACACAATTATTTGTTCAGGCAAACATAAAGAATAAAACATCATTTTCTCATTCCTAAAACAATTTTCAAAAATATGAAGTTTGGTAAATATACATGGTAAGAAATTTAAGTATTTCTAAATATGGAGAGAAATTGCTTCATCTGACTTTTGTTGCATCTATATCTTTTAAAAATTAAATCTTCATCCTAAAAGCCACATATTTTTACAGACACGTATTTATCCATTTAAAGACACATATTTATCCTTAGACACTTATTTTTATATAATACGATATCTTATTATATTAAATCACATTTGTATTTTTTATCATATGCCCATTGTAAAGGGGCATTTTTTTTTCGAAATAATAATCCAATGTTTTTACTTTCCTTATATACATGATGTGTAAGGAAAGTATTGAGACGGATCAAAATTCGAATTCGAGTTTTTGACAGAAGAGCACGTTTCAAGCATCCCTGATCACGAATCATACATTTTTGAAGTGATGTCTGTGTGTGTGTGTGTGTCAATGAGTCTGTGGAGACGATAACTGACGAACGAATGGACCGATTCGAACGACATGTGGTACAAAAATCACAATCCGCAAACACTGGAAGTCTATTGTTTTTATGCGCAATCGAATGTCCAGACCCTCCCCCCCCCCTATATTTTCGAGTGAAATTTTGCAAAAATCGTCAAAAAATGAAATCCGCTAATAAAGTTACGCCAATAGACATTTCTTATGTATTTTTTCATTAGAAAACGATTGACATAAATTTTAGAACGCTAACATGAACCATTCTCGAGATATTGCATATTTTTAAAAAAATTATCAAAAAGCCATATAAAATAAAATAAAATATTTCCTATTGAGAAACATGTTCGCTTTTCATATGTAATATCATGCGATAAATTTGGTGACATCATTCTCATGGATCTAGCTCGATCCATTCATGAAAAAAAGTACTCTGAGTAATACTTTTGTATTTCAACGCCAATAGTCATGTATCTGCTGTAAGAATAACTTATTTCTTCGTCCATAACGCTAGGCGAGATTTTGGCGACGAATTTTGTGGAATGTCGCCAACTTGGCGACTTTTTTAAATGTTGCTAAATTAACGAAAAACTTGCCAAATGGATAAAAATGACGCTAAATTAATGACAACTCACTGATGATGACGATATGGAAAATGGCTACTCATTGACGAAAATTCAATATCTTGGAAAGAATATAAGTAACTACTATAAAAATAATCTATTTTTTTACTGTAAAAGTAGTAAATTCATTGCATTATATAAGGAAAGTCATGTGCTGCCCACATCAGATTTTTTCTTTTGTAGTAAAGTGTTCATAATGAATGAACGATGAATTACCTATCTTCACGATAACATGATACTACATTTTTTACAGGGAAGAGATCTTGCCTAGGAGAATCGTTCACAATGATGCAAGTATTTTTGTTCGTTGCTGCACTCGTCAAGACTTTCAGGTTAGAGCGACCAGAAGGGCCTAAGAAGAATTTATTTGTAACTGGAATTTTGGAAATTTTCGCTATTCCAAGGAAACATTAATCATTCATTTTTTTTTTTTTTTACAAATACATGGAAGAACATTTAATGCACATTCACCATGGCAATTTAATTTGACTCTGTACTATATACTATTCATAAATCTGTAGTAAAACTCTCAATTCACATTAAAGAGTCTATAAATTATACACGTGTGTTAAATTCATTGTGAGTTTTTCTCTTTCAACTTTTATTTCGTATCCTAAACTGCATTGAACAGGAAATAAAAAGTGCAGTGTGTTTAAAAGAATTGCACTATTAAATATTTCTTACACAATTGGACATTGACCCATGATACTAATTTAGAAAATACTTTAGTTATGATAGACTACCATCGTATGAAAATTTTGAAGTGGCGTACTGTAAAAAGTACAAAATCTAAATTTTATATTCAAACACACACACACACATATATATATATATATATATATATACACTCACAGACAATGGAAGTTGCGCACCAAGAAGGAAACACAGGATGGACCTGAAATTTTATTACTGGAAGGGTACACATGAATGACCACAAAAACAGCGCAACAGTACACGTACAGAGGGAGTTGTGGTACAGAGTCCGGTCATCCACAATAGCGCCTCGCACCGTCTCGTGCTGCTGCAGTACAAGCAGCAATACGGTCCGGCATGGTGTCGAACAGACGTCTGATGTTGTTCTGCGGCAGACGAGTCCACACCTGCTGGATGTTACGTTCCAAATCCCGGAGATTGTGGCAACGAGACATCTGGCGTTTGAACTGGTCCCACACATGCTCGATAGGGGACAGGTATGAGGAGCGGACAGGCCATGGAAGTGATTGATACTTTTCTATTGATACTTTTTTTTAGTTGATGAAGGTAGCTCATATAACTTTTGAAACGGTTCTTTCATTCTTTCTGGGATATATTCTTTGTTTTTTCTATTTTGATCTAGTCTCAGCCGCCGATAATTTTACAGTAGTTTGAATAAGGAAATTAATCATTGAACTGGTTACTTCTTTTTATCATTTTCTTTTTAAATACTGTCTCAATCCCAGTTTTTTCCCCTTATCTTTCACTATTTCTCTTCCCTCTAAACTCTTTCATTTTTTATGTATAATTAAACGGTTTATATGTTTTTCTCACTGTTTTATTTTAAACATCATATCAAGACGTGAGACTTTATTTTCAGACCCAACTTCTCTCGTCTTCGCGTACGGGAGAGGGACCTTTTATCGGCTCGTGATTTTATGTTGGGGGGGGGGGGGGCTTTTTCAATGGCTGATACCATCCGTTTGTTTGCGCATTTTTGCGCTGTGTGTTCTAGCTCTGTTTGAATTTCTTTTCACTTGCTTCTTTGCAGTTTGTCCTTAGTGGTTGTTAAGGACACATACTGTTCTTTAGGCTTGATGTAAGGGGCTCAAAACGCCCTCAAAACAATTGTCGTTACCTAATTGCTATTATGTCTACTTTCTTCAAGGAAATGTTATTTTTTTTTTCTTATAAGCAGCATTTTTATTTATTGGAATTATTGTATTTGAACTTATCTTCATTGATGATTAATCTCAAAAATCCGCTTGAATGAACTAGCATGTATATAAACGTTTTTTTTAGTCTGTCTTAAAAGTGAAAAGCTATTTAATAAGCTTAAAATAGCCGTTCAAATTGTTCTGTTTTACAAGACTGAGCGATCACAGGAAAAAACCTTTAATAATCCATCAGGAAAAAATCTTTAAGAAATTATAGATCGCACCAAAAATAACGGAACAGGACCTTAGTAATGCCTTAAAACTCAATAAATATTAATGCTGCCGTTTATATGTTTGTAAGAGCATTTGAAGAAATGCTTAGTAAAGCATTTATGAAATCCTGAAGAAAAGTTTATCCAGATGTTGAAAAGAACATAGAAAATACATCAAGGACAACGTTGTGGAATCAAATGAAACTGCAATTGCTAAATATAAGATTAGTAATTATGATGAACTATTTCTGAGCGGCTTAAAACGTGTATCCAATGTGACATGAAGAAATCGATACTCACAATTTGTGATAGGCGTTGAAGACTTATGATGTATTAATTGCGGATGTGACGACAAGAAAATAAAACAATAAACGCCTGTGCAGTGTAACAGGAAGATAAAAAAAATCAGACTGAAGTAGATAAATATAACCTTCGCATAAATCAGTAAATCTATCTTTACAGATTATTGTCCGCTTACACATTTCATACTGACACGCCAGTCTTCGGAGTTCTTTCTGTCTTGTTACAGTGATTTGTTTTCTCTTGCAATTTCATTAAATTTTCTTCACTAATAATTCCAGTTTTCGATGTAAGATAATAGGAATTCAGATCAAAGGTAAGTTCATAAATTTTTCTGTCTGGCTATTACTATGATACAATTTAGTATAAAGAAAACATATATATACAAAATATAAATTTAGACACTTTCAAAAAGTGCTATTAAAGGTTGTAGATGTTTCTTAATGGTATTAATTGAAAAACTGAGTTATATGGCTAGAAAATTTAAAACGCTTCCTTTGAAAGCATACGTTGAACTGAGACAGAGACGTCAAATCTTGTGTATGGGTAAACCATTTGAGAGGAAGAAAGTGTGCAATTTTAGATTTTCAATATTTGATAATTTAGGGGGTACTCCATACTAAAATGTTCTATTTGCCGAACAAATCAGAAAAGCCTGATTTAAAATTTGATAAAGGCTTGAAAGTTGGTATACGGGCTAATCATTTGATGAAAACACCAAAGACAAAAGAGTTTTTCACAAATGTTTGCCTAAGGGGGTGCATCGTTCGTAAGGTGAAATGACAGAAAACTATGCTTTGGAGTGAGATAGAGGCTTCAAATTGATGTACCAGTACATAGTTAGAAATGTAGAGAATGTACAATTTCAGTTTTCCCATATTTTCTACTTTAGAGGGTACCGCAAACCCAATTATTCGATTTTCAAAATAACTGAGAAACGCCCTTTTTAAAATGTGATAAAAGGTGATGTATGATATGTGATATATGGACCAATCATCTGATAGAAAATCCAAGAAGAATAGAGTTATAGAGTTTTTAAAAAATGTTCATTTAAGGGGGTGGGTACTCCACACAAAAACATTAGAAAGGTGAAATTATAAAAAAAGCATCAGTCGCAATAAGATAGAGACTTCAAATTTGATGTGCAGGTAGATAGTTGGAAAGGAAGAAAATGCCCAATTTCAGTTTTGTAACATTTGCTATTGTAGGGAGTGCCGAACAGTACATGCTCGAATTGACGAACAAATGAGAAACACCTCCTTTATAATTTGAGAGAAGTTCGAATTTGGTATATGGGCTAATTATGTGATAAAAAACCGAAGATGAATACAGTTTTCCAAAAATGTTTATTTAAGTGGGTGTTACACAGAAAAATGTTCGAAAGTTGAAAAGATAGAAAGAGAATGCTTCGCGATAGGATAGGGACTTTAAATTTAGCGTACGGGTAGATAGTTCGAACGGAAGAAAGTGTGCAATTGCAAATTTCCAATATTTGCTACTTTAAGGGGTGACGCACACCAAAATGTTCAATTTTCCGAATAAATGAAACACGCATCCTTTTAAATGTGATAAAGGCTTGATATTTGGTATATGGGTCAATCATCTGATAAAAAACACAGAAGAATAGAGTTTTTCAAAAAATGTTCTCTTAAGGGGATGTTCCACAGAAAAACGATCGAAAGGTGAAATGATAAAATAGTATACTTCGTGATGAGATAAGAGACTTTAATTTGGTGTACGGGTAGATATCTTGAAAGGAAGAAAGTGTGCAATTTCAGTTTGCCAATATTGTCTACTTTAGTGGTTCTGCACATCAAAATTTTCGATTTGCAGAATAAATGTGAACAGCGAATAATTCAAAAATTTGCATTTTTCGGGGATGCTTATTGTGAGATAGTTAATTTTCAACGGGTATTTGGTTAGTAGCAATAAAGAATTTCCTGTGATATTTTCATAAACAATTTTGATTGCTTTCACAAAAAATTGGCATCTCTATTCCCGATAACAAATATTTCTCATTTTTCTCGGGGAGTGGGATTGGGAATATATAATCTTGTAAACGATGCATATATGTGTTCCAAAATATTGTTGATGTCAGAAATACATATATTTTGATATTTGTAGTAGTAATGCTTCTAACCACTTTATGACATTTATGGACTCATTTTGGAGCGAAAATAAAAAATGTCCATAAATTTTTTGAAACATTTTCTTATTTGAATACTTTTGATTTTTACAGTCTTCACTCTTTCGCTTTAATTACACACAATCTGTAAATTATCTGTAGTACCACCTACTTTTGATTAAAACTGTGAATTTTCTACGCAATAAAAACACTTGAATACCAGATTTTATCTAATTTGGACAAAAACTGGTTGCCTATATTTAAACTGACAAAGAGATAGAGTTGTATGGGAAATAAAATAAAATGTTATACTAATTTGATGAAATACATAAAAAAGTGGTTATGATATACAATAGAATTCACTAAAAACTTCGTGGTTCGTCAATTAGAATTAATTAGGCTTTAATGTATTAAATTGTAAACTTACAATTCATTTATTAGGTAGAACGAAAACGTGAAAACGAAAATACGAAATTATTCATGTAATATGAATATCTTAAAATAAAATTTGAAAATCTGAACCAAGGTTCCATTGTATTATTTATACATCAAAACTCATATTCCATCATCAACTCATGATCCATTGAACTACGATAGTATCTATATATACTAATTGCCATTTGTCCGTCTGTCTGTAACGTTTCTTCTGGGCACTTTCCGAATAGATAGAGACTTGCAATTTGGTACACGAGTCGATCGTTCAACAAAAGCGCCTGGAATACTCAAATATTTTGAAAATGCTCTGTAGAAGGGATGCTCAACTCCAAAACTTTCGAAAAATGGAATGATAGAAAAGCATGCTTTGCAATGAGATAGAGACATAAAATTTGGTTTATGTATTAGATCGTTCGAAAGGAAGAATGTGTGCAAATTCAGATTTCCAATATTCGCTACTTTAGGGGATGCGGCATACTAAAATATTAAAATTTGCCAAAAAAATGGAAAACGCCAATTTAAAAATTTATAGAAGTTTGCAATTAAAATCGCGGACAAATCATTTGAAAAAAAAGCTCGAGACGAAGAGAGTTTTTCAAAAAATTTCATTTAAGTGCCTGCTCCACAGAAAAGCATTCTAAATGTGAAATTAAAAAAACAAGGAGCTCCACATGAAAATGTTCAAAAGATGAAATGATAAAATTTCATTCATTTTCAGTATGAGATAGATACTTCAGATTTGGGTGTAAAGGGTAGATAGTTCTAAAAGAAGAAAGTGTGCAATTTCAGTTCTCCAATATTTTGCACATTAATAGGTGCCGTACGCCAAACTGTTCGATTTTTCAAATAGATGAGAAACGCCCACTTTAAAATTTGATAGGGCTTGATATTTGATGTATGGATCAATCACTAGATTAAAAAAAGCTCAAGAAGGTTAGAGTTTTCCAAAAATGTTTATTTAAGGGAGTAGTACTCCACACAAAGACTCTCGAAATGTGAAATGATAGAAAAAGCATGTTTCGCGATCATATAGAGATTTCAAAGGCATAGGGGTAGATAGTTGGAAAGGAAGAAGGTGTGCAATTTCATTTTTCAAATATTTGGTACCGTAGGGGTGACACCCACTAAAATGTTCGATTTGCCGAACAAATGAGAAACGCCTTCTTTTAAAATTGATAGAGGCTTGCAATTTGAAATTTGGACGAATCATTTGATAAAAAAACCCGAGACGAATAGAGTTTTTCAAAAAATTTCATTTAAGGGTTTGCTCCACAGAGAAACGTCCGAAATGTGCAATTATAAAAAACTATACTTCGGGGTGGGAAAGTTACTTCATATTTTGTGTACGCGTAGATAGTTCTAAAGAAAGAAAATGTGCAATTTCAACTTTCCAATATTTTGTACATTAAGTGGTGCCGCACAACAAAATGTTCGATTTTCCAATTAGATGAGAAACTCCACCTTTAAAATAGGATAGATGCTTGATATTCAGTGCATGGATCAATCACCAGATAAAAAAATCTCAAGAAGTATAGAGTTTTTTAAAAATGTTCATTTAGGGGGGGTGATACTCCACAGAAAATCGTTCGAAAGGTGAAATGATAAGAAAACATGTTTTGCGATGAGATAGAAGCTTCAAACTTGGCATAGGGATAGATAGTTGGAAAAAAAGAAGGTGTACAATTTCAGTTTTCAAATATTTGGTACTGTAGGGGGTGACACCCATTAAAATGTTCGATTTGCCGAACAAATGAGAAACGCATCCTTTACAATTTGATAGAAGATTGAAATTTGGTATATGGCCTAATTATTTGATAAATAACTGAAGATGAACAGAGTTTTATAAAAATGTTCTATTAAGGGGGACTACTCCGAAAACGTTTGAAAGATAAAATGATGGGAAAATTACTCTGCGATTTAATAAAGTCTTGAAATTTTGTGTACGGGTAGATAGTTCGAGGGAGGAAAATGAGCAATTTGAATTTTCCAATATTTTCTTCTTTAGGGGCTCCGCATACCAAAATGTTCAATTTGCCAAATCGAAGTGAAAAGCGAATTATTCAAAAATGTATGTTATTTGGGGTTTGCTTATTGTAAGACCTTTGAATTTCAACTAGCATTCGGCTAGTTTCATTACGTTATTGTTATCCTTCTATTAAGATCCCACAAGTTTTATAGAATTTTCTGATCACAAATTAAAAAAAAAATCTGACGTTACCAGCACATAACTTGCCCTAAATAATACAGTGACTCTACTTCTTTCTCAGAGAATAAATGATGTGCAAATTCAACGGCACATTGCATTTGACTAACAATTTTCGAAGCGCTCTATTCTTTCATAAGATGTCGCTTTCATAGACTCACGTACACACACATGCACACACACACTAAGAAGCATACATAAACTCACTAACTTACATACGCACACATACACAGAATCATGATCTCAAAAACGTTCGATTCAAGTTCAGGGATAATGGAAGCATTCGACTACATCGCATTACTTTTTATATACTTTATGCAGGTAGAGTAAAAATTAGAAGCTATTTTTATACCAGCATGACCTTTATGTTATTTTGTCCCACAATTTAAAGATAAAAACTCAAGTTCAGATAAGTCGAGCATTCAGTTCCTTTATAAGAATTATCAGATTATTAGCAATGTTTCAGAAAATAATCTGCATGCAACGCCCCGAAAAGTAATGTGCATTAGGAAGAAAAGTTGAACATATATATATATATATATATATATATATATATATATATATATATATATATATATATATATATATATATATATATATATATATATGGCTGAACCGATTTTGATGAAATTTGGTGGGTAGTCTTAAAATAGTCGCATTTAAAATTTAGTCCATGTTTTCGAGTTTCTAACACCAGGGGTTGTCGCGATATTAATGAAAATGAAACTTTCGTTTGTCTCATCATCACAGGAGAACATCTGACGCTGAATTTAATGAAATTTTGTGGATAATTTTCAAATAGCTCCCCATACATTTAGTCCAAGTTTTTCGAGTTTCTAAGACCAGGGGTTATCGAGATATTAATGGAAAACGGAACTCTTTGCTAGGAGTTCTACTCTCTAACGCCATGATTCCCAACGAGAAAGGTTGGAAATCGTTGGTTTAAAACGTGAAAGTCAATTAAATTAAAAAGTTTTATGGAATTTATTTAACGTATTAGTCACTTTTGAAAATCGCAGGTTTGAAATATGAATTTAAATGGAAACTTTATCACCATGGTGTATTTTTCACAGACTTACTCAACAACGAAAAATATTGAAAATCAAAACGGTTATTTAATTATCAGCATTCTATGAGTCCGTGCTTAAGAAATGCGTAAATAAGTACTTCCTTTTATGGTAAGGTTACCATTTAAAATTTAAAAAAATTCCATTTCAATCAAATCATATTATCTGCGTTTAAATTATTATTCAAGATTAACATGAAAGTACTAAATAAAATCTTTATTACTTTCTCTTAATTTAATTAATTCCATCTGTAGTTTCGAGGTGCCGTCAGGATATCAAATAAATGTAGTTCATACGCCAATTTCATTTCTAAAGTGTGTTGTTCGAAATCAGAAAACCTATCATTGTATTCCTCACTTAGCATGTCCTATACAGTTATGTAATCTTTGAAAGTATCACATACAACATATTTCAGCTCCTTTAACATATTTTTTTGGCATTTTCCCAAAGACCAGTGCGGTCCGGAATTTGACGACTTTTTTGGTGCCAATATTATCTTACTGCGCCCTATGTTTTTAAAATGCATCTTTACCTTATAGAAAGGCATTTCATATATATATATTTTGCAAATGTAACAATATTCTAACGATTTAAAACACGCAATTTATTTTTTTTAAGTGGATACTTAGAAGAAATCTAATAAAAAATGATTCTTCGAAGAAATTTGATAAAAACGAAACTTAGAATAAATTTATATAGATAATTAGAAGAAATTTAGGTACTTTTCGGGCAGTCGTTCGCTGTCGAAGATCGCTATGTTAAAATAACAGTTTCATTAATAGTGGATCCGTAGTAATTCGAATATGGTTCTACGCCTGCTTCGAGGGCTTTCTTCGCCCTCTAAAAAAATCACAGAATCCGGCACCGTTGGCTGTCGGAGGTCGCACGTAGCAGCAGCTGTTTGTGCAACAGGTGTTCCGTGGCTCATAGAGTGATGTAGCAATTCGAACATGGATCTATGACCGCTTCGCGGGCTTACCTCGCTACACTCGTATAATATATATGCACTCTAAGATAAAAATATCGACCCACCCCGTAAAATAATCCCAAAGTAATGAAACTTTTCATGCAAACACCTTTCGACAGAATATGCAAATGATCAAAAATTCGCAGCCAGTGAATGAATAGAAGGAACTACAGCGCGTTGAAACTGAGTATCATGATGATGTATATAAGGCGCAAACCTCGCTTTCAGGAACAAAACTTGCAGTGGATTTCGATTGCGTTTGCGTACCTTGTTTGTAATAATGTCTCGCCGGTGAATTTGCGGCCACTACGAGCATATGAAGCAGTTTAAAGGAGAGCGTGCTGTCGGACTGCATGAGACTGGATGGTCATACCGTCGAATCGTTCGGGATTTGGGTAGGAGCGATGCAGCAATTAGACAATGTTGGCAGGAATGGCAGATTTCAGCGGGCAGCGGACGGCCTAGAGCGACGACAGAATGGAAAGTACAGCGATTGTCAGAGCAGCTGTGATAGCACGAAATTCGTCGTTATCAACCATCCAGCATGTGACAAACACGGACGTGACAACCCGGCAGGGGCGGATTTTGGCCTCTTGTTTTGGGGGGGGGGGCGATCTGTATGTAGATCGAAAAGGTCTCGGAGGTTTGTTCACTTAGGATTTTCTTAACGGCTTCCTATATACGGATATTTGACATTTTTGAAATACCTAGAACAAATTAGGAAGTTTATAGTAAGTTCTTTGCAGCTTATAAAATACGGCCTATCATTTTTTAAGACCAAAGCAAAACAATGAAAATTGGAAGAAAAAAAATACGTGACTATATAAGGAAATAAACTTATTGTTGAAGTCGAAACAGGAAACTAAATTATATTTTGTATTAAGTATACATAAAAGTATACACAAGCAAGAGATTTCCATGTGAGAAGATTAATACAGAATATTAACTAAATAAACACACACTTATATAGTCACGTATATTCTATTCACTAAATATGGTTATCATACAATACAATACAAATAAATTTTATTTTTTTTTGACTGTGGTAGAAAAGGTGGATGAACATGAGTAAATACAATTAATATAGGTATTAATAAGCACTGAACATTGATTTACATTTTCCCATTCTTTTACATTTTCAGCTGCACAGGAATCAATAAATTTTTACGCGAAAAACATCACGTATAAACATCACGCAAAAACATTACGCGAAAACATCAAAAGAAAAGACCAATGGTTTGATCGAGTTTACTACCCCTGGCAAAAATTATGGAATCACTTCCATGTTATTTCAATGGGATACGAAGTTCAATGCTCTACAACTTTTGATGCACGGATACCCTAAAAATCCATTTTTGAGCGAAATTGAAGAACTTTTAAAACTTAACAAAATAAAAAATGTTTGAAAATTTTGCACTTTTCATTATTTAATAATTCACAACCAAAAAATGGGAAAAGAGCTGTAGGCTGAAAGAAAACATCGTAAAAACTAATTTAGAATATTAAATTTGATCATATAAACATGAGGAGCTATATTTTAATGATTTTCCATGATCAAATTTATTATTCCAAATTAGTTTTTATGCGTTTTTTCTTTCAACCTCTAGCTTTTTCTCATTTTTTGATGGTGAATTATTATATAATGAAAAGTGCAAAATTTTTCAAATATATTTTGTTTTGTTAAGCATTTAATGTTCTTCAATTTCGCTCAAAAAGGGTTTTTCAGGGTATTCGTGCATCAAAAGTTGTAGGGTATTGAATTTCGTATCCCATTGAAATAACATGGAAGTGATTCCATAACTTTTGCCATGGGTAGTAACTATATATATATTTATTGTTATTTATTATTAGATGAGTATAATCAGCCATATTTTTTTCAGAAAAATTGAACATTGCAGGGTCGAGTCCTTTAAGATATTTCTAAATTAATCAAAACCTTACATTACCTGAGTATTGAAGGTTCGCCTTTCCTGCAATAACATTCATCGCGGGAGAATCAATTGGATTTCCGGTAGGGTAAGGAGTTTCAGAAATTTGCTTCTTTGAATATTTGGCAAACATGTCTTTGATTGAAGCAGTCTGTTTACGCTTCTTCAAGGTTATTTCATCTCTCCCAAACATTGCATATCAGTTTTAAAGCACCTCACAAAATCACAATATAACACACTATTCTTTGTTATAAAGATATCAGAGGAGCAGCAAGTTTTTGGAACGATTAATGCTTATACGACGCTACCGAATCTGTACCACGTGTGCAGTAGCCAACTAGAGGCTCTTCCCTAATGATATATATATATATATATAGTTTAATTTTATAATTTATTTGATAAAACCTCGACGTTCGTCAGGCGTTTGGGGGGGGGGGGCATCGCCTCGATGGCCCCTCCTGAAATCCGCCACTGCCACCCGGACCATTAATAGAAGAATCTTGCCTCGCATTCATGCACCTTGGCCTTCCAGAGCTTTGGTTCCTTCAATGAGTTCCTTTCAGCAACCATTGCTGCCAGCACCTTTGAACAAAGGTGTCCATTCGGTGGATGTGGCGGCCTATTGCTCGCTCGGTATGACTAACCAGCTTCAAGCATCCCGACTATACAACCACTTTCGAACTCGTCAAATTGCTTATAATTGCAAAAGCATTCCACGGATTTTGTGTTTTTAGCACATTTACCTTTCCTGATCAGTCTGACCGTTAACTTTAAATAAAGTAATTAGGGTCTGCCGTATGTGAACCTACTGGATATGTGGTCAGGTTGTCTTCCTCTTAATCCAAAGCTGTGGGTTGAGTAAAGCGAGTTGAGTAGTTTTGGCTTCTGTCCCTCTTCTGATCAGTCTCTCTTTAGGTTTGAATGGATTAATTACGATCGTCAATGCGTAAGCTGGCTGGCTCGTTAATCATGGTATCTGTTTCCAATTTTAGAGGCTGTGGGTTCGAAGACCTTGCAATAATTTCAGTCGTTTTGGTTTCTGTTCTTTTACTGATCAGTCGTCTTTAAATAGAATCATTTATGTATTTGGCCTCTGAATTGGCTACTGGCTCAGTGGTCGGGTTGTCTATTACCAGTTCCAGTTGCTGTTGTTTCGAGTCCATCCTCGGATATTAAATACAACAATTTCAGTCGTTCTGGTGTCTATGCTTTTTCTGGTCCATCTCTCCTTTACGTTTGAATTGTTTAATTAGAATTATCGGAAAGTGGATTGGCTGGATCACCTGTTATGTTATATGTGTGCAGAGGCTGTGGGTTCGAGTCCATCCCCTCGCAATGTTTATAGCGAGTTGAGTCGTTTTGGATTCAGTTCTTTTTCTGATCGGTGTCTCTTTTAGGTTTAAATATAGTAATTATAAATTTTAGTATGTGAAATTTGTGGTTCAGTGGTCATGTTGTCTGTTTTCAATTCCAGAGACTGTGGGTTCGATTCCATCCACTCGCATTGAGTATAGCGAGTTCCGTCGTTTTGGTTTCTGTTCTTCTTCTGATCAGTTGTCTTTAAATATATTAATTAATATGATCGGTATGTGAATTGGCTGGTTCAGTGGTCAGGTTGTCTGTTTCTCGTTTCATAGGCTGTTGATTCCAGTCCGTCCACTCGCAATACGTATAGCGAGTTGAGTCATTTTGGTTTCTGTGCTTTTTTCTGATCTGTGTCTCTCTTAAGTTTAAATATAGTAATTAACTGGCTCAGTGGTCATGTTGTCTGATTTCATTTCCGGAGGCTCTGGGTTCGATTGCATCCACTGGCATTGAGTATAGCGAGGTCCGTCGTTTTGGTTTCTGTGATTTTTTTGACCACACTCTCCTAAATTAAATAGATCCTAGTTTAAACATAAATTATTATCTTCCGCATGTGAATTGGTTGGCTCAGTGGTCATGTTATCTATTTCTAATTCCAGAGGCTGTGCGTTCGTGTCTATCCCCTCGCATACAGTTTTTCAAGCTGAATCGCTTTGATTTCTGTCCTTATATTTTTCAGTCTATCCCATAAGTTAAAATATATTAATTAGAATCCCCGGAATGTGATCTGGTTGGCATAGTTGTTAAGATGTCTGTGTCCGATTACAGATGTGTAGGTTCGGTTTCATCCGTTCGCTTTGAGTATTACGAATTGAGTCCTTTTGATTTCTGTGCCTTTTTTATCGGTGTCTTCTTTAAGTTTAAATATATTAAATAGAATCTTTATTATGTGAACTAGATGGCACAGTTGTCATGTTGTTCTGATTTAATTCTAGTGGCTGGGGGTTCGAGACCATTGAGTCAATTTGGTACCTATGCTTCTTGTAATCTGTTTCTTCGTTTAGTTCAAATAGATTAATTAGGACCATCCGTGTGAACTGGCTGGCTTAATGGTCAGGTTGTCTATTTCCAGTTTCAGAGATATGGTTTGAAACCCATCCACCTGCATTGAAACGTCTGGCTTTTTCTGAGCAACAAATTTTCTCTGAATTTTTTTAATATTACTTGACCGGAAATGGCATAACGGATATGATGTCCCCGGAAATTACGTACAGGAAATGACGTAACAAGAAATTACGTACCTAAAATTACTTTTCGTATTCGTCCAATTTTAAGTGTTGAAAAAAGAGATTCGCTGTATTAAAAATGCGTAAAATTTCTGGACTTGGCTAACAGGTATCTCGTAGTGCAAAACAATCCCTGCATGAACTTTTGAAGAGAAAGGGTGGTGGGCTCGACAATGATGCCGACAGGCCCGAAGAGAAACCCCACCAGCTACATTGGAGCTCACACACCGCTCGTCCTCCATCTCGTGCAGATAATTTAGTAAAAAGTATAAGAGAGGTAAAATCTAAGAAGACTGACGTCATAAAGAACCTCGACCCCCAGTCCTCCCATCTTCACCTGAACGTGTAACCGCTCACTACTCTCTAACACCAATCTTACCCTTTTCACCAGAGAAGGAATCAAACTCCAAGCCTAAAGCCCTGCAAATTGACGCCCCAAGTTTAAAGCCCTGCAAATTGACGCCCCAAGCCTAACGGCCCAGCAAGCGACGACCGGAGAATTGATTTCGGTGTATTTAACTTCAACATTTTAGCATGTCGGTTTAAATAATTTGAAAATACCCTCTAAAATTTGCAGTGAACAAACAGAACCCTCGGCAAAAACGTTTGCTTCAAGCTGTTGCCGAAACACTTTACTGTTGTGCTACGAATAGCGTTACTGCTTTAATATAATTTAACTATACATAAATCTTACTCAAGATTGGCGATTAAAATACTTCTATGGCAGAACCCGTAAAATCTATTACCTTGGCAACATTGTTTATTTATTATTTAAAACTATAATCGAGAATGCATCGCGTTCGAGGTGAGGATAGAACTCACCATCAATCGATCAGCAAATCCGTTTCCAACTCTCTAACCACTAAGCCGTTGTGGAATCACGAGAATTCCTGAAACTTATTTAAGTTTTTATTATGAAAAAATAATAATAGAAGCCATGAAGCTTTTGAATACTGTATTCTAGTTTAAAATTATATAAAGAGGATAAAATCAGGTGTTATATCTAATTTTCATTAAAGTATTTATAATAGAAAATTGCAAATATTAAATCAGGGTTTGAACTCTTAGATAAAAAATTCTAAATTGAAATATAGCATTCAAGGACTTCCTGTCTCATTTATTTCCTTTTCTAATCATGAAAAATAACTCCATATAAAATGTTTAATTACTATCTTATTTGAAACAAAACTAATATTTTAATGTATCCGCTTAATTAATATGAAAAAATGCGTCTAGCATTTGCTGGGGACAGAATCCTCGACAAAAACGTTTGCTTAAATAATCTGAAAAAATACGCCTCACATTTGCAGGGGACGAAATCGTTGAAAAAAAAAAGTCGTTGTATGCATTTACCGCGGCGACGCGACTGGCATTTCATTTTTATATTATTTTGACTATAAATATTTCACTGAATTAACGATTAGAATAAATCTAGGGCAAAATATATTAACCTGATAATATAGTTTATTTATTATTTAAAACTGTAATCGAGAGAAAAAGCACTGAGTGAGGTGAAGACTGTAATTAAAAAAGGATTGCGCTTCAGACGAGAATAGAACGCGCTATCAACAAGTCGTGCGTTCGCTGCCAAACTCTTTAACCACTAGATACTTTGAATCACGAGTGTGACTCAAACTAGAAACTATTTAAGTTTTTTTTTATGAAAAAATGAAAGAGCCAGGAAGCTGTTGAATGCTATAGTTTCGAATTATATAATGATTACTATTATACCTTTATTTCTAATGGAAAACAATGATAAATTCCAGAACAGACCTGATAGAATATAGTATATGATAATATAGTATATAAAATATTATTTTTTTATTTACAATACAAAGTAATAATGTATATGAAAAGTATTGAAATCATGTCGAATATCGAAGCTCAAATTTTCGACATATATGCACATTTCAGGCACTGTAAAATACGATAAACTCTTTTTAGAGTGACGTCTGTGTGTGTGTATCTGTCTGTCTGTCTATCTGTGCAATCTATGCATACACTTTAATTCAAAATCTATTCTATCGAATTTTACCAAATTTGGTAGTCACTGGTGAATTACCCTGGCACTGATTATATTTTAGTACGATTTGGAAAAGCAAAACCTGCCTTAACAAAACTTGCTTTTACAAAATGACAGATAAAACTCATCAAAATATAAAATATAAAACTAAATATGATGGAATATAGTAACGAAATGCTTGTTTTATACGTAATTTTTAACAACGAAACGACCGAGACAAACCTCATTATACTAGATACCATATTGGGCCATTTTCGAGATATCAAAATTTTTAAATTTTTGAGAAGATAACAACGTTTTTCACTGTGCTTAAAAAATTATTCAAGAAAATTTCTCAAAATTTGGTGATCAGTCATTTGAAGATCAACCTGGTTCTGATTATCTTTTGGCATAGTTTGAAAAAAGAAATAGCACTTTTTATGTGAAATAGCTCGCAAAATCTTAAAAATCAGAAAAACATCAAAGTATACTTAAAAGTTTTCATTAAATACTTCTTTTATAAAACAAAATTTAACTACGAAAAGAATAAGACCAACTTCATTACTCTAGAACGAAACGTTTTTTAAGACATTTTGGTTTTTAGAATTTTGAAGAAATGGCTAAGTTTTAAAATGCATTAAGTTGCCTAATGGGAAATAAGATATATTAAAACTGTAAACTGGATATACATATAAAGTAATTATCGGTGTAAATTTAAACAATATTTCTCGGCTTAACTAATTAATAATTTGAGTTTATAGTGAAAGTCATGTGCTGACTACATCAGATTTTCTTTTATCTGCTATGGTTGGTATCAAAATATCATATATTAATGGTATCAAAATTGCCCTTACTAACACTGGAAAGCCAAATGCATCCATCGGAAACTGTTGCCAACTTGAGAAAATATACTTTTAAAGAATTCATATAATTAGTTTAGGCACTAAATATAAAACAGATACCTAATAATATTACATTCCAAAAATGATTCTGATATAAGTAGATAAAATACTATATATACATACTGTAAAATATTAATGTTTCACAAAATTGAGTCAAGATGTACACTTTAAATTTTTTTCTTTATTTCTAGTCTTCAAATATGGATTTTCAAGAACTTCAACGCCTCCTTGACGCATATTCCATAACTATCATATCCACATCATTTATTATCCTCTTAGCTTTACTTTACTACTTTAAAGGAAGCGGTCAACTTCCAGGACCATGGGGACTACCCTTCTTAGGTTATTGGCCTTTTCTTAACCATGCAACTGCTCATGTACAACTTGCAGCTCTCCAGAAGAAGTACGGCGATGTCTATATATTTAATTTTGTAGGTCAGCTGTACATCCACCTTGGAAGTATCAAAGCTATTAAAGAGGTCCATATGACGAAATCTGATTGTTTTGTTCAGAGACAAACTAACTTCAGCATATTAAACGCCATTTTTGCAGAAGGTATATATTTCTTTTATGATATATTCGGGAAAAATGGGGGGAAAGTTCTTAGTGCACTGTGAAAAGGTCCTTGAGATTTATATGCGCTACGGAACAGTTAGGAAATGCCAAAAATATTTTTTATTTAAAGAAATGGAATATTTTGCAAGGCATAAAACTGCTTAACAAGAGACTGCCTACAGTCTCTAATACATATTTCCTATTCATAGGGGACTTTCCAAGCTGCAAAGTAAAATTGTGATCAGTTTACAATATGATTTTAAGTCTCAGATAAATATAAAGACCATTTACTCTCGGGTTATGCGTGGAAAGCACTATGGACAGTTTTCAGGAAAGTTGTTGCTCTACAAAAAGTTCAGAACGAAAGACTGAAAAGGCTGAGTATGCACGTTAGGTCTATCTATTACAAAAATACCATGTTCGATCAAATAAATGTGATTGCAGGACTGGAATAAACGGACATGTCAGGCGACCTTTCTAGATTTTCGCCGTATTAAGGCAAGCCGCGAACAAACCATCTCTCATCCAGCAAAGTCGCAACCTCGGTCGCGTGATCGGCGGGATCATTCACCGGGCAGGGTCCAAAGAACACCCGCCAAGCCCAAACCCAGTCGCCGGTCGGATCTAGACTCAGGGCATGAATAGCTGGAGTCCGAGAGATCACAACCACCTGAAAGAGTCAGAGGCCTAACTGCCTCACCGATACGATGGTCGGTTCCTCGACAGCCGGTTTCTCGGATTAGTATACCCCTCAAGAACGAGGGATCAAGGCTACAGAGCCGACATCCGTAACCACCAACAATGGGTGGCTCGTCCCGAGGGGACATAAATGTGATTGCAGTACCCTTAAGCAAGAATTGCAGATGTTAGGAAGACTTGACAATAAACAGAAATAGAAAAATAAATAGTTAATTACTAAAGTTGTAGAGCATAGTTTAATAGAAATTGACGTCAAAAATGCACAAAACACGTTCAAAAGTCCATATAGATTTTAAAAATTCATTAAAAATCGAAAAATCATCGCATTGAGATACGGTTTGTACCATAAGTATTGTCAGGACGGGGTTTTACTTTTTTGACTTGAAAAAATTTTGTTGTTTCAAAAATCACCTATAGGTGGCGCTTACCTGAATACATCTTTGAGAAGTATGCAAATGAGGCTGGTATAAAAGAGCTGTAGTGCTCTGTAGATTCTTCATTTGTTTCATTAGTAAACGATGCAAAGAAGAAGCTTTTGCGAGAATGTTAACTTTAATAAAGAAAGCCTTGTTAGTGAAGCTGTATTACGTGAGCGGCGAATCAGCATCAGATTCTTTGCGAAAATTCTCATTTAGGAAAAATCTAAAGAAAGAAAACGGTCCTATCATCTGTTCAGGGTTACTTAGGCTTGTCACACGATTTGACACGTACAGTAAGTTATTTTAATTGTCTTTTCAATGCGTTCAGCGCCATCTATAGGTGCTTTTTTAAACTACAAAATTTTTTCACATCAAAGAAACCCCCCGTCCTGACAATACTTATGGTACAATGGTACCTTAATGCGATGATTTTTCGATTTTTAATGAATTTTTAAAGTTTATACGGACTTTTGAAAGACCCTGTATATACCTACGATATATCATAGATGGGTGGATATTAGTATATCTACGCCGTAATATCGTGAAACGATGGTTAGTGATTTCCGAGAATTTAAAAACAGTAACAAAAAAAAGTAGAGAAGAGTATAGAAAAGTATATAAAAACAGTGACATACAATCCATACATTTGAAATAAAATCAGACTCTAAACTAGGTTCTTCTGCATGGACTTATTGTTTATTGTACCATCCCTGACTATGGCAGAAATATGCATGCATTTAATCAAATTGTATCAAATAACTGGCTTTTGTTACAAATTGATAGTGTCAATTTCTACTAATTAGGCAATGTTCTGCAACTTTTTATTTGCTGTTTTTTTTATTTTTTATTTTACTGTTTTGCCGAATTCGTGTTCCTCACTTCTTCAATCTCCTACTAAGGGCGCTGCAATCACTTTTATTCAATCGGGAATAAACACTAAAATTATAGACCATGGGTCCGCAACGTATGCGCTTCAGAAAACTAATCTGTTCGTACTCCTTAAATTAGTGCTTTGTTAAGTCGTGGAGCAATTTTCGAGAATATATAATATGTGATTTTGTTTATAAAATTTTTTCTAACGAAAAGAGTGTTTTAAGACCTATACGCTTTTAACTAAATAAATTACCGAACTTTGAATGCATTTATATCCATTGTGCATTTATTATAATATCATATTATCATAAAAGTATTTATTGTAATATTACTCAACATGCATGAACTTTACTCTGAGTAAATTAGAATACTTGAAACAGGAGAAGAATTCAGGCATCTTAGTTATCAGAGGAGAAACAAATTTTTTGTTGCATTTCACGAGAATATTGTGTTAAGATTGTGATATTTATTAAATTCGTAAAGTGTATTACATTTATAAAATTTATTAAATATTTCTTTCATTAATATTGAAAATATGTGTACTTACTAACCTACAAGACATTTTCATTTATTACTTTCCAAAAAATATAATACTACTATGTGTTATATTCTTAGGAAGATTTTAACAAAGTTATAGTGCTATCAATGTGTATTTTCCAAAGTATTAGTACTATCTAGAAAAATTAGACATAGAGACATAGCATTTGTGTTCCCTAGAAGAATTTGACATAAAAATGGTGCTTCCGAAAATATTTTAACATAACGCGGGTGTAATTTAAAATATTTTGACATAGTGCTGGTGCTGACTAATGGAAATTAACATAGTATTGGTACTCCCTAGAAAAATTTACCTTCATGCAAGTGCCTCCTAACAGTAAAAGACAATACTATAGATTAACGTACTATAGACAAACGTAGCGATTCCGCTCAAGCACTTTTTATTCCAAAGTTTATAGGGTGTACAAAGTCTGCCCAAAGAATCCTGTATAGGCATAGATGATCATAGTTGTACGGAGTTTAAATTCAATGTAGCTCCAGATCTATGTTGTGTAGCCCTAGTGTACATAACAACTTAGTTAACTTATTTTAAATAATTTTTAATATTTCTTTTATTTTTTAATAATTCTTTCTTGTGTAACTAGGTGTTGCAATGACAAATGGCGAAAAATGGAAAGTGTTGCGCAAGTTCACCATGCAATCATTTCGAGAATACGGTCTAACTGCTGTGAAAGATTATATGGCAGGACCTATAGATGACGCTATAGCGTCCACAGTTGAAAGTTTGCGTGCAGAAGGTGGTAAACCGGTCAATATAATTACTACTTTGACCATTCGATGCTCCGTCATTTTACGCCGTATGATGTTTAACGACGACGGGATATCAGAAGAAGAATTAAAAGAAGTTGTAGAAGCCTATGAAAAAATTATTCCCATATTCGTCGGAACTAAGATGCTTCTAACTGGAAAATTTGCCAGGTGAGGATGTTTTCTTAGATTTCTTTTACTTGTTCATAATGTTATATACATTACTGAAATTTCTTTATTTTAATGGAAAACCACATTTCAAAAATACATTTAGATTGGGTCGTGAGACGAGCAGAGGCAGCAGAAGCAGCGCACTATTCATAATAAATATCAGTAGATTCATCAATTAAAGCAAAAATGTTTATAATGTGGACAGTGTTTTGCTGGAAAAAATTTACTTCCAATCGTAACACATGCATTTGGTACATTTATACTTCGGTATGCATTTTGTCTGAAAATTATTCTTGCCACGAGATGATCAAGTGAAGAGTACAAATACGTACTTGAGTAAGAACACGAGTAGGAAGTTTTATGTTTATGATGTCATTGGCAGTGTGCCAAGTACTTTGATGTTAGAATTTGAGAGAAGCCCTCCTCTTACTTCATCTAAACGCACGCCACTGCATTTAGAATATTTATACTAGTGTGTGTGTTTGTAAGTACAGTACAGTCTTGATTCTCTTAGATAATGTGGACCGAGAATATCTTGGATACAGTCAAACTGGGTTAACACAGTAAAAAAAGCGTATACGACTCTGTATATGCTTGATTTAGCGACAATTAAGATCTCACTCATTCGTGCCATTAAGTAAATGTGTACAGTAAAATATCGTTAACTGCAACGTTTACGACACTATAATTTAGCGTTGACTTTATGACAATGTCCCCTTCCCTCCTTAATATTGTCATGTACAATAAGTTGTGTACAATAGTGAAATGTGTGCAATAAGAAAACGGTAATAACAACATATACGACACTGTATAATTTAGCGTTGACATTGCGACATTGACTTCTACCTCCTTTAGAATCTCCATTTCTGCCGTTAAGGAAATATGCCCAGTAAGAAAAATGATATGTGCCATAAATACATAAGTAATTATGTGTTTATTTGTTTACTGTATACAGCATATACTCTATATGCTGATCCTGCTGTTCATGTATTGCAGTTTGCTCTTAATCTCATTTAGACCTTCCGAATGCAAAATCCTTGCACTTTCTCCTGAACACATGTCTCCCCGTCTCCACTCGATTTTCTTGACTTATTAAATTTATAATCATACCACCGGCAATCTCCTGTTTGTCGTCCTCATTCATTTAATCTTGAATGTCTTCTGCTGCAACAGGTTCTGAAATTGAAAAATTTTCACTAGCTATATGAATTAGGAATTGAGAAATTTTTAAATGAACAATTTTCAGTCAAAAGTTTAAAATATAAACATTTAGTTTAGCTCTGATACTGAACTCACTCTCTAGATAAGCAATGGGAAGCCCAATTATAATGACCGCTTGTTTAGTATTTATGCTTTTGTATCTATTATGATGTTATTTTCGGCGAATGACATGTTTGAAAGGAAACTGAATTGATACCTGATTCAGATTATCTATAATGAGACGAACTGCTGCCCTTGTATTGCACTTAATAAGTCAGTCCTCTTAATTCGAGTATTTAGTTGGCTTTACTCACCATACGTCTTACGCTCAGACTTGTGGTCTACTCTGTAAATTTTAATAAATGATTTACTATTTTATGTTAAATATTTTACTTTTTTATGCTTTTGATTTCCAGCTGTTATAATTTTTTAAGTTTCATTTGTCTTCTTTTCCAGAATGGTGATTTGCCCCCTTGATTCGGAATTCAGAACTGCAATGCGGAATCTCAAGCCACTTGTGGCAGTTTTGAAGAAAGTTATTCGGAGGCATGAAGCTAAATTTGATCCAGACTCTATCAAAGACTTGATAGACAGTTACATTAAAGAAAGAAAAGATCGTAGTAGCAGGAACGATCCCACGGCCAAATACTTTACAGGTAACAGTCGCTTAATAAAAATGCAGTACATCTTATCATCAGCTGATCGAGAAGGTTTTTATACCTTGATTTCTTTTTTAAAAATCTCAGTTCTGCAAAAAGCCAGTTCATTGAAAATAATGTAATTTAATCATGAGATTTGACTATATATTAGAAAACACTGACATAAGAGGTAAGTGGCCAGCTGTGAAATCACATATGATTTTTGTCACCTAGACTAACTACTTATTATGGTAGGTTTAGTATATTTAAATAGGGTCATTTTGGTTTGACTAAATACAGATATAAAGTTCCGTAACTTGCTTTAAACTCAGATCTCATGAGCCGTATTTATTTATTTATTTACAATAGATGCGCATAAGGATCCTAACTGCACGTTTATCGACCTTTCGCATGCACATGTGTACCGCGTGACTGAAGACGATCATGAAGGGTTCAGACAACACCGTTGTACCTAAGCTCGCAGTGGTCGCTGTGTCAAATCGACACTGACGGACGTTTAACACAGAACCGATGACCAGACAGTACAAATCCAGTAATCCAAAATGGGACAAATTTTTTATTCCGATTTATAACTCGCTTGATAATTTTTATTTTTCTTCAGACTGACATGAATACAACAAATATCTTTTGGTTTATGTTACTCATTCAAAACGCATTTATTAAGTCTATAAAAATAAAATATCTGTTTTAATTTTATGTATAATCTTTTTTTTTCTCTATCTAAAAATTTATTGTGTAAATACGGGAGCTATTCATTAAGTAAAGTATAAATGCTAGATGTATGGATACATTTATTACTTTCCTTATATACATAATGTATAAGGAAAGTATTGTGACGGGGTCGAAAATTCGAATTCGAGTTTTCGACGGGAGAGCACGTTTCAAGCATCCCTGATCACGAATCAAACATTTTTGAAGTGATGTCTGTGTGTGTGTGTGAAAGTATGTGTGTGTGTGTGTGTGTGAAAGTATGTGTGTGTGTGTGTATCAGTGGGTCTGTGGAGACGATAACTGACGAACGAATAGACCGATTCGAACCAAATTTGGTACAAAAATCACAATCCATAAACACTGGAAGCCTATTGTTTTTATACGTAATCGAATGTTCAGAACCCCCCTAAATTTTCGAATGAAATTTTGAAAAAATCGTCAAAAAATCAAAACCGCTAATAAAGTTACGCAAATAGACATTTCTTATGTAATTTTTCATTAGAAAACGATTGGCATAAATTTTTGAACGCTAACATGAACCGTTCTCGAGATATTGTACATTTTTCAAAAAAATTATGAAAAAGTAACATAAAAAAAATTCCTATTGATAAACATGTTCACTTTTCATATGTAATACCATGCGATAAATTGAGTGATATCATTCTCGTGGATCTAGCTCGTTCCATTCATGAAAAAATATACTTTAAATAATACTTTTGTATTTGAACGCCAATAGTCATTTATCAGCTGTAAGAATAACTTTTTTCTTAGTGCATAACGCTTGGCGAGATTTTGGCGACGAATTTGGGCGGAATGTCGCCAACTTGGCGACTTTTTTGAAATGTTGCCAAATTAATGAAAATCTCGCCAAATGGATAAAAATGATGCTAAATCAATGAAAATGACGACTAATTGTCGAAAATTCAATATCTTGGAAAGAATATTAGTATCTACTATAAGAAAAACCTAATTTTTTACTGTAAATGTAGTAAATTCATTACATTATATAAGGAAAGTCATGTGTTGCCCACATCAGATTTTTTATTTACGTATCAATGTAAAGGTGGGCAGTAACTTACATCGACACACATTTCGTTTCCGTTTATTCTCCATACTTGTCCAGGATTTTCATCGGTACATCAAGGTTTTATCGGCACACCAAGGCATACATTCCACAGCCGAAGAAATCTGTGTCTCGATCCTTCAGATACGACATTACAACCAGGGACGTAAGTACCGGGGGGGTGTGGGGGGTGTCACACCCCCCCTGACTCAAAAAAGTCGGAAATTTTGGCAATCACTCGGAAAAAAAATCGGAATAAGAGTGTGTTTTGTTCTCCATAAATTTCATTTTAAAAACTTATTTTTTACTTTAATTTTCTAAATGTTCACTACAAAATTACCGATCATCTTTCGTGAAACAAAATCCTTGAAGTCCGTGTTGAAGCAAAGCCATCTGATGAACGTGGGGCAATGGTTTCTTTGCGATGTCATAAATCTCATTTAAATACGTACGAGCCACCTGGATAAGGGCTATGTCAACGAGGGTGGTCCAGGAAGTCCCCAAACTTTGTCGGCATTTTTCTTGAGGAAATTCGGAGAAGCAGATCTTGCAACCGGAGGGTGCAGATCATTTGTAGTACACATATGTGGGGACCTTCGAGAAGCAATCACGTGATTCTAGCTCTTTGGTGGGGACAAACCATGAAAGAGCAATTAGGTTCTGGTACGAGTTCTTCAGACAAAACCTATTTTCTTCTCTATGCTGTCGGCAAAACAACAGGAGAAAAATACTGAAACACATTGTCCAGGGATTTGGAAAGTAAACCCAGTATGTATTCCTATAAAAGTGTCTATAATTGGGCAAGTAATTTATGACTTTCAGGAAATGTGAATGTATTTTCTGTAAAATGCTGAAAAGCAAGGAATCTTCATTCAGTCCAGATTGCTTCAATTTTTCGCAGAGCTAGGTTGTGACTGAGTAAAGTAAGGTAATATTTTTAAATTATATAAAGGCATGCATAAGAATCGTTTATATACGTTTCTCATAATTATTATTATTTATTTTTATTGCTTTTTTAAATTTTGTTATAAAATTGTGCTTTTAAAGGTATCATTTAACAATTCATACGTCATTTAAATCAATTTTCTGCAACAAAATAAAATCGCAAATTGTGAATGAAACACTAGACTATACAAAAAGATCAGCAGTGGTTCCAATACGGGTCAGAACGGACCGAAAATTTAGAGTTTTTCCCTGCCTGGCACGACAATAGCAGTACTTAAACCAGTCCCGAAGACCATTGAGTCTCGGCTTGATCCGGCCCGAAATAATTTATATTCATATGTGTTAAAAACATGAATGTGTAGAAAGCCCAGGCCGCCCGACTCACCCGAGGGTATGAGCAGCAAAGTGAGCGGCCGCCGAAAACATGAATGTGTTGAAGACTCAGACAGTCCGACTCATCCGATGACGTAGAGTATCCTCTTGGACGGCCGGGAACATGAATGTGTTGAAGACCCGGACCGTCCGACTCGTCCTGAGGACTTGAGCATCTATTTGGACGGCCGGCGGGAACATGAATGTGTGAAAATTTTCTACGAAGAATTGAGATAAAGTTTTTTTTTTAAACATTTATCTATATATAGCTGAAATAAAGATAATTATTTCATGTATTCAATTAAAACTCATTTGAAAAAATTTCAAAATTAAATATGTTCGGCCTGGCGAAATAAATATATTCGGCCCCAGAAAAATTTTCAAAATCAAATATGTTTGACCTTTCTTAAAAGTCAAGTTTGAGCCCGGCCCGAAACAGCTTTCTAAAATCTCCGGCATGGCCCGAGTCGAAATGATTTCGCTTGAATAATATTTTTCTATGTAGATAGTTTATCTTTTTTGACAATTTTAAAATAATTTTAAATAATTAAGAACCACTTTTTCAAAATGGTTCAAAATATTAAGACATCGAAATTAGGACCACATCTACAAAATATTAAAATATCGAAATTGTTGCCACTATTTTTCAAAAACTAAGAACCTAACCAAAATCCAATTGCCCACTCCTATATGGTTTTCAAAGGACTACAAATAACCTAATATTATTTATAGCTACCACTTTTTGTTTTCGAGAAATAAGCATTTATAAACTTAAACAAGAAAGGTCAATCATGCATAAAGCATTGATTATGAAACACTTTCTAACTTCAATGCAATTTTATATAAACATCTCAAATGCGATACATTCCTCGGTAATATTTTTAAAATTATCACAATACTACATTAATTTATTATATTTGAAAACTTCATCGAAGAAAATGAACTTCCTTCAAATGACGGCATTGAAATATAAATTGCCTGGTTTAAACATCTCTAAAATGCGATACATTCCTCGGTAAATTTTTAAAATTATCATAATATTTCAATAATTTATTATATTTGAAAACTTCATCGAAAACAAATGAACTTTATTCAAATGACGTCATCAAAATACAAATCGCCTCTCTATAAAGGCAGCATTTCATTCATAAACATTTTTCCAACCGTTTCATTCATTACAATACTATAATGATTTATTTTATTTAAAAATTTGAAAAATTGTTATCTACCTTATTTATTTTTAAATATGAAACCTCTCTTATATATAAAATAATTAAACCCTTGGAAAGATATTTATTATATAATATATCTCGTGTCTCTTTCTGGAGGATATTGCGAGAGTCAGAATTTAATTGAATTTGTTTTTCTCCCTATATTAAATAATTTTTATTTAAAAAACTAACTAACATATTTTACTGAAATTTTTTTATATATTTCATGAAATAATTTGAATATTTTCTAAAATTTTTGAAGCAATTTGTGAATTTTAAAGTCGCTTAAAAAATGTTTGAAAAATTAGGTCCTGTAGGGTTCAATGTATTTCATTTTTTCAACCTGGGTTCAATCCAAAACTAATTGGATGATATTATTCATTTATATTCCCATAGGTGCCACAGACTGTTTGAAAAACATACTAAAATTTCATTTTGATAAAGTCATTTTTACGGCAATTATCGTGCTAACGGACAGACAGACAGACAGAGTGAACAAAGTCATAAACACTTTTCAACTATGTTGTAAAGTGTTAAAAACAGGATATTATCAATCTTTTTAAACTTGATAAGAAGATTCCTCGAAAATTGCATTAGATCTATAAAAACACATTAACGCGTTTAAACACGCCTTTTCTCGTGGGGCGCGGTAGTCCAGTGATTAGTGCTCGGATTGCACTCGGTAGGCCTCGGTTCGATTCCCTCCGCTGCCAAAACTGCCGTTGTGTTCACGCTGAGTACGATCACGTTAAACATGTGGGTCCGTAAGCCCTTCTGAGAAGTTGGTGGTAGGGGAAGGAGGGTACGGTCCCTGTTGATGCCTTCCTCCACTGGGTTCCGTTCTAAATTGAGTGGCTCTTCACGGTCGTCTAAACTGTTACCTTACACCTTTCTGGTAGGTCGGACCGTCTGGGTCTCAACAACAACGCCTTTTCTCGTTGCGCTGAATCACCTTTAGGATTGAAGAAAAAGCAAGGAGGTAAAAATCGGGATTATGGTTGTAGTTATCCGAATCAAATGATTTTTTTACAATGTTTTTAATGGTAAATAATTGTATTTTTAAAAATATGAATCATATCTTTAAAATTCAAGGAATAAGAAAACTTCTCAATTTAAATCACTTTATGTGTTTCGTCTGCTGCACTTTCGTGAAATAAATGCCGAAAAGTAAAATTAGATAATTAAATACTATCTCCGAATATTTTAGTGCTATAGAAGAGATTTGTCAAGCGAATTCTTATAAAATAATTGCTCGTTAAAAAAAAATCAAAATGATATCTGTAAAATTCTGGAACTTAGAATTTTTGATTTCATCACCCACATTGTGTCGCGCTAATTGTCTATAAACATCTGCCATTCTGCAAACAATAGTCTGCTGGGATAAATGGATTTAGAAACAACGAAATTGCGACTTTAAATATATTCATAACCTTTAAACTAATTGAATTAAAAAAAAAAATCACGGCAAGGTGCATATTTGCATAAGCTGAGATGCCAAATCTTCGAAGCTGTTGAAAGCTTGAATTTTTTTCTACGCGTTACACACACAGAGAAACAGAAATCCTTTTGAAAAATACTAAATATGTAATAATAATGCAACATTTACTCGGCCGTTCGATACTAAATTGTATATAAATTAAAATGTTACAGTAAAATGTCAACTACGTCAAAATGTTTTTATAAACCTTTTATTAATAGAGAAAAATATGTTAAATAGTTGAGCTTCCAATAAATCAAAATTTTCATTAGTTATAATTTTACCGTTGTACATTTTGTAGACACATTTTATATATTATATTTTTATTAATAAATAATCATTAATTTATTTATAATTACTATTATTTTATTTTTAAATTAAAATATTTCTTTCTCGTTCAAATAAAAATCCCCCAAAATATTATTTAAAATTAAACAGAGTTATTTCAAAATAATATACCAACATTGATAGTTGCGAAATATTATATTCAGATTTTTGTGGTCATCATTTGGTATTTATATAGTCACAACCTCTCTACTAGATTTGCCCCTATAAGTTAGAAACACAAAAGTAATGAAATGATCCTACATATTCAATTTCGATGAAGAAGCCAGTAAAATAGATCAAAATAATGAATAACATATTTTTTTTGTTTTTGAAAGTCAGCTGTCCATAAAATATGGTGATGCTTTATATTACTTCATTCATTTCTGATTCTGTTTGCACCACTTAATATGCACTCGTTTCCAGTAATAATTTACTTATACTAAAAATTTTGGTGTTCCATTAAAAAAAAAATTGTTTTTATATTTTGTGGACTTCCCATCTCTTCAATTGGTTTATTTAATCTTACGTTCTTACGAAATATTTATTTCTCGAAGACTTTGATCGAAGTTGAAATTTTTTTATAAACCAGCAAACTTCCGCGCACTTCGGGCACTAAACTCATGTAAGTACACCATGAGAAACAGGAACCGGCATGAGAAACAGGAGCATGCATGAGAAACAGGAACCGGCATGAGAAACAGGAGCATGCATGAGAAACAGGAACCGGTATGAGAAACAGGAGCATGCATGAGAAACAGGAACCGGCGGACATCAACTGCCACCGATCCTCCCACCCACTTCTAATATCCACAGTCACATACCAGTCATACACCCCCCTATTCAATATTATTATCTCTTATAGGATAATATCTCCCTATAAAGACATACAAACTATACCGACTCCTAACATAACGCAATGAAGTTACGTTCCCCTATAACCTTAGCAAATCAATTTATCAAGTTTAATACCTCAAACTTTTCATCTTAAGTTCTTAATTGGTCTAGCCATACCATAGAAGAAAAGAGTCTAACTCTCTCTAACTTTATGGATCATATAATTCAGCTCCAACCAATCTATCTATAAACAAAGTTAGTATAATTGCATCGTTTACAACGTGATTTTGAAGATAAAGCAGAAAATAAGTCTCTCTAAGTCCATGGCTTAGATATTCATATTCTGAATTTTTAAATAGGGATGACCTCACAAAATTAACTTTCCTAGTCAGCTGAATCATGGAGGTGGTCTCGCCTCTAACTTCATGAGTTGAATACAGTTTTCCTGTTATTTCTTCAAGCATTAAGTTCTCATAACCATGAAATTGCATCATGTTGTGGCAACATCTTCGACATGAGATTATAAACACAAAAATAGCAAAAAAGGCCAAACTTTGAGAGGCTATCTTCCCAGATCCAAGGGTTAATTTTAAAAACGACTTTCAGATTTAAATTCAGCATGGTAAAATCAGCAAACAGAAGTTTTTTAGCCTTCGAAATTGTATTTGGTGCTCTGACATGATGACACTGAGCTTCTAAAAAGGTGATTAAAAATCCGTTCAAATCAGTGATGAAAAAGCATTGAAGCTATACACACAAAAAATTATATGCACCCATAAGAAATTGAGCCTACAGCCACGAAGATCGGCATATATGTGTCGTTTGAGAAAATATGCAAATGATTAGAATTTGGAATCAATAAAAAACGTTTTATTAAGAAATGGTGACAACAAGAAGCTGATATTTTATTACGTGGTTACCGACTATACAAGTCGATATTCGGTGCGGCATAGGGTCAGTTAGGTTGCTTATGTCCCTCTGCGGAAGATTCTGTCACAAATGTTGCAACCGATCAGCTAATTCAGTGGTATTCAGAGAAGGCTGCAATTGCTGTCACAGCATGTCCCATACGTTCTCTATTGGTGATAGGTCTGGAGATCTGGATGGCAATAGGAGGGTATTAAATCCTTGAAGACATTGTTGAGAAAGTTGTGCAGTATATGTTTGAGCTTTGTCTTGTTGGTAAATGGAACCTGGGCGACTTGACAGTATAGGCAGAACAATCGGCGGCAGAATATCGTCAACGTACAAGCGAGTCTTCAGATTGGTTTGCAACAACTAGAGGAGATCTTTCCACTTTCGACCCAGACCGTATGACATACACCAAAGTGTAAGGTATCTGTGGCCGGGATATGGCCGGGATATTCCCATATCCATATCTATGGCCGGGATATTCCCATTTAATTTAGACTAGAATCTAGTGGGGACACAACTACAGCTACCGTACCCTCCTCCTACCACCAACTTCTTGTAACCCACATATTTAGGTCTTAGATAAAAGCCCGCTATACTACATAAAGAATTGTATTTTCAAACGCGGATGATTTTCGCCAACTCCGAAAGGAACCGCTGCCCAACAATGTTAAAGTGTAATATGCACTCACTCCAGTTGTATTCAATAGCTCACTGTTTTTCGAAGTTTTTTGGTCTCGGAACCCCTTTTGGAAATTTAATTTAATACCGGAACCCCAAAATGAGAAAAAATCCAATGTGGTCCAAACTGTACATCAAAGTTCTTTAATTTTCCGTAAATTTACACGAAACTATAACAGACGTTGAAAAACGCTGTATAACTTAATGTTAGTTTCAAACCAAATTTATAAGCATGCGATCCACAAACCTGTAAAAAAAAATAAAGAAAATAAACAATCCTTTCTCTAGGAGAGTGCTCAGGCATGTGCAATCTACCGGGGAGAAACCGCAGTCCTATGCATCTCATTAAGAGAGATGCATTTGTTGCTTTGATGCGTTTTCTTAAAAAAATGTAGTAATTAAAAAAAAAAATGTTAGATTGCGAAGATAAACACAACTTTCTGTAGAATTCAAACTGTAGAATTAAGCTAATCTTCCTGTTTTGGATGCTCCAAAATAAGTATCATATAAACTAAAAAATGCAATTTCGATGTATTTAAGAATATGTGTATGACCACATGCAAGTAGGTTTTCTGGTGGACCATTTAGAATTTTTTTTTTCAAGTCCGTGTCTAGACGATTTTTTTAAAACAAATATCGAGGAAATGAAACAACGTCATCCCTTATGAGCACTACAAATCATATCATATTAACTTCCTTTGAACAATGTATGTATGCTATCATGCACATCCCTGTCTTACAAAGATAATTTTTGGCCTAGAAACGCGTGTTTTTCTCCTTTTTTGAGGAAATTATTTGGAAATGTCCAATGTGCATTCGAAAATTAGAAAATAAGTTTTAATTATTTACAAAAACCTATTAAAAGACCCAAATTTAGCTAAAAAAAAAAGATACATGTTCCGAAATTCACACAACCAATTCTTGGCGTAGAAACTCGCGGGTTTTTAAGTGCTAGGCAATCATCTGGGAATGTGTCAAGTGCATTCGAAACAAAATTCCCAAAACATACGAAATTTAATACTTTTTCAAATATATTTAACATTCTGCTAATCCTTGCCCTCGAAACTTGCCTTGTTTCAAATGATAGCTAAAAATTTGGGCATTTGCATAACACATCCGATAATTAAATAACAAATGTAAAATTATTTATAAAACAAAACCCTCAAAACCAAAAATTTGGTTTTGAGACCTTTTTCTTATTATAAATTGGGGTATGATTTGGATATATACACAAAACATTCGAAAATTAAAACAAATTATTGCCGTGTAGACTTTGAACTGGACAAATGTCACTAGAACAGCAATGCACTCGTTCAAAACCAAAAGTTAACTCACTTGTTTGTACAGTCGGAAATTTTCAATATTAGTCGGAAAAATTTCCTTCACACCCCCCCAGCCAAGATTGCCCACTTACGTCCCTGATTACAACTCATCGAACATGGTTATTTATCGGTTGAATCTCACTTTCCAGGCAGATGATTCCTTAAAGGTCTGAATAGACGAAACTCGATGGGAGCTAGTCCAGATCTATAAGGTATTCAAGCACCTTCCGGTAGAAGCGTAATCAAACACTTTGAATTAAATCCAAACCTGCTTACATGACATGACATTAGACCCCTTAAAAACTGGCGATGAACTTCATCTGGTGTTGTGGACTGAACTTGCATAAACCTTATCACGCTACGTGTCTCAACATTGAACAACGTTTGCACAAGTGACTCCATTATTAATTGTTTGTTAATCAATATGCCTAATATGTGCTGCCCTCTGGAGGCAAGGAAAACAAAGAGATCTGAGTTCATAATATCGGAACGCCTATAACCTATACTAAATTTCACGTCTGGGACAAGTTTTGCTACCTTATATATTAAGATGTCCTTCTATTAGAGGCACATTTCTTGTAACCTAATTTTGAATGCCTGTTTATAAGCAATATATTTCTGTACATTAAAAGAATAGCAAATTAAAAGACTGTAGTTGTTACATGAAGCACCAAACCCTACAAGAATCACTCGAACAAAAGAGGGTGCATTATCAAGAGCAACCGCTAAAGCGGGCAGCTTCTAAAAAATAATATATAATAAGAAAGATCAATCATGCATAAAGCATTGATTATGAAACACTTTCCGGCTGGCATGCAATTTTATTTAAGCATATCTAAAATGCGATACATTCAGCGGTGAAAATTTTTTTAATTATCACAGAACTACAATAATTTATTTTACTTGAAAACTAAAACTTCATCGAAAAAATGAATTTTATTCAACTGACGTCATGGAAATATAAATCGTCTGGCTATCTATGTAAAAGCAGTAAATATTTCATTCATACACGTTTATCCCATTCTTTTCATTCATTTAGTGAATATGTCATTTATACACTATTATTCCAGATTCCAGAGTTAAATAATTTTGCGTGAAAACGATTCAGCAATTTTTATACAACTCATCTTAAAATCACTTGTTTACATTCTGATGCCATTAAAGTTAGGCTTCGTTGTAGAAATAATCAAAGTTTGATGATCAATTAAACTAAAAAATATTGTAATTGCTTTGACGTAGAATATAGATGCACAGAAAATACGCAAAAATTAGCCGGTTTTAGGAACCACTAAATATAAATTTAAAAGAACTTTAAAAATCACAATTTTTACTCTGGGAATAAAATATGGATGCCATATTTTATTTTAAAGCGGGTCACGTGATCCCTTCATATTATATGGGTATAATTATTACTTTAATTTTTATTCAAAAAAACTAATGAACATATTTTGCTGAATTTGTTTTATATATTTTATGGGATAATTTGAATGCTTTCTAAAATTTTCGAAGCAATTTGCGAATTTTAACTTCGCTTAAAAAATTTCGAAAGGTTAGATCCCATAGGGTTGAACGTGTTTCCTGTTTTCAACCCGGGTTCAATCCAAAACTAATTGGGTGATATTATTCATTTACATTACCATGTATCCCACAGATCGTCTCAACAACATACTAAAATTTCATTTTGATAAAGTCATTTTTACGGCAATTATAGTGCAAACAGATAGAGAGGCAGACAAATTAACGAAGTCCTAAACACTTTTCAACTATGTTGTAAAGTGTTCAAAAAAGATCCTAAGCTTCTAAAAGTAATATATAAAAAAGTATCCTTTGATAAGATAATATCTTTAAAGAATGTAAATGTCGAAAGTTGGGTAGCTCTGCTATACACAATTAATTAACAAAGTTACATCACTTCACTGCACTTCACACTAATCCTCACAAGTTGCATATTTAAGTTTTAGAGTCATACTCTTTGATATTTTATTTCAGAATACGCTCTTGTGACTAATGAATGTATAAAAGACTGTAAATGTCGATAGTTGGGGGTAACGCTGCTATACAAAGTAGCAAAAACTTCGCTGTACTTCACACTACTCCTCACATGTTACAACTTTTAATTTTAAGAGTAACATTCTCTGATATTTTATTTCAGAAGACGCTCTTGTGGCTACCCTTATTCAGTTCATTGGCGATGGAATATCAACTGTCTCTATATTCATCGCTGTTTTCCTTAATGCTTTATTGGATCATCCTGAGTCACAAGAACAAATCTACAAAGAAATTGAAGATGTGATTGGACCCAACAGACAACCAACATTGAACGACAAGAATAAACTGCCTTATACAAATGCTTTCACACAAGAAGTGTTAAGACTTTCGGAATTTTTACCTCTTTTCCCAACTGTAGAATGCACGAGTAAGTATAACTTTTGAAACTAAGGGGTCCAGAATATAAAAATAAAAATATATATAAAAAATAATACAGATAATTTTTGGGATTTAGTTCTTTTATCTCTTATTTATTTATTTATTTATCTATTTTGATAATTGTTCAGTTTTGAAAGATTAATGTAATGCAATTTATTTCATTCGCCCCAAACCATAAAGTAGTCGACGATGAACAGTTCAGGTGCAACGTTAACATTCAAGTGCAACGTACTGTGCGAGCGTGTGGTCCACCCAAGCAATAAGCGTTGCATACTGGCGTGTAGCACAGATGTCGATGCATAAATATCGCAGATTTAAAATTTGCATTTTTTACACTTTTCTATCTGGATTATTTCGGTTAAAAAATTACCTATTTAAATAATTGTCAAATATAAAGATATTACAAAAATTATCTTCTCTTGTAAATATAACGAACTAAATCACCGAAAAAGTTACCAAGAGATTTGTTGCATAATATTGCATATGGAATGTGTACCTAGTTAATGATAGTAAATAATTTTATTTATTTTATTTGATCGTTTTATGATAAATTTAATTATAAAATGTGCAATGTCTCGAGAATTGTTCTTTCTAGTGTTCTAAAGCTTGTATCATTTGTATTCAAATAAAAAAAGTTACAGCTTATATGAATATTTATTTAATATTACTGAAGGTCCTAATTTTTGATGATTAAAAGTCTGACTTCTGAGGGATATTTCGTCCCCGACTGTAGATTGTGGAATTTCTGTTGATTGACTAGCATTGAGAGTGTTACAGGTTGTTTCTTCGTATTGCACAAGTTGCGGAATTAGAACGAAAAATCAGAAATCAAGTGAGATCACTTTTCTATTTCTAAATATTATGTTGAAAGGTCAACCCTCATAGACCACCATAGACCTTATAAGGTCTAAACTCATAGACCCCATAGACCCCATGGGGTCATAGACCTCATGCGGTCATAGACCTCATAAGTTCATAGACCTCATAAGGTCCTAGCCTAATAGACTAACGTTCCGAGAAGTGCGATTGCAAAGTTCTCGATTCTTATGTCAGAGAATTGGCGTTACATAGTGTGATGTGATGTACTAAAGTTCCGTGTTGAAAAAATAATTCCCCCCATGGGTTATTTTGCTAATTTGATTTAAAATAAACATTCCTAATTCGTATATTTAAAAAGAGGCGAACGAGTGCTTCTTTTTAAAGAAAAAAAGACAAAAAATAAATATTTCGCTCTTCTTCCATAAGTGGAGTGGTGTTAATTATTTCTTCAAGGGTTCTAAAAACGGTTTACAAACAACGAAGTTATTGACTATGAAACGTTTGAATATAACGTTTGTATTCACTCCATGGGGTAAGCGTGTGGTCGCTACAAGCTATAAAAGCATACTGGCCTATAGCACAGATGTTGATGCACTGATGTTAAAAATCTAAAATTTCAACTTTTTATAGTTTTCTACTAGAATCATTCTACAGTTCAGCCTAAAGAGTATATATAATCAGAAAAAAATTACATATTGGTTTCAGTATTGAGGTCGTCAGATACCTTTACTCATATCATGTTAACAATTCAACTGAGCGAAAACGAGTTTATATACCCTCTGTGGAAAGTTAAGTTCTTAGTCTACGAAATTCGATTACATTTTATAACTCCCAAAAAGTAGCTGAGTGAACTGTATTTCACTATATTCTATACCAAGGTTTCCAAAAATTTATCGCCAAAGTTAAGCATTCCAGATCTTTAAATCGCACCATTAGTTTTTGTTACGTATTCATAATCCTATAGCTCCCATGTAGTGTTCCATGTAGTGTTCCGTATAGTGTTCCATGTAGTGTTCCGTGTAGTGTTCCATTACATACTCCCGTTTCATCTTCTTCACATTTATTTCCTGATTTACTCCTACCCCAAGTTCTAAGATCTTTACTCCTACCCCGGTTCTAATCCTAGCATTATACATATATGGGCTCACCAAGCTCTTTGGATTGCTGCAGTGGATTACATGTAGTGGACAACTGTTTTTCAAATGTTTTATCTTTTTATGAAATTGCATGGAATATTCTTACTTTTCAGAAGAAATAATTATTGATGGATGTAAAATACCTAAAGGAGCCATAGCATTGATGAATTTGTGGTGTTCCCATCGAGATCCAAATGTTTTTGAAAATCCTCAAGCATTCATTCCTTCGAGGTACCTGAATGTGCCTGGAAAACAAAAGGCTGAACTACCGGTTATATTTGGTGTGGGTGAGTAAACATTGTCTTCGGCATGTAGCTCTTTAAGCTTCATGTTATTAATCTCACTATTTAAGCCTGTGGAGAACCTGTCAAATTCTGGTATGTAGGTACATACCTGCAAAAATTCGTGGTTCTGCTATTGTTCGTCTTTCCAAGACTCTCGAACTGGCAGCTCAAATATTTTTTCTTTGAATTTGATATTCATTGCATCCTAAACTAAGGTCTAAATCAATAAACAGTTTACCAATGTGTTTCCTTCTATCATTTCTCTACAAATGTATCAAACTTCATACTTTGCGTGTGCTACAGTTTTTGGCATTCGAGACACAAAAACGCGGAGGACGCGAAATTCGTTGTACATCGTAGACGTCAACAAGTATTTCTTAAATATGGACAGAAGCTTCTAATTTATACTGTTGCAATTTTGTTTTTTAAAGAATAAATCTTCACTATAAATAATATCTTAGATAAATATGTTTGGAGAATATGGTCTGTTATTACTTTGAATCACATATGTACATTTTATCATATGCTCTTTTTATATAAGAACATATTTTTTATTTTTTATTTTATTTTTTCAAAATAATAACCAAATTGTTTCCCTTTTTGTAATAAATTGTTCATAATGACTGAATAATGAATGACCAAATTTCATGATAATTTGATACTAATATATGGTTTTTACAGGAAAGAGATCTTGCCTTGGAGAATCGTTCACAATGATGCAAGTATTTCTGTTCGTAGCTGCACTCGCCAAGAATTTCAGGTTAGAACGACCAGAAGGGCCTATGAAGAATTTGTTTTTAGAAGGAATTATGGAAATTCGTGCTATTCCAAGGAAACATTAATTATTCATTTCCGGTAAACTGTTTTACACAAGTACATGGAGGAACATCTAATGTCTATTCATCATGACAATTCAATTTCTCTCTGTACTCTACACTATATATAATATTTGTATTAAAACTATCAATTAATGAATGTGTCCACAATTTATGGATGTGTTGAATTAATTACGACTATTTTAATTTCATCTTTTTTTGTGTTTCCTAAACTAAACTAACAGTCTAATGACTAAAGTCACAAAGAAAGAATAAAGTCACATGCTGTTTCCAAAAGATTGCATAATTAAATATTTCTTAAAAGATTGCACCCATGGTTTCAATTTAAGAAATGCTTTAATTAAGGTAAACTATCATCGTATGAAAATTGTAATCAAGAGACACATTTATGTAAAACTATACAAAAGTATCAGTACTTTTCATACAGGACCTCTAGAAATATTTTTTATTTTAAAAATATTTTCAATGGATCAATTATCCAAACAAAAGAAGTTTCGTCGTAATGCGATCAAAATTACTCGAGTTATCATTAATCAAAATATAATTAAGAACTATACAGTCTGAGTACCAGCTAATATCTGGAATATCTGACGTGTTCAGTGCGGACAGCAGCTAGACGGACTGGGAGTGACTCAATGAGGTTCTGAAAGGTGTTCACAGGTATGTGGAGCCATGCTGATTTCAGTGCATCTTACAGCTGCTGGAAGATGCGTGGTGAAAGATCCATAGAGCGAACAACCCAATCAAGATGGTCCCACAGATGCTCAATTGGGCTTAAGTCTGGGGAATTAGGGGGTACCAGGGAAGCACTTTGAAGTATTCATCGTGCTCCTCCAACCACTCTCGAAAAGTTCTCGCTGTGTGACGCGTCGCATTGTCATGCTGGTAGATCCCATCTGCTCCAGAGAAGACAATCAGCATCTATGGATGTACGTGGTCTACAAGGATGAATACAAAACGAATTCGGCTCATAGTGCCTTCCACGGGTATGAGTGGACCCAAAGATCTCCTCGAAATCACACCCCAGGCCATTACGATGCCATACCGCCTAGTGTTCTTGCAGTAATGGTTGATGAGTGTTTGTTTTCCGTTCTTACATGCTTTATATGCCAGTGTCCATCTATTCGATGAAGCGGAAAACGTGACTCATCGAAAAAGGCAATCTTTTGCAAATCAACGGAGGTCCAATTTCAATACTACCTTGCAGATGTAAGCTTTTTCTATCGATGCACCTTCGTTAACCTAAATGCAGCGACCATTAGTCTGATTTGGAGGCACACCCGCAGCAAGGTTCGCTGAACTGTCGTATGAGACACTCTTTGGGTAATCCTCTGGTGCAGTTGGCCAGTGTAGCGCTGTGAACGGTCCACACGAGCCTTCGGAACCTACGTTCACCTCTCACATGAATGACGCGTGATACTGCGCAGCTTCCAAGTCGTTTATTTGCAATGGTGCCATTTCTCCATTGACAATACGCTGTAATTACAACAGCAAGCAAACAGTTCACACACTGCGCTGTTTCGGAAATGCTGCAACCCTTAGCACGAAACCCGATAATCATCTATTTTTCTAAATTTGATAAATCGCTCCTTTTAGTCATGACAGCAACGAGTGATATGTTTTCAGAATGTCTACCCCACACCTTACATATCACCAAGTCAGTTCATGACATGTATTTTATTTCATTAACTACGCGCTGCTGACGTTAAAAATACGAGGTGGTCACAATAATGTGACTCGCCCTGTATATGAAGAAATATACAAAATAAATCTTTATACAGAATGTAAATTTGATAACTCAATATCAAACTTTGCCTAAACATAGGTAGGCAAGTAAGTTTTCAAGTAGATATTTTGCCTAACGAAATTAATTTTTATACCACTCCTGAAATCTATATATTTCCCATTTCTTTTTATCGGGTCGTTGTAGCTCAAGTACTATTACTTAAATAATTTTTTCAAGGCCAATTTTTCATATTAACCGGATTTTTTTATAAGATATTTTTCAACGATAAAAGACCAATTTGCTAATTTGAATTCCTTTCGTAGAAGGTCCGCATAAAAAGTTTTTTTTTTAAACTAAACCGTATAACGTAACAAAAGCTGTCGTAATCTGAATGTCTATCTAACTTCAAGCATTTCTTAAATTAAAATTATGGATCTGCGACCTGTCATTCAAGAGATTTTTAGTTGTGCTTTGAAACACCACGAATAGACAAAAGTGTTGGAACCTCATGTCAAAATGAAATTCTTATCAAAACCTGGATATCCATTGGGCAAAGGTTAGGGGAACAAAAGTATTTAGGGGAACTGTCAATGTATATTTACAGAAGAAGTACAACGTCATTTTTAAATTTTATCTCTTGAGCTTCAATGCTTATATTATTTTAAAAACCAATAGAAATGCTATAAATTAGAGATAAAAATACGTTATATTCTGTTAAAAATATTAATTTAATTTTAAAGTCTCCGGAAATGTAATATTTACAACAAATTATTTGCTTTTACTATTTCGTTAGCCTTATGATGGCAGGCAATACAAAGAAAAGAGCATTCAAATGAATAAAAGAATTTAAGAACTTGTATGTTATAAAAAATACGAACTCGAACAAAAATACGGGTTCGGCTTTATGGGGAGAATGCAAAATGTAAACTTCGATTGACACAGCTTATAATGTTGATTAAAGGTATCAACAGGTTTCAGAGGCACAAAATATATTTCTTTATCAGGATAAATGAGGCAAAGCACCAGTATCCACAAAGGTAAGAATATGTTTGCCCTTAGCTTCGTTGGTATTGGTTCCAAGTCGTATTTAAACTATATATTTATGATGAAGATGACTCTTTTTTCCTTTTAAACCGGTTTATAATTTTATTCAATATTATATAATGTATCTAAGGATATTTTTATTCTGGTTGTACTGCTACTGAATGAGAGTAAGGCCGGGATTCAGTCTGAAGTGGAAGTAGTCGATTATTTTGAAAAGCATTTTGAGTGTTTTGATTATCTCTTTGCACCGTCACCCATAATTCCAATTTTCGAAATTCAATCCCAAGATCTGAGGCGAATCAAATAACAGCAAACACAATGCATTGGACAACATAGAGTAATCTTTCTGCTTTCTGCTCTTCTTCATGGAGTAATGCTTCTTCTTTCTGCTTTCTGCTTGGCTCTACAAGTTGGACTCTTAAACCGCACCTCCCACTTACCCTCTGTTTCTCCTTTCGTCTTTTAGACTTCGGTGTTGTTGTTATCTAATACAAACGAATGAGATCCAGCGTATCCTAGATAAAGCTGTATGCTGTATTATTATTTTATTTGTGTTTATAAGCGTTGCTAAAGATACTTCCTTAACTTGTTATATGCATAGACCGCCTCAAGAAAAAATCTATAATATGAACGAAGCTGGATTAAATTTTTATCAACGGAATTTAAATCTAATAAAGGTAGTTTCTCCATTGATTTTTGTACACATGCTATTAATATACACAAAGCTTATCCTTTCTGTTATAGGGAAGAAGTAGGGAAAATTCCGAGCCTTCAAATATTTAAACCTATCTTCTCTGTCAATCCATCATAAATCTCAAACATCCGCTTGGATAAACTGGCATTTGTTTAAAAAGTGTCTTCTTTAGAGTCCGTGCTAAAAGCGAACAACTATTTAAAACGCTTGAAAAAGGATGTACAAGCTCTTCTAATTCTCGACAATGTGCCATCACTTCCAAGTGAATTAATTTCTGGCAATATATAATGGCAATTTTTCTGCCTCCTAATGCAACATCCTTATTGCAACAAATGGATCATAGTGTCATTTCTGTTTCAAATTTTAGAAATTTCTGGAGTGTACCTAAATTGACGGAAGAGGACTTAGTGATGCCCTAAAAGCAATAAATATTAAATAAGTTATTTATATGTTAGTCAGAGTATTTTTGACATGTCTGCAAAAAACATTTGAAATCTTGAAGAAAGTTTGGTCATATGTTGAATAGATCATAGAGAACGACCACATTCCAATGAAATTGCAATAATTGAAGACTAATAATAATGAACTATTTTAAACGACTTTAAACGTGTATAAGATGTCATAATCTTGAAGAAAACGATATCCACAATTTGTAACTGCTTATTAAGACTCAGGACACATTAAATGCTGAATTCCGATATAACGAAGAGAAAATGACGATGCAGTGTCACGGAAAGATAAAGAAAAAATGAGAGTGACGTAGTTAAATATGACCTTCAAATAAAGCTGTTGTTCAATCTTCAACACTAACTATTCACTTCCTCATCTCATACCAAATCGACAGTCTTTGGAGTTTTTCCATTCTTGTTACAATGGCTTGTTTGCTCTTGCATTTTCATTAAATTTTCTTCACTAATATTTCCATTTTTCACTGTAAGATAATACGGATTTAGAAAGAAGGTAAGTTCATATATTTTTCAGCCTTGATTTTAATTATTATATTAGGATTTAGTATAAAGAAGGAAAACATATAAATGCAAAATATAAATTTAGATTCCTTTTAAGAAGTACTATTGAAAGGTTACGATATTTCTTAAACGCATTAATTGAAAAATTGACTTAAAATGCAATTTTTCAATTAATATGTATGTAAAAATTCTAACGATACTTGCATAATACACTTTTGAATGTTGTGACAACAAATCTAGTGGTATTTTTATTTTGGATAACACATATTTGTAGTTTTTGGAAGAGTGGGGAAGGGATTTGATATAAATATTTTTGAAGACGATGCATATAGTATATATTCCTATATTTTGTTAAAGTTATAAATACAAGAAATAGTGATATTCGTAATAATAATACATATAAGAACTTCATGATTTGTATGTTTTTATCTAGCAAAAAAAAAAATTTCCTCAAATTCCTAGCAGTTTTTTCTTATTTGAATGTTTTTGATTTGCACTATACTCTTTCGTATTTACTTTTACATAATCTACAGTTTATACTTAGTAACACCTATTCTTGATTATTGCTTCGAATTCCTTTGGCACAGAAATCACTCGAACACCAGATTTTATGAAATTGGACAAACATTGATTGCATAACATTAAACTAACTGAGAGGTAGTGTCGCATAGGAAATAAAATGAATTTTTACACTAAATGAATTAAATATGTAGAAACTGTGGTTATGATAACAAAGACGAATTAACGATTTTGGGGAATTTCCACAATACCCTTTTCCACAGCTTCTTTCATGTTATCTCCTATGATGTCAAAAATATAGGTTAACAATTCAAGGATCACGCACTTCAAATTCATGACGTCATCAAGTAGTTATTCTAACATTTAAAATCACTTACGTTGAACGTCAGGCATTTTTACATTTATGATATGCTGTTTTTAACACTTTACAACATAGTTGAGAAGTGTTTATGATTTAATTCATTTTGTAGGTCATTCATTTTGTAGGTTCATTTTTGTCTGCCTGTCTATTTGTCCGTTCGCACGATAACTGCCGTAAAAATGACTTCATCAAAATTAAATTTTAGTATGTTGTTCAGACGGACTTTGAGACCTATGGAAATATAAATGTATAATAGCACCCAATTAGTTTTGTACTGAACCCGGGTTGAAAAAAATGAAATGCATTGAACCCCAAATGGGACCTAATTTTTCAAACATTTTTTAAACGAATTTCAATTTCACAAATTACATCGAAAGTTTCAGGAAATATTCAAATTATCCCATAAAAATATGAAAAAAATTCAGCAAAATATATTTGGTAGTTTTTTAAATAAAAATTAAAATAATAATTACACCCATATTATATGAGGGCGCGGTAGCCCATTGGTTAGCGCGCTGGAGTTGCACTCGGTAGGCCCGCGTTCGATTCCAGCCACTGCCAAAACTGCCGCCGTGTTCATGCGGAGTACGATCACGTTAAACATGTGGGTCCGAAAGTCCTTCCGAGAGGTTGGTGGTAGGGGAAGGAGGGTACGGTCCCTGTGGATGCCTCCCCCACTGGGTTCCGGTCTAAATTGGGTGGCACTTCCCGACCGTCCAAACAGTTACCTTACACCTTTCTGGTAGGTCGGACGGTCTGGGTCTCAACCCATATTATATGAAGAAATCACGTGACCCGCTTCAAAATAAAATATGGCATCCATCTTGTGGAAAGCCCAGGCCGCGCGACTCACCCAAAGCCATGACCAGCAAAACGAGCGGCCGGAGTATCCATCTTGTGTTAAAATTGTGATTTTTGACACAAGATTAAATTAAGTTCTTTTTAATTTATATTTACTGTTGCATCCGTCCTAAAACCGCTTTATTACTTTCCATATATACTTATAATATATAAGGAAAGTATTGCGACGGGATCGAAAATTCGAATTCGAGTTTTCGAGGGGTGAGCACGTTTCAAGGACGTTTCAAGCATCCCTGATAACGAATCGAACATTTTTGAGGGGATGTATGTGTGTGTGTGTGTGTCCGCGTGAAAGTGTGGGTGTGCGTGTGTGTGTGAGTCAGTGTGTCTCTGGGGACGATATCTCACGAACAAACGGAGCGATTCGAATGAAACTTTGTGCAAAAATTACAATCTGTGAATACTGGAAGCCTATTGATTTTGAACATAATCGAATGTTCAGAATCCCTCTAAATTTTCGAGTAAAATTTTGTAAAATTCTTCAAAAATCGAAACCTTTAATAAAGTTACGCAAATAGTCATTTCTTATGTAATTTTTCCCTTAGAAAACGATTGACGATTGATTTAAATTTATAGAAAAATCCCATAAATTAAAAAAAAAATATTAATTGTTGAGAAACATGTTCACTTTTCATATGTAATATCATGCGATAAATTTGGTGACATCATTTTCGTGGATCTAGCTCGTTCCACTCACGAGAAAAGATACTTTGAGTAATACTTTTGTATTTGAACGGCAATCTGCTATAATAATAACTTATTTCTCCGTCCATAACGCTTGGCGAGATTTTGGCGGCGAGTTTGGTGAAATGTCGTCAACTTGACGACTTTTTTAAATGTTGTCAAATTAACAAAAATCTCACCAAATGTATAAAACTGACGCTAAATCAATGAAAATGACGACTAATTGACGAAATGTCAATATCTTGTAAAGAATAAAAGTATCCACTATAAGAATAACCAATTTTCTTTTACTGTAAGATTCTTAAATTTTTTGCATTACACAAGGAAAGTCATGTGCTGTCTACATCAGATTTTTTTACTTAATTTCTGTGCATTTACATCCTGAAACAACGAATAACAATATATTTGAGTTTAAATGATCAATGCCATCTATCTTGTGTTAAAATCGTGATTTTTACAATTATTTTTAATTTATATTTAGTATTGTATTCGTCCTAAACCACTTTATGTTTGCTTAATGCCTGTGCGTCTATATTCTAAAACAACGAATTACAATATGTTTGAACTTAAATGATCATCTAACTTTGATTATTTCTACAACGAAACCTAATTTTAACCTATACAGAATGTAAATACATCAAGCTATAAGATGAGTTGTATAGGAATTGTTGAATTTTTTAACGAAAAATTATTTATAGTCTGGAGTCTGGAATAAAGCTGATATAAATTAAATTTGCATTGATTTTATACACAGAAGCAGACGATTTTATAGCAAACTTTTAGGAAGAAGTTTTATGCAGCTATGTAAGTAAAAGTTAAAGTACTTTAACCTCAGTGGTTTTAAGTTTTAAAGTAAAATAAATTATTGTGGTATTGTGATGAATGAATGGAATGGGATAAACGTGTATGAATGAAATATTTACTGCTTTTACATAGAGAGCCAGACGATTTATATTTCAATGACGTCATTTGAATAAAGTTCATTTCGATGAATTTTTAAGTTTTCAAATATAATAAATTATTGTAGTATTGTGATAATCTAAAAAATATTACCGCTGAATGTATAGCATTTTAGAGATGTTTAAATAAAATCACACCGAAGTTGGAAAGTGTTTCATAATCAATGCATTATGCATGATTGATCTTCCTTGTTTTTTAATGAATTTTTTATAAACTGTTAGCTTGAAATATCCATAATTAGAAATAATGAAAATTTTCTGAAAGAGCAAATTTTTCTTTGAATTATTAAAAATTTGATATATCGGCTGTTCAAATTAACTAGATTTTACTGTATTAAGTTGTGAATACACAATTTAATAGACAGGAAGAGCGAAAACATTTAAAAGGAAACACAAACTCATCCATGTTATGCGAATATCTCAACAAAAAATATCACAAAATCTAGACAATCGTGGATCTATAGCGTTATTCATACATCAATACTACGCATACTCGATTGAGCTTTGATAGTATTTTCTTCTATAATTGTCGAAGACAACATTCATTGTATTTTAAGATAGCAAGTTATTAAAAAACATCTGATGTTAGTAGCACATCACTTTTCCTACAGAATTCAGTGACTTTACTTCTTTGACAGCGAATGAATGATGTACAAGGTACAATACAACATGTTTTTGATAATCTTTTCATAATAATAGTTGGCTCCCTTTTTTATGATTACAGGTAAAAAAAAATAATCTATAATTGTCTAAGACAACATTCATTGTATTTTAAGATAGCAAATTATTAAAAAACATCTGATGTTAGTAGCACATCACTTTTCCTACAGAATTCAGTGATTTTACTTCTTTGACAGCGAATGAATGATGCACAAGGTACAATGCAACATGTTTTTGATAATCTTTTCATAATAGTTGGCTCTCTTTTTTATGATTACAAGTAAAAAAATTATCTATAATTGCCGAAGACAACATTCATTGTATTTTAAGATAGAAAATTTTTAAAAAACATCTGATGTTAGTAGCACATCACTTTTCCTACAGAATTCAGTGATTTTACTTCTTTGACAGCGAATGAATGATGTACAAGGTACAATGCAACATGTGTTTGAAAATCTTTTCATAATAATAGTTGGCTCTCTTTTTTATGATTACAAGTAAAAAAAATAATCTCTAATTGTCGAAGACAACATTCATTGTATTTTAAGACAGGAAATTTTAAAAAAACATCTGATGTTAGTAGCACATCACTTTTCCTACAGAATTCAGTGATTTTACTTCTTTGACAGCGAATGAATGATGTACAAGGTACAATGCAACATGTTTTTCATAATCTTTTCATAATAATAGTTGGCTCTCTTTTTTATGATTACAAGTAAAAAAAAATAATCTATAATTGTCGAAGACAACATTCATTGTATTTTAAGATAGCAAATTTTTAAAAAACATCTGTTGTTAGTAGCACATCACTTTTCCTACAGAATTCAGTGATTTTACTTCTTTGACAGCGAATGAATGATGTACAAGGTACAATGCAACATGTGTTTGAAAATCTTTTCATAATAATAGTTGGCTCTCTTTTTTATGATTACAGGTAAAAAAAATAATCTATAATTGTCTAAGACAACATTCATTGTATTTTAAGATAGCAAATTATTAAAAAACATCTGATGTTAGTAGCACATCACTTTTCCTATAGAATTCAGTGATTTTACTTCTTTGACAGCGAATGAATGATGTACAAGGTACAATGCAACATGTGTTTAAAAATCTTTTCATAATAATAGTTGGCTCTCTTTTTTATGATTACAGGTAAAAAAAATAATCTATAATTGTCTAAGACAACATTCATTGTATTTTAAGATAGCAAATTTTTAAAAAACATCTGATGTTCGCAGCACATCACTTTTCCTACAGAATTCAGTGATTTTACTTCTTTGACAGCGAATGAATGATGTACAAGGTACAATGCAACATGTTTTTCATAATCTTTGCATTATAATAGTTGGCTCTCTTTTTTATGATTATAAGTAAAAAAAATCTGGGGACAGCACATGACTTTAGCTGCAGACTCATATCCACGTTCTCCTTATATCTTCAATAATTCATTAAATTGAGTTTAATTGAACGAAATAACTCCCATAATTATTTTACATTACACTCTATTTGTAACTTTAATTCAATTTTCGTTTTTATTTGGTAACTGGTCTTATCTTCTGAGATAGCGTAGCAAAAATGCGAAAAATCTAAATTATTTCTAGAACGACTAGTCCTGGTGTAGTAGGGTTGGTCTTATTCTTTTCATCGTCAAAAATTACGTATAAAATAAATGTTTAATTGGTATATTTGGGCATACGTAATCTTTTATTTTAGATTTTGATGACTTTTGTGGGGCATTTCACAGAAAAGCAGGCTATTTCTTTTTCTGAATCGTACCAAAATCTAATCTGCACCAGGGTACCCCATATCTGACTTTTCTACCAAATGTTGGGAAATTTGGTTCATTACTTTCTAGATAGCGTGGAAACAGACATTTTTTGCGGGTCATTTCGCAAAATAAGATAGGTTCTCTTGTTCCCAATTATACTAAAATTTAATCAGCACCAGGGTAACCCACAAGTGACTTACCTATACATTTTTATGAAATTCAGTCAATAAGTTTTTGAGTTAGAGTGGATACAAAATCTGCACACACACACACGCACACACAGAGAGAGAGAGAGACATACAGAGAGACACATATAGCTGTCAAGCTAAAAATAGTATTTTCGTGTTCTAAACGTCTCACAACGTGTAAATCCGACAAAAACTCGAGTTGCGATTTTCGACATGTCTGTGTGTCTGTCTCTCTATCTATCTGGCTGGCTGGCTGTGCAGATACTGTATCCCCTCTAACTAAAAAACTACTTGACCGAATTTCATGAAATTTGATAGATAAGTCATTTGTGGGCGATCTGGTACTGATTAGTTTTGTGTACGATTCGGGATAAAAGAACCCGAATTTTTGGGTTTTTTTTAAATGGTCCGCCAAAATTTCCTATATCCACACTAGCTGAAAAACTAATTGATCAAATTTTTGGGTATATAAGTCATTTATGGGTCACCCGGGTGCTGATTTGATTTTGGTGTTAATCGGAAAAATGGCCCGTCTTTTTTTGCGAAATGGCCCGCAAAAATTGTCAAAATCTAAAATAAAAACTACGTGTGCTTAAATATATCCATTTAATGCTTGTTTTATGCGTAATTTATAACGATGAAAAGAATAAGATCAACCCCACTACACTAGGTCTAGCCGTTCTCGAGATATATTAATTTTTTCGTATTTTCTTTATGCCACCTATGAAAATAAGCCCTGTTATCACATGAGAACGAAAATTGAATTAAAAGTGAATTAAATTTAATTAAAATAAATAGAACGTGGTTATAAGTCTGCAGGGAAAGTCATGTGCTGCCTACAACAGATTTTTACTTTTCCTGCAATGCATGGTAATGTACAGGGAAAGTGTTGGAATCGTGCCGAAAATCGCAACTCGACTTTTAGACGGTTCTACACGTTTGGAGACCTCTAGAATACGAAAAACCTATTTTTAGCGTGACGTCTGTGTGTCTGTCTGTCTGTGAAATGTATGTATCCACTCTAGCTCAAAAATCAGTGGACCGAATTTTATGAAATTCGGTAGGTAAGTCTCTTAGGTGTGACCCTTGTGCTGATTAATTCTTAGTACGATTCGGGATAAAAGAACCCATTTTTTTTACGAAATGGCCCCGCAAAAATTTACTTTATCCACTCTAGCTGAAAAACTAATGGACCGAATTTCACAAAATTCGGTATATAAGTCGCTTGTGGATTATCTTGGTGCTGATTGATTTTGGTACGATTCGGAAAAACTTAACCTGCCTTTTTTTGCAAAATGGGACTCAAAAATCGTAATAATCTAAAATAAAAAACTTCATCTCAAACATCATCTCAAAATCATTCGATTCCAGTTCAGAGATGATTGAAACAGTCGACTCCATCACATTGCTTTTCATATGCATTATAATTTGTATGCTGGTGATGTAAAAATTAGGAGCTTTTTATATATTAACACGACCTTTAGATTATTTTATGCATACATTTTAAAGATAAATCTAAGTTCAGATAAGCCGAGTTATCAGTTCCTTATGAAATTTATCAGATTGCTCCAAGGTTTTAAATCAATGTACCGTCTGTAAAAGTCTTTTTCAGTGGGAAAGCAATTTGAACGGTTGAAGTAAGTCAGATCTGTATATATATAATTAATATTAAGTTCGTTTGTATGTCTATTTAGCATACACATTCACAGTTTGCGACGGATTTTTTTTTTCAAATTTGATGGGGCTATTCTCCATTTTATGGCGAGTAACTCTGTCCCGGTTTCGAGTTTCTAGGCTCAAGGTTTGTAGCAAAATTATTGATAGAAAAAGCGTTTCCATAGAAATATTATAGTTTAATTAATTTAATTCTGAAATTTTTATTTGATGAAAATTACATATTTTGTTGCTTATATATCATGTATATAATTTCAAATATATTTATAGGGAAGATGATTTTCATGTATTCGATCCAATAAAAACAAATAAAACGATTTAAAAATAAATTTTGTACTTGAAAATTATAACGTTTTTGATTGATTATGGATTTGTGACTTAAAATAATGTTTACTGAAATTTTCAATTTCTTAAGTAAATTTTTAGTCCTTTTTAATTTCGACGGTTTTATTAAATTGATATATTTCGTATTATGTTTAAACCGATTGCTGCAATAAGACATAAATGGAACAGTCATATATTTTTCTACCATTTCAGAGATCGTATTTTGACGTGATTTCAATTTTTTCTGTTTCCATTTTTACATTTTCATTCTTCAAATTTACCTGAGCAGATAATTTGATATTATATGAGTATTTTAAGAGTTAACTTTTCATTTTTTTTTGGTGGATTTAACTTGAATATATTAAATATTAATAAAAATTTTTGAAAAACAAAACCATTTAGAATGCAACTAAAATTTAGTCATTTTCAATCAAGAGGAACACCATGTATATATATATACCAGTTTAATCATAAATAAAAAAAATAAACTAATATTGTGGCATTATTAAATTATCAGCTGATTTTCAATTGTTTGAAACACGGATTTTTTTTTACATATACTACAATTACTTGTTAATGTATCTTAAAAGTATAGTTGTGGGATGATAATTTTCACTTTTTGATATTAATGCACTGTTTTCTTTCTTTGGAGTATGAATTTGTTATTTTGTATAAAGTGTCTGTGTGTATTTGTCTGCATGGTATGCATGTACCTGTAATAACGATCTGCTGTTATCTTTCGTATAATATTGCATAGGTAAAACAGTGTTTTTGTAAAAATTTTCGAAATTTGCATTCTAACCGAGAATCATGTTCCAAGTCTTCCTGAACCATTTAAAACATTTTCGTTTGTCCATATCTGTATTAAGATATATGTCTGTAGACAACATATCTCAAATGCGAATGTAACAATTTGAAATAAATTTTAACCGATTATCACTATTTGTAAAAACTTATTGGAGCCTCATTCATTTAAACAAAAATATACATTTGTACTCGTAATTGTGTTACATTTTGGCTCCCATAAATTCGATAAATTACTTTTACATCGAGTAATTTTCAAATCGAATTAAAAATGCAATAAAATGTAAGCAGAAGTTTTCATTAATGAAGTCGATTAAGACAAGACATTAATTTTACAGAACAAAATTTATATTATATATTATTAAAATTTGTATGTAATTTTTATAACAATTTATATTTAAGCTGGATTTGTACAAATGGTGAGTTCATTTAATTAGTTCGGAATAGTTTTGGGTGAAAAGTCGTTGCAGAAAACAGCACCGAAATTCAATAAAAAATTTCAGTCAACAGTAAATAAATTAGAGGCATAAAGTCAATTCTATGTTTGGTTATTTATATATGAATATCATACTTCGTAAACATGCCTTCTAACTATACACAGCTATGGAAAAAATATGTAACATCCCTCCTTATTCTGTCATCGGTCATAATAGAGCAAACTCCAAGGTAGCATTTGATAAGGATAAACATCTACAAATTCATATTCAATTTTTTTTTCATAAACGGCCATTTTTATATCAAGTTATAGCGAAACTTCAAAAATTTTAATAGCAACATTCAATTTTGATTTCAAAAGCAAATTCTACATCAGCAAATGTCAATATAAATTTTTCTGAAGTTCCTGTTGCGGTTTTAAATATGCAGGTATTTCGGGAATCATTTCTATATTTAACACCAGATTGGGGAACAAATTGCTGGAATAGAACTGTACTAAAATAGCTCACTTGAAGTTTTACTGATGCATTACTTGTTTCTCTTTTTATGTTTACTTTCTCCACATAGATAGTATAATGTATAATTAAAATATTGTGACGGCATCGAAAATTCGAATTCTACAGAATACTGCATTGAATTCAACAGAATACTGCATTGCAAGAGTCCTTAAAATCGAATCTAATGCTTTTAAAATGGCGTCTTTTTATGTTTGTATAAGGTTCTGCAAGAGAAAAGTAGCAGACACATTCCAATGATCCCATACTTACATGTGGAGGGTCGGTTCATGGACAAAAGGACAATCTGGAACCTAAGAATCTTTTGGGACCAGTGTGACATTGACACTAAGAACGTCAGCATGGGAGCTTGGTTTCCGAATGAACAAAGGTGTTTGCAATTAAAAGAAAATTTTCCAAAATAATGATGAGCTAAATGTGGAATCTCAAAGCAACTCCATGTGTGGGTCCCTTATTAAGAAATATTAAAGTCTATCGAATTTATCGGTACGTATTCAGTGTGTTTCAAAAAAGTGAAGAGTGGAAGTTTTTTTTAACCGTTGATTGTAGACATATAGTTCAAATTGCAAAAATTCTAGGCAGGGAATTATGCAAAAGTAATTTTTAAAATGTGCAATGTTTTTGTAAAAATTTTATGAAAATTTATTTTTATACAGCTCAACTACCGATAAAGTTCATTTATAAAATGTTGCACGTATTTCAGTTCGTCAAACTGAAGGAACTTTGGATTCCAGAAGTACAAATTTAAGATGAAATAAATTATCAAACTCATTGACTTATCAAACTTTTGTAGATAAAATGCTGGCCCACCGGTTGACGACACTTGAGATATAATATCAAATAAGTGTATGTGTCAGTTTGATAAATTAAACTCAATGGATTATGTATTTCAGTCTGTAAGAAAAGCCACGTGTTGTCCAAATCAGATTCCTATTTATCTGCTATGGATGTTAGTTGGTACCAAATTGTGTTTATTAACACAGTTAACCCTAATGCATCCACCGGCACTACTAAGTTGTGGTTAACTTAACAAAATAATTTTTTAAATAATTCACTTGAATAACTTCCAAAATTAAACATATATCTATTGTTTTACATTGCAATAATGATTTTGATATATGTAGACCTAAATACGACCTAAACGCTGAATCAAGACTAACATTTTAAAATTTCTTCTTTATTTCCAGTCTCAAATATGGATTTGCAAGAATTTCAAATGGTCTTAGATTCATATTGTGTAACCGCCATTTCCACTGCATTTGTCATCCTCCTGGGATTATTTTACTACTTTAAAGGGAGCTGTCAATCTCCAGGACCATGGGGTCTGCCTTATTTCGGATATTGGCCGTTCATGAAATATGCAACTGCGCATATACAACTTACAGCTCTCACGAAGAAGTACGGTGATGTCTATTGTTTCAATTACTTAGGTCAGATGTACATCCACCTTGGAAGCATCAAAGCTATTAAAGAGGCCCATGTGACAAAATCAGATTGTTTTACTCAGAGGCGAATAAACTTCAGCATGTTAGACGTTGTTTTTGGAGAAGGTATATTATTATTTTTCTAAAAGGTTGGGGAAGAATTGTGGACAAGTACTGGGTATGCTGTTATAAAGGCCTTTCAGATTTCTTTTGTACAAAAATTAATTTAGAAATTGGAACGTTTTTTTGGATAGTGGGATTTTTTTCTAGTCTAAGAAAACGCAAGCTTTTCCGAAATGAGGACCCCTTAACAAAAGATTAACTACAGTCTCTAATTCACTCATCCTAATAGTAGAGGCCTTTACAAGAGCAGCAAAGAGAACCTTCAGATTGCTATCGTGTATCATAGTGATCTTGCTCTTTTGAGAATACTATCTGGAATGAGATTATGTTTGTGAAATTTTTCTTTACATAATGGATGTTTTAAACCCTATATTCTTTAAATATATCAATCAACGGACATTAAATAAGTGAGTATTTTGTATAATATCATATAACAATTGTATCATTTATTTTAATATCACTCATCATGCATGGAATTACCTAAAATATTTAAGATATAATAATCCTAAAATATTTATAAAGATTACCTAAAATATTTAACAGTCCCAATAGGACATTAGAAACTAAATCTATGTATTGAAACAAAAATAAAAGTTAATTTTACTTTCCCTGCAATACATGGTAATGTATAGGAAAGTATTGGAATCATGTCGAAAATCGCAACTCGAGTTTTCGACGGATCTACACGTTTCGAGACCTCTAGAATACGAAAAAACTATTTTTAGCGAAACGTCTGTGTGTGTGTCCGTCAGTGTGTCTGTGTGTCTGTGTGTCTGGGCAATGTATGTATCCACTAAAACTAAAAAAATAATTGACCGAATTTCATAAAATTTGGTAGATAAGTCACTTACATGTGACCCTGGTGCTGATTAGTTTTTGGTACGATTCGTAAACACAGGACCCGTTTTTTTTTTTGCGAAATGGCCCGAAAAAATTTCATTTATCCGCTCTAGCTAAAGTACAAATTTACCAAATTTCACAAAATTTGGTAGATAAGTTACTTGTTAGATACTCTGGCGCTGATTAGAATTTGGTATAATTTGGAAAAGAAGAACTCGCCTTTCTTTTCGAAATGGCTCGCAAAAATTCCATGTATCCACCCTAGCCAAAATACTAATTAACCAAATTTCACAATATTTGGTACATAAATTATTTGTGGGACACTGGTGCTGATGCGATTTTGGTACGATTCGGAAAATAACAACCTGTCTTTTTTTACGAAATGCCCCTCAAAATTCGTCAAAATCTAAAAGAAAAAAAAAGACTACGTATGCTGAAATGTATCAATTAAATTCTTCCTGTTAAATACGCAATTTTTGACGAGGAAAAGAATATAACACACTCCATTATACTTTAGGACTAACCGTTCTCAAGATATTTCAGATTTCTCGCATTTTGGATACGCCGCTATCGGATAAATGTCCAATTACCAAATAAAACCAAAAATTGAATTAAAAATGCAAATTTAGTGTTATTTGGTGCAATTAAACTCATTCTAATGAATTATTAATGAAATAAAGAACATATGAATTTAAGTCTGCAGGAAAAGTCATGTGCTGCCCACATCAGGTTTTTTCTTTCCCTGCAATACATGTTAATGTATAGGGAAAGTATTGGAATTATGTCGAAACTCGCAACTCGAGTTTCCGACGATTCTACACGTTTTGAGACCTCTAGAATACGAAAAAAATATTTTTAGCGTGACGTCTGTGTGTGTGTCTGTCTGTGTGTCTGTCGATCTGTCTGTGTGTCTGTGCAATGCATGTATTTACTCTAACTCAAAAACTAATGGACCGAATTTCATAAAATTTGGTAGGTAAGCCACTTGGATGTGACCCTGGTGCTGATTAGTTTTTGGTAGGATTCGTAAAAATAAAACCCGCCTTTTTTTGGGGAATGGCTCTTAAAAAATTCATGTATCCACTCTAGCTAAAATACTATTTGACCAAATTTCACTATATTTGGTAGATCAGTTACTTGTGCGACACTCTGGTGCTGATTCGATTTTGGTACGATTCGGAAAATAACAACCTGCCTTTTTTACGAAATGGCCCGCAAAAATCGCAAAAATCTAAAAAAAGAAAGACTACGTATGCTGAAATGTATCAATTAAATTCTTGTTTTATAAGCAAGTTTTACGAGGAAAAAAATATAACACACTCCATTATACTTTAGGACTAACCTTTCTCAAGATATTTGAGATTTCTTGCATTTTTATTACTGAGCTATCGAAAAAATGTCCAATTACCAAATAAAAACAAAAATTGAATTAAAAATGGAAATTTAGTGTTATTTGTTGCAATTAAACTCAATCTAATGAATTATTACAGAAATAAAGAAAATATAAATTTAAGTCTGCAAGGAAAGTCATGTGCTGCCCACATCAGATTTTTACTTTCCCTGCAATACATGGTAATGTATAGGGAAAGTATTGGAATCATGCCGAAAATCGCAACTCCAGTTTTCGACGGATCTGCACGTTTCGAGACCTCTAGAATACGAAAAAACTAGTTTTAACGTGACGTCTGTGTGTGTGTCTGTGTGTATGTCTGTGTGTCTGTCTGTGTGTCTGTGCATTGTATGTATCCATTCTAACTCAAAAACTAATAGACCGAATTTCATAAAATTTGGTAGGTAAGTCACTTGGATGTGACCCTGGTTACGGCCGGTAAAAATTTCATTTATCCGCCGCATCTAAAATACTAATTGATCAAATCTCACAAAATTTATTAGATAAGTTACTTGTTGGATACTCTGTTGTTGATTAGAATTTAGTGCGATTCGGAAAAGACGAATTCGCCTTTTTTTTTACGAAATGATCCTCAAAAATTCCATGTATCCACTCTAGCTAAAATACTAATTTACCAAATTTCACAAAATTTGGTAGATGAGTTACTTGTGGGATACTCTGTAATGATGCGATTTAGGTACGAAAATAAATAAAAAAAAGACTAAGTAGTGTATGCTCAAATGTATCAATTAGATTCTTGTTTTATATGCAATTTTTGAAGAGGAAAATAATATAACACACTCCATTATACTTTAGGACTAACCGTTCTCAAGATATTTGAAATTTCTTGCATTTTTGTTACGCCGATTTCGGAAAACTATTTAAATACTAAATGAAAACAAAAATTTAATTCAAAATGTACATTTAGTATTATCTGGTTCAGTGAAACTCAATATAATGAATTATTAAATAAAAAAGGAAAATATGAATTTGAGTCTGCAGGGAAAGTCATGTGCTGCCCATATCAGATTTTTCCTTTTAGTATCCTATTTGCTTTTCATAAAATCTTTTGGCAACGCTCGAAAGATCAATTGTGACCTCAAATGGGGTCGCAACCCGAGGGTCTTCTGTCTAGTATAGAATTCGCGTCCTATTAGAGAATCTTTAAGGAGTTATAAAATAAATGCTTTTTAAGACGAAATAATAAAGACAACCAAATTTAGTACATTAAAAGTTCTTTAATAATAACAAAATTTATGACATACTTAAAATTACAAATTACAAAGCACTTTCAGACGCCATTACGTACTTCTTTACTTAAATTAAAATTTTAAGTACGTCATAAATGGTGTTATTATTAAAAACCTTTAATTAGCAAAATTTGTTTGTCTTTATTATATCGTTTTAAAGTCTTTTCTAAATTGGAGTGTTTCCATACATTTTGATAAATCCGTTTAGTCAAGGCATCAAAAGAAATTATATATTGCTTGTTGTATAGTTATTAAAAATGTTGATAAAAAAGGCACCTTACCTAAATGTCCGAAGGTTTTACATGCACAAGTTCTGTAGACGGGCAAATAGGAGAAAATATTTTACGTGAATTTATGCACACCAACCTTCCAAAACTCGCTTAAAGATTCCAAAGATTAGGTGAGCTCACATTAGAGAAAACACTCCCATGGATTTGGTTCGCGTTTTTCAGCATGGAATAACCTATGCTTCTAATGATATCAAGAATTCTTTCTATATGTCACAATTTTATGCATCTCACACAATGGCTTGTTATTTAATATTTTTAGTAATGCTTTCTTGTGTAACTAGGGATTACAAGGACAAATGGTGAAGCATGGAGAGCGTTGCGCAAGTTCACCACGCAATCATTTCGGGAATATGGCCTAACTGCTATGAAGGATTATATGTCAGGACCTGTAGATGATGCTATAGCGTCCACAGTTGACAGTCTACGTGCAGAAGGTGGGAAACCGGTCAAGTTAATTCCTACTTTGACCATTCGATGCACCGCCATTTTACGCCGTTTGATGTTCAATGACGACGGGATATCAGCCGAGGAAATAAAAGAATTAGTAGAAGTTTACGATAAAGTTACTCCTGTGATTTCCGGGTCTAAGATACTTCTGATTGGACAGTTTGCTAGGTGATGATATTTCCTTAAAATTTTATCTCTTTCTCAATTTTTTTTAAAGTGATTTCGTTATTTTCACGATAAACCACAATTCAAAGTAACGATTTAGACTGTTATATGCATTGAGAGGAAGCAGCAGAAGCAGTTCTCCACTCACAATAAGTATCAATATATATATATATATATATATATATATATATATATATATATATATATATATATACCAATTATAATAAAACTTTTCATATCTTACACAATATTTTATTGCAAAATATATCTTTCAATCACAACTCATTCGGTCCATTCATATTTCGATACTAAACCGCTTTACCTTAAAATTGATCTTGCCTGACATAATCAGTTAAAGCGTTCAGATTCCTGCTTTGGTTAGAGCATGCGCAGAAAATGTATTATCACCTTTAGATTTTCTTTTACTACTTGATGGTGTATTTGTCAGTATATATATATATGCCAAGTACTTTGATTTTAGATTTTCAGGGGATAGTCGGCTTCCCTTGCTTCATCTCAACTCACACCATTGCGTTTAAAACACTACGCCAGTGTATGTTTAGTAAATAAAGTTCTAGATATCTGATCTCATGTAAATCGAAAATATCTCAGGCTCTCACGGAAAAAATACAAATAAAACTATTCCTCCTTCCTTCACTAAGATATCTCTCATTCCTGCAATAAATGAAATATGTAATGTATGAAAAAGAATATGTGCAAGAAATACTTTTCACGTTTTAGGTACGCATAATAAGTAATTATGTGTTCTGTTTAGTACATATTATACGTACTTTGACACACTCTCCTCTCCTGTTACCTTACACCTTTCTGGTAGGTCGGACGGTCTGGGTCTCAACAACAACAACAACACTCTCCTCTCCTGGGCCAACGGCCGTACCGTGCTGAAAACACCGGTTCTCGTTAGATCACCGAAGTCAAGCAGCATCGGGCGCGGTTAGTACTTGGTGCGTGACCACCTCGGAACACCGCGTGCTGTTGGCCATCTCGGGTGCGGTATCCCCGTGGTTTGCGCGCTAGATTTACACGCTACCACAAATGCCGCCGTGTTCATGCGGAGTACGATCACGTTAAACATGTGGGTCCGTAAGTCCTTCCGAGAGGTTGGTGGTAGGGGAAGGAGGGTACGGTCCCTGTGGATGCCTCCCCCACTGGGTTCCGGTCTAAATTGGGTGGCACTTCCCGGCCGTCCATACAGTTACCTTACACCTTTCTGGTAGGTCGGACGGTCTGGGTCTCAACAACAACAACACTCTCCTCTCCTCCGGCCATACATTTAACTGCCGCAAACCCCTGGGTTGGCTGTATGGTCTGGGCCTTTCACACTCTCCTCTCCTCTTCGGTCTAAATTGGGTGGCACTTCCCGACCGTCCAAACAGTTACCTTACACCTTTCTGGTAGGTCGGACGGTCTGGGTCTCAACAACAACAACACTCTCCTCTTGCCTCCCCCACTGGGTTCCGGTCTAAATTGGGTAGCACTTCCCGGCCGTCCAAGCAGTTGCCTTACACCTTTCTGGTAGGTCGGACGGTCTGGGTTTCAACAACAACAACAACACTCTCCTCTTGCGGGCGCGGTAGCCCATTGGTTAGCGCGCTGGAGTTGCACTCGGTAGGCCCGGGTTCGATTCCAGCCACTGCCAAAATTGCCGCCGTGTTCATGCGGAGTACGATCACGTTAAACATGTGGGTCCGAAAGTCCTTCCGAGAGGTTGGTGGTAGGGAAAGGAGGGTACGGTCCCTGTGCATGCCTCCCCCACTGGGTTCCGGTCTAAATTGGATGGCACTTCCCGACCGTCCAAACAGTTGCCTTACACCTTTCTGGTAGGTCGGACGGTCTGGGTTTCAACAACAACAACAACACTCTCCTCTTGCGCCTCTTGCAGGGCGCGGTAGCCCATTGGTTAGCGTGCTGGAGTTGCACTCGGTAGGCCCGGGTTCGATTCCAGCCACTGCCAAAACTGCGCCGTGTTCACGCGGAGTACTATCACGTTAAACATGTGGGTCCGTAAGTCCTTCCGAGAGGTTGGTGGTAGGGGAAGGAGGGTACGATCCCTGCGGATGCCTCCTCCACTGGGTTCCGGTCTAAATTGGGTGGCACTTCCCGGCCGTCCAAACAGTACCTTACACCTTTCTGGTAGGTTGGACGGTCTGGGTCTCAACAACAACAACAACACTCTCCTCTTGCTATTCAATGTATATTGTAGTCAGCTCTTAATTGCATTTAGTCATTCTGAGTGCATTAATGACATGGTAGAACAAGATGGAATTAATGATAGATTGCGAATTATTCGAAATTTTAAGATTCCATGTTTTCATATAGTTAAAGACTATGCTGATAATGCCGCTATAGAAAAATATGCGCAGACACAAAAAGCAATAACTAGAACTAAATAGAATATTCCAAACTATATATACAAGATATAGTATTCTCCATCGGTAATTGAAGGATTGTCCCCGAAAGGCTTCAAATTGATGCACTACTGGATATAAGTCTGTATTTCAATAAGTACTGAAAGGAATGAAATAAATTTCTTACACACCTGTGTTTTCGACAGCACTGAATTAATTTTTGCTAAAATTTAACATATTTTCTATTTATATTATCTTAGAAATAACTTTAAATCTAAATTAATATTACAAAATTCATTGATGATGAAAAATGTTATACATTAGTGCCAAAATATAAAATAGGAATCATAATTTCGTAACATATAGAAGAACAACTACAGCATACATTTACCATTAAGAGCTCGAAATTCCATGCAGTCATAACTTCCCAACGGCTTGATCGAAATATATAAATTTTGTACGAATTCAAAGGCGCTTTGACCTGAAAAGTCTGGACCTAATATAATATTTGGATGTGGCCTTAAACAAGTTGGTGCAAAGTTTGATATGAAGACGACCCCTTATGCAACTTAGTTACTCATTTATTTATGTCAGACATTATTACGAGTCCAATGATACATTATGTTTTACTGAATAGGCCGAGGGACAGGAATAAAACGAGGTGTTCTGAATTGAATTTTTTGGGCCGACTGTGCATCATTACTTCAGATCGATAAAAGTAAAGTCATTACATTATGTAGGGAAAATCAAGTACTACTGACATCGGATTCTTTTAAAAAATACTAACCACCAGAAAAATTTATATGAATAAACTTCACAAGTAATTTTAACAAAATATCAAATTCGATGTATCCATCTAAAACCAATTTCTCGAAATTCAAAATACGATGTCCACTCTTCTGGATTGAACCGCTATGCTGAAACACCATTTATGTTTCTTCATTGAATCTATTTTTGCATCTCGCTTTGTCTTACTGCAATATGCAAATTTTGTTTGTTTTTGGCTTCGGACAAATATCTTAAGAAATGCCTTTTGATGATGGGTGTTTGACGTCGGAAAGTGCGAAAGGCTTGAATATTCTGTATTTCACGATCGTAATTTGAAAATAAAATTTTAATATTCTTGTTCTTTTAATTATTTATCTCACAGATGTTTAGCTATATTTATTTTATTGTTTCATGATTCTTATTCATTTCTCGCTGTTATAATTTTTTCAGGCTTCATTTTCCTTCTTTTCCAGAATGGTGATTTGCCCGCTCGATTCGAAATACAGAAATTCAATACGGAATCGCAAAAGACTTGTGGCAATTTTGCAGCAAGTTATTCGAAGACACGAAGCTAAATTTGATCCAGGCTCTGTCAAAGACTTGATAGACAGTTACATTAAAGAAAGGAACGACCGTCGTAGCAGGAACGACCCCACAGCCAACTACTTCACAGGTAACAGCTGCAGCCCAGTGGTTAGCGCGCGATTCTCGCCGCTGCCAGAACTGCCGCCGTGTTCATGCGGAGTACGATCACGTTAAACATGTGGGTCCGTAAGTCCTTCCGAGAGGTTGGTGGTAGGGGAAGGAGGGTACGGTCCCTGTGGATGCCTTCCCCACTGGGTTCCGGTCCAAATTGGGTGGCACTTCCCGGCCGTCCAAACAGTTACCTTACACCTTTCTGGTAGGTCGGACGGTCTGGGTCTCAACAACAACAACAGGTAACAGCTGCTTAATAGAAACACAGCTCACCTGATCATCATCTGAGCTGCATTTCTATTAAGAAGCTGAGCAATATCGTAATTGTACCAAAAATCCCCCTTTTACAAAATTTTCTTTTAAAACAGTTGTCGTATATCCAAACACCATAATTTAAAAAATCGGTTATCCAAAATAAGATCACTTCTAAAGATTATGAATCATTGATCACTTTTTATTTTGAATGCTTTATTAAATATTCCTTTTCCGTCTTTTCTGGTTCAAGTATCTCAACTCCACAGAGTTTTAGTTTATTGAAAATTTAATCCTGTGATTTAATTAATCAGGTTGTCTAGGAAAATACGTATCAAGGTAAATTTCTCCGGAACGAGAAATCTTATTGCGAATTGATCCTTATTTTATGAGATTGAATCCGGAATACCTGTGCAGCCGAACAATTGCACGCACAGTTATTGTTTTATTTAGAGCGGAATTAAATTACATTCTGTTGATTTCAGGATTATTTTCAGTTTTTCTGTTGAGAAAATTTGTTTGTTTTAATTTGGCAAAGTTCTACAAATTTGCAATTGATTTTTTTCTTCTATCTCTGTGTGTACGTGACACCACCACATAAAAATCGCGTTACCCCCTCCCTCAATACGTTTTCTCGTCATGCAGTGCCATAAAGTGTTCCTATACTTCTAAATGAAAGAAAACAAAAAAAAAAAAACAAGTCTCGTCGTTCGCGAGAAATTTCCCCTGATGCGGATTTTCCAATATACCCTGTATATTAGAACAAAGTGGCGTTAGGAGTTAAATACTGTGAGTACGCATATGATTTTTGTTATAGAGTAATTACTTATTGTAGAAGTTTTAATATATTTACATACGATCTATTTTAGTTGATTAAATGTAGATATAGCGTTCCATAACTTGCTTAAAACTCCGTTATTGTGAGCTGGATTTATTTATTTACAATAAAGGAGTATGGGCAACCGAAATGTATGTTTATCTACCTTCCTCATACATATACATACTTCCACCACGTGTGTACCTATTGCCTTAAAGCGTTCATGGGGTGCACTAGAATCCTTCGCACCTAGGCGCGGAGTGGGCGGCTTGCCAAGTTGACACTGGCGCATGTTTAACGCAGTACCGAAGCCCCGACATTATATGGAAGCCAAAATGGGACGATATTTTTACTCAGATTTATAATTCATTTTATAATTGTATTTTACTTTCAGAGTGATTTGAATACAATAAACATGTATTGGTTTGTGTTGTTCATGCATAATTCATATCTATAAAAATATATAATTTAAATTTTTATTTCATAATTGCTTTTATTTCTATCCAAAAATGTATATTGTATAAACGCGAGGGTATTCCTATTAGTAAGGTAACAATGCTTGCGGTATGAATACATTTATTCATATATCAATATAGATAGACATAACTTATATGGTCACACATTATTTTCCACTTACTGTCTATGCTTATCCAGGTCTTTGTTTTATCGGTACATCTCAGACATGATGATGAAATCTGAGTCAAGGTCCTGCAGCCAAAACGTTGCAACTTATTGAACATGATTGTCGGTAGAATATCGTTTTAGAATCAGGTGTTTCTTCAAAAGTACGAAGAGAGAAAAATCGATGAGTTAGTTCTATGTTGATGACTGCAAGCACATCCCAGTGGAAGTGATAGCAAATACTTTGCACCCTAACCAATCCTGCATACGTGACATGATTTTAGGTTCATACACCTAACTGTCATAACAACTGACGATGAATTTCAGCTGGTGTTATGCTCTGAAGTTACCGAAATCTCATCACACTATGTATCTCAACATATGGCCACGTTTCCACAAGCAGCAATTGTTAAATATTTGTTAAACGTTGTACCTGATACGTATTATCTTCCAGTGGCAGGAAAAATAAACAGATATCTCAGTTCATACCATCGGAACATATACAACCAATATGAATTTCATATGTTGGAAAAGCTTTGATACCTTATTTTTAAAACGCCCGTGTATTATAACTAGATATACGTTTTTGTAACCTAATTTGAATTTATTGATACATTATTATATAGATTGATGCATCATATTGAATTCACGATTATAAACAATATATTTCTATAAAACCTAAATTTTCCCTAAATTAGAAGATTCAGGTTGTTATACAAAGCGACAACCCCTACACCGAAAACAAGATTGTGCATTATTAACATTAACCTTTAAAATGGGTAGGCTTCTAAGAGCAATGTATGGAAAAGATCCGCCGATAAAATTATGTCTTTAAAGAAGTGCGAAATTTCGACAGATTGGGATAACTTTGCTATACATAATAGAATAACAAACTAGCAGTCACTTTACTACGCTTCATAACAATCCTCACATATTTCATCGTTTAGTTAGAGTCACATTCTCTGATATTTTATTTCAGAAGCCGCTCTTGTGGGATCCCTTATTCAGTTCATTGGTGATGGAATATCATCTGTCGCTATATTCATCGCTGTTTTCCTTAATACTTTATTGGATCATCCTGAGGAGCAAGAAAAAATCTACAAAGAAATTGAAGATGTGATTGGACACAATAGACAGGCTACTTTGGAAGACAAGAATAAGCTACCTTATACAAATGCTTTTACACAAGAAGTCTTAAGAATGATGGAATTTCTGCTCCTTTTCCCAAGTCTAGAATGCACTAGTAAGTACATATATTAAACACATAAAATTCCGTACATAAAATTGAATAGGACATTTTAAAAATGGCGCATCTCCAAAAAATGATATTTTGCAAAAACTAAAAGAAAACTAATTGCTACAGCAGCAGAACTATTACAAAAGATATTTCGTTTTCATTAGCAAAAAACAAAGAAAACAATTAATAATAATGCAACCAAATACAGAAGCGTTTTAAATATCAAAAATCGGAACAATAACTCAAAAATTCTCTTCTGGAGGACTCCAGGTTTGTAGCTGTAAGCAACTAGAGAATTTCAGTGAAGAAATCTCGAAATTCGGTTGGCATATACTATTTTACATTGAGTAAATTCTCAATATTCTTATTAATAATTCACCAAAGTAAGAGGGTAATGCGGGATTCTTATAATTTAGCATATGTTCTTATTACTTTCGAAAAAGATAACAAAGACTTCTGCTGGCATGTATTGTCAATTAATAAATCTCATGTCACTGACTTTTGGGGAGCTAAGTTCAAATTCATAAAAAGCCTTGAAATTGCAATTTTTGTTCTTTAGGAACTTTTTCTGGTAACTTAATATGATACCGATGAACTTGTCCAACAAAAGAATAAGTTTCAAAACTTACCAGGGAGCCTAAATGATGCATACTCATAAACCTTGCAAAATATTTCTTATAATGTGCAAAATAAGCCAGGAAAATGATATAATTTCTTGATAAATTTATTACTTAGTAATGAAGACCAAAGGAGAGAGGTTTTTTTTTCACAAAATATTTTAGCTGGAAATTTTAACAAGCACATCCTGGTTTCAATGCAAATGTCCATGCATAAAACACTCAATTTTGCTGTGCTCAGTTAAGTCCTGACATACCATCCGCAGTTAAAATTATGACTGTTTTATTAATGGATCGCAGACTAATGGTGAAATGGTTTTTCCAGGCGAAAAATAAAGCAATAGTAGCGATAAAAGATTAGAAAATTTGAAAGATTGCTATTTAGTCACACAGTTATGACGCTAAATGGTAATAAAAAATATATTCCTTAATTTCAATTATGGCCAGCGCGAAAAAACTGACTAACGGACCAAATATGTCGCAAAAAATTTGATCAATATAACTGAAAATTCCGCTTTTCGGAGGTTGAATATTTATAATTCCTTAAAACTATGGTTGAAGCGAAAATTCGGCAAGAAAAATTTAACGTGATTTTGGATTCCAGTTTTGGCAAACAACTTTCTTTTGTGACTCATTATAGCACGAAAGAATTTCATACATATTGTTAAATATTTTATCGCTCCCAATGAGGGCCAAATTTCAAGATAATTTTAATAAGAATGTAATGGAAGCGATAAATTGCGAAAAATACTTTATTTGAATTTTAGGTTTTGAATAGCCCGAAAAAGTTCTATTATACATGCTTATAACGTACAAACTTATTAATCGATATATTTAGTCATTCTACAAGTTCCGAAAATTTACAATAATTATATAGTTATAAGTACTTTTGTAATATACTGTAATAATGATATATCATGAAAGTCACCACATATAGATGGCTACAGGATGACATTCTGACAGTCTTCCTACATTTCTGTACTTTTTAATTTTAGATAGGATGATTTGAATAATATTCTTTGAGTTCAACACAAGGAATTATTTATTTTTATTCCAGTTCTATCTTACTCTATAGTTTTAAAGTAATCTCTTAGAGATAATCTTGATATCTTGCTCAACAGTTTGTCGGTGCGGATGGCATGGCGAAATTTTAAGTTGTAGAACGAATATTGTTCTACACCAACATTTCACCAACCGTAGACTATTAACACAGACTCGGTTAATAGACATATATTCCAGCTGCCCAATAAACATGAACTTTAGCTTCAAAGTTTAACTTTGAAATTAATAAAAGCGCTTTCAGGATTTTGCTATCTTCCTTTTAATATACGACCCATAACGGATTTTTTAGTGAAGTTTGGAAACTAAAATCAAGGCTATTACAACGTCTATTAGATGACCGAAATATACGTTTTGGGAGATTATTTTCTCTTGAATCGTCTAAAAGTCCTCATGTACTATCTTATATTTTAATCATGTGTAGTAAATGTTTTGTTCTTTCTTAGCATTATTTTTTTATTGCAAGGTACTTAGACAAATACATCTATTAACCCCCATGTGTTTTGCAGTGACTCATGAAGTTAGAACAACCAACAAAAAAGTAGAACAATACACCTCAAGAATCCAGCAGCTTAATGTGTCTGCCCTTGGTAATGCTGAACTTCCTAGCAGATGGATGATGAATTTTCTTTCACTCGAAATCACATATAGGACAATACACTTTCTTAACAAATTCTGTCAGTGTAAATATTTTACTTCTTTAGCATCAAAGTAAGACTTTAATGAAATGTTCATCTCATCTACTGATTTACATGGGTGAACTTTTACTTCTTTTACGTTGTTCAATTATAATTTTACATTTATCTATCACAAAGAATGGATTATCAAAATAAATCAAATTTACGTCTTATAATACAGCAAACACAATCTGCGCGACAGATCTAACTAGAAATTCTGTACTGAAGATTTTGTATAAACAGTAGAATTTAAACAAACATTTTAAAGAGCTTGTAAATAACTTGGATGTTAGACTCGTATATCAGCTTTACCCTTTCTAAAATGTATGCTTAATATTTCAGAGGAAACAACAATCAATGATTGTAAAATCCCTAAAGGAGCCATAACAGTGATGAACGCGTGGTCTTCAAACAGAGATCCAAATGTTTTTGAGAAACCTCACGAATTCAATCCTTCGAGGTATATAGCTGGACCTGGAAAACAAAAAGCTGAACTACCGATTATGTTTGGTGTGGGTGAGTAAAGCAACTAAAACCCATTTCTTCCATTGATATTATCATTAGTCTCTAAGTAGAGCTTCGTAGTCTTGTGTTAGACAAATAGGAACTCCTATGAAAATAACTATAATGTAGGTTGATGTTGTTCAGTTTCGATTGTTTTCTGAGCAACGTTTCATGATATAAGCATTACTTTACGTATATACAAAGTATAAGGTACGAGGAAAGTATTGTGATGGAGTCGAAAGAAATCACACATTACTTTCGAAAGGGGAATAAATAACATTTATGAAAAAGTTATTTGTGTCCTGAAAAATAGACATCCTTTTTTTTCGAATTGTGTTGCTTCATCTCTAGGTTTATTACACTGCAGAATCTCTCTTTACGGAAACACGACTTCTATCGCCATCCTTAGCCGCTGCTTATAGTACTTCTTGTTGCACTCAATTACAAGGAGGAGTTGTCAAGTGCATACCTTTAAGAAACTAAAATACATTTTACACTATATTCGTGGGTCATTAATTTGCACCACTTTACTAAAGAAACTGATTCTCTAGAAAATGCTTTGGTGAAAATAAATTACCTTCTATATGACTTTTCAGTTTATACTCTAATACCATCTAAAGTAAAAATAGATAGAGCAAAACTCAAAATAATTTATTTGAACAGATTCAGTTCTATTACTGAATCATGAAGGCAAGGCTTGCAGTTTTGCGAAAAGTCAAGGTCTATACATATAAAAAGGGCATGAACTATGGCATAAGTTACATTATCCGTAACTAGAGAAATAGCAAAATAGACGATCTTGTGAGCAAAGCTCCATGATTGAAGAGAGGCAAGAAGATGGTGATGCTTTGCTGGCTTCGCCCTTCTACATGAGCACACCAGGAGCGCGTCAGATACACGAAAATTAGCATAACGTGTCGATCTTTGACAATGTCACAAATATATATTGTGAGGAGTATTTATAAAATCTATCTCAAATATGTTACTTAAGAGACAAGAATTGCTTAAGACTAACTGTTACATTAATACTTTCCTATTATTGTTATTTTTTGTTGAAAGAGAATAGAAGAATTTAAATGCTCAATTATGTAGGGCCTTCACTGCTGATGTTGTGAACAAGCTCGTGGGGCATAGGGCCTCTAACTTTAGGTTTAACTCAGTATGGTGATAGAGATGAATAAAATATCACTCATTAATATTTGCAAATATACTATGACACCAAATGCTAGATATAAAGCATAAATATTGCTATCAGATAGTAAAGTGATCGCCACCGTTTGCTTACTCAAGGTTAAAATAGATGCAAAAACAACTATTATGTACAGTATGTTCTCACACATTTCAATGCTGACTGTTTCTTTGCATATATTACACCTCTATAAGCTATAAAAATGTATAACTTTATAAATTGCTTTTAAAGGAGGAATCTGTTTGTTACTATTGAAATGGGTTGGTACATTTAATCAATCGCCCCTGCTGTTACGAATGAAAAGTTTCATTTTCAGACTTGATAATATCATAAGCTTGATTTACACTGATAAATGATGATTTTAAGTTACCAATTGTTTAAATTCCGATTGTAACCCCGCGGCGATTGTTTCTTGGATTCAAATACAACGCAGAAGCAAGCAGATCTCCCTTTTTTCATCGGCCCACGTCATGTTTTTTTTCTGTTTTCTACTTTCTTTCTGTTTTCTCAGTACATTCTCTAAGTGACTCAGAGGTTAAAATTAATGATATTCTCATTGCAGAAGAAGTTTTGAAATATATTAATATTATTCTGTGATAGTCTGAAGAATAGAATGTCCTCATTTTATCATTTAGATTAATCTAATTAGCTTCCACATAAAAGGAAATTATAAAACAATTTATACAAACAATTTGAAAAGACAGATTGCAATGACTGAAACGCATGTATGTACACTATTGTTTATACTTTTAGTAATGTATGTGCTATGTAGTCGCACTCCTTTTACAAAAATAATTGATTATAATCTGCATAATACTTACTTTCGTATTCTGTAAAATTTTTTGTTTAGCAGGCAACTAAATACGGAAGATAAGAAGATACATTTAAGACATAATAAAACAGACAACTATTTTTCAAAACTGAAAGTTGAACACTTAAATAGTACCCCTCGTTTATAAGACAGTTATCCTTATAATGTGGATGGTTTGATGTCTCCGAAAATCTGAGTTATGACCGGGGTTGGCTGTACTGTTTGTATATCTATACTAAGGGGCTACAGTCCCCTGCTCGCTCTCATTCGCCAACTCCAACGAACATCTCGCTTCGCTCAGTGCTAGTAACATACAGCTGCTCCCCGTAATTATGGACGGAGGCCACTGCATCAAAATATTTTGATGTGAGATTGTGTCCATCAGAACTAACAGTTCATGTTCATAAAAAACAGGTTCATTTGGCTGATAGCCAACGTAAAAAGGAGTTTAAAAGGTTTCAGGGAGTAAAAATCGTGTTTATCCGTCAAAAGTATCGACATCGAAATGATTCAAGGAAACAATACATTCTCTATACAATAGTATATGAAAGTAATAAAAATACTTATACTATGGCCCAAAGAAGCGAATGTAATATGTCCCTACTAGTTAAAGTTATTTTTATTTCCAGTTTGATTTCTCTAATTCTTTTTTGTCAGGGGCAGCTGAAATTCTTGCCCACACTTAGGATATTTAACCCATACCTACAGTGCAAGTAAAAATTAAAGTTTGCCCTGGGTATTCAGGTTTATCATGGAGGATTGATTACAGACTAATCCTTTCCACATGAGAATTGCCACTTGGTGTGAGGATTAGAATGGGCTTTGTATGCGCAGCAGTGCAGGTTCAGGGCTTGATTCTGATTGGCTGGGAACGGCTGAAAAGTGAAATTCTGTAATGTATAGAATAATATATAATGAACTAATTGACTGATGGGGTGATGCATCAAAATTACAAAGCACTTTCAGTATAGCCAGAATCTTGGATTTTACATTATTCCATCCTTCTCAGCTTCGAGATCAATGAGAAAAATATAAATTTTGAAAATTCGAATTCAAAGTGATGATGCGAAGAGATAATCAAAAAATTCCAAACCACTTTCCAAAATTATCGATCCCTTCTACTCGAGCCAGAATCTTGATTTTGGTCTCAATGAATCCTTATCAGCTACCGGATTAATGAAGAAATAAAAATTTTGAAAATTTGTAATAGGGAATACCAAAGGATTTTCAAAATCTTACACCACTTTGTTTCTTAGATGTGATAAATACACAAGATATTTCCTTTCGCTATCAACATTTGGAACCTCCTAAAATAATCTAATGTGGGCAACACATGACTTTACTTATATAATGCAATGAATTTACTACTTTTGCAGTTAAAAAAAATGTTATTCTTATAGTAGATACTTCTATTCTTTCCAAGATGTTGAATTTTCTTCAATTAGTCGTCATTTTCATTGATTTAGCATCATTTTTATCCATTTGAAGAGATTTTTGCTAATTTGGCAACAATGAAAAATGTCGCCAAGTTGGCGACATTCCGCCAAATTCGTCACCAAGATCTCGCCAAGCATTATGGACGGGGAAATAAGTTATTCCTACAGCAGATAAATGACTATTTACGTTCAGATACAAAAGTATTTTTCACAGTATCTTTTTTCCTGAATGGAACGAGCTAGTTCCACGAGAATGATGTCACCAAATTTATCGCATGGTATTACATATGAAAGTGAACATGTTTCTCAATAGGAAATATTTTTTTTTTATTTTATATGATTTTTTGATTTTTTTTTTTAAATATGCAATATCTCGAGAACAGTTCATGTTAGCGTTTTCAAATTTATGTCAATCGTTTTATAATGAAATATTACATAAGGAATGTCTATTTGAGAAACTTTATTAGCGGTTTTGATTTTCTGACGATTTTTTCAAAATTTCACTCGAAAATTTAGGGGGCGTTCTGAACATTCGATTGCGTATAAAGAAATAGGCTTCCAGTGTTTACGGATTGTGATTTTTGTACCAAATTTCGTTCGAATCGGTCCATTCGTTCGTCAGTTATCGTCTCCACAGACTCACTGACACACTCACACACAGACATCACTTCAAAAATGTTTGATTCGTGATCAGGGATGCTTGAAACGTGCTCTCCCGTCGAAAACTCGAATTCGAATTTTCGACCCCGTCACAATACTTCCCCGTCAAAATACCTTATACATTATGTATATAAGGAAAGTAATAATTAACTCTTTAAATACTATAACAAAATATAATTTTTCTGGTTGTTAAAACCTGTTTCATAATAATAACTAATGAATTTTGTTGTCTGGAAATGATATTCAAAATATTCATAAATTTGAAATAATAAAAACACAAACTTCCAGGCCAGTTGTAAGTTAAACATCTAGACTATTATAAAGGAATTAAGATTAAATATATTTTCCCATTTAATTACAATTATCAAATTTCACTTATCAATTTCACTTATCATCAATTCACTTATCATTTATTTCACTTACAATTATCAAGTGTCACTTTTAATGACCACATTTCAGACGATTCATACCCCCTCCCCCACTGGGTTCCGGTCTAAATTGGGTGGCACTTCCCGGCCGTCCATACAGTTACCTTACACCTTTCTGGTAGGTCGGAAGGTCTGGGTCTCAACAACAACAACACGATTCATACCCGCGAAATGGGTAGTATGTATATAACTTTATGTGGACTTTGAAGAAGTTTTACAATATTTTTTTCATCGGGAATGTTCTTTTAATTTGTTGATCATTCATCTTTTTATTTACTACATTTAGCAGGTAATGTAGTACATTCTATTCTCAGTATTTCCTCATGTTGCATTTATGCAATGGTATTATTTGTCGTGATAATGATAAGAATTATCAGACATTCGACAATGCTAGAAAGCATCCTTTGAATAGTGTCGTCATGCAGAAAGGTGCGGCTCATAGCGAGACCCCCTTTCCTTGCAGACAGTTCGAGGACGTTCTTGACCATCGAGGTAGTATATAACTAAGTAGTATATACTAACTCGTTGTTCTTGACCCTCCAAGGTTGTTTCCAGAGGTCAGATGAAGAAGCGAGGTTGCCAATCAGGGGCGACCTCTGAGCCGACAACGGAGAGGTTGGGATGACAACGCTATCTTCCGACCAAAAAAACCTGTCCCGCCGAAAGGTCGCATCTAAAATATCGTAGCATCAACAGCGGAGTGTGGCTCTAGCCCGTCTACCGCCGAAATGATTGATTGTGGATGGAACTGAGATATTTTATATTACAACTATGCTTCAATAACTCACAAATTATTGCAATTATATATAGAACTTTCAGAGAATAGCAAAGACTAATATTTGCAGTTAGAATCGCGGAAGATGAAAGACGATGGAATTGGAGTTAGCAAATGGCTATTATTTCACTCGACACGTTGCTTCCAGACGCAGGTTAGATTTTGCGTTTCTCACAGCAGTTTGCCGGCCTAAAAGAATGGGAATGCCTTCTCCCTTCTTGCAGGTGCTCGAGGCATTGCTGTGAATGCAGATTGACTCTCAGAGATCAAGATGGATGGAATGTGCTTCTTCAAATTTACCTTAGACGGTAAAATCAAGATGTGCCATCGAATGCTGAATTAAAGAGATGTCCATGATGATGAATGATAGTGCTAAAAGAAACTCCCAGCAGTGTGTATATTTTGCAAAAAGTTGCAAAGTGCCACGTAGTAAAACGAATTTAAGTCGTGTTGCGGCGAAACCTCCTACGAGTAGTGCAACAATATATATATATATATTAGTAAATGAAGCATAATTATAATAATGGAATAAAAAACTGGTGAGTATTTTTTCATAGTTTGTACAAAATATGCATAAACTCTTAATTGATCTGCAAAAAAAAAAAAAAAAAAAAAAAAAAGAAATAAAATTCATAAGCTCAGGAGAAGAGAACAGGTGATTTGTAAAAATGTGCAGATAGAATTTTTAGTAGTGTCGTTAATTGCATATTTGGATATAAATAATATATTAATCTAGATTATAATTCTAAATTTAATGAGTGTAATATTGTGATAAATGTGATGATAATGTGGTAATTTTAGATTCTTCTTTCTACATTATGATTTATAGCTAAATTTTGATAGAATTTAAGATTGATAATGTTTCTATATATAAAGCATAAAATTAAGCTTTGCTTCAAAATCTAACATAAGATAAAAGAAAATTAAGAATGCACAAAATAATAGAAGAATGTACTAATTGATGATGATCTAAATGATTGCACGACACGTAGGGTATTAATGTTGAGAAAATGAGTAATTTAAAATGAAGATTAGAGAATATATGTACAATAAGAATGAACTGATATTTAGTTAGAAAATTGAGATTGATCAATATAAATCGAAAGGAAATGATTTAAAATGTATTAATTCTAACAGAGTAGATGAGTAGTTAAAACAATTTTATTCCATGTTTGCCAATGCATAATTTTATATTGGACAAGCCAGACAGAATACATAATTTTAGCCATTGCTATAATTAGGAATAATTGATACAACACTAATTTAATTATTTTTTTAAGATGAAATTTATTACATGTAACTTAAAAGTCTCAATCTTATTTTAATTTGAACATAACATTAGGATTTTTCAGGACTGGAGAAACAGGTGCTCGCTTTGGATTAGGCCATTCTAAATGTACGCAGTCAAATAGAATAAATGCTTGTTAAATTGGAATGGATAAATACACATAAGTTAACTTAATGATGATCAAAATGATACATATGAGGAAGAATTATAAATAAAGAATTGAAGCAAGATTGAATTACAATGAATTAATGAAGTTTCACTTCAGTTTGAATTTATATGAGTTTTTTATTTTGAGAAGGTTTTTTGATAAATTGAAGAAATATTATGTCTAGCAGAATGTTGATAATAATACCCACGGTGTCTATGTGAAGGTTCATTAGATTTTAATTAGTATGATATTTAAAAATAATAACTGCAGGAAAATGAATTTAATGACAGCCTAATAGGCTTTGAATCTAATCAAATAATGATTTTGTGGTTTTTAATAAAAATAAAATTTAATTTATGGTATCCCCACAAATCGGAGTATTTATTGATATTTATTATAATTAAATTGTAATTGTGTAATTCAGGTAAGCTTTACAGGTAATGTAGCAGAAGGGATGTCAGACGGCCTTAGTACTTCTACACGTTGACTGGCCTAGTCAGTTCATTCCACTTGAAATTATATTTTTTTTACCTTAACTATGTTTCAGATATTTTATCACCTCTGGCTAAGAAATGTGTGGGAAGTCATTCACTTTAAGAATTCTTCTTTCTACATTATTAAATAGGTTAAATCTTTCTGCTGTATTAATATATTTTTCTGTATTAATAAATTTTATAAAAGAATTGTTAAATAAAAAATTTAAAGTACTTTTTCTGAGAAGTATAAAATGTTATTATTTTAATTTCGGTGCAATATTACATTGAATTTGGCAGAATTTCTGTTCAAAATGAATTAATTCTGCGCAAATATTAATCAAATATATAAATGTATTTATTTTATGTATTAAAAAGTCTTCATTAATGCTCAATTTGTTACATAAATTTGCAGTAACCTGTTAAACTCCAGTCTTGTATTTTTATCTTTTTTTTTTTATAAATTCTTAAACCTCCGTTTTAAATATCACCTGAGACTAGTATTTTTACACAAAATATAATAGTATATTAGCAATTTTTGCAACACATAATAGTATACTCACATTTGCACTTTATGAATAATCATATTTTAAACAGGCAAATAATTGAAGATGAAATTATATTCTGTTGCAGTAAATTCTTCAGCATAAATACAATAAACGAATAAACTTCATGTCAATTCGATAATCAAAGATTGTTTTTTTTAAATTCGGTTGCACATTACTTATTTACAATTTTTTTAATATGCTTGAAAGACTTTTAATATATACATTTACTCTGATATATACGAAGCAAAATCATAAAGTATTGTTTATTTAAACCAGATTAAAATTCCCCCGATATACCTCAAACCAAATATATTTTATTTTTCTGTTTCTTCCGTTTAATATATTTTCCTTAATGACAAATCACATAAGCATGGTTCAAAACGTGGCTTAACAGATTGACACCATGGAAACAGAAAATCACATGTTTAACAAAATTACCTCTTTTTAAAAAAAATGGATTATCTTTGTGAAAAATGTACTTGAAGGACGACGATCAGTACAGCTAGTTCGTTATTTACCATAAATAACAATGATAACATTTTTATCCAGATTCTGAATATTAAAAAGACTTTCCTGGTACCTTTTTGCGGTTGGAGGGAATTATTAGGTGCATACATATATAGTAACACACTAAAATATTAATAGACAGTAAGATGATATCAATATTAAACATTTAAAAGCATCAAGATGACAATTTTTAATAATAAGACAGAATAAATTATTAAATACTAATTTATGCTTTTTTTACAGGCAGGAGATCTTGTCTCGGAGAGTCATTCGTGATGATGCAAATATTTCTATTCCTTGTTGCAGTCGTCAAAAATTTCAGATTAAAGCGACCAGAAGGCACCGAGAAGGATTTTCTTTCTGATGGAATTATGGAAATTTGCGCTATTCCAAGAAAACAATAATATTTCGACTGCGATAACACATTTTTTACGAAAACATTGTAAAAAAACGTTTCGTATCTATTCATCGTATAACATTTTTGAAGTTTGTACTGTAAACTGTCATAACTTTAGTGAATAAAATATCAATTAAAGAATTCATAATTTATGTGTGTGCGTGTGTTAAATTGATTATGAATGTTTCTCTTGTAAACTTTTCTCGTGCTTTCGAAACTAAACTCCGAAGAAAATAATAAAAAAAATCTGCTGTGGGCAGCACTTGACTTTCCTTATATAATTCAATAAATTTACTTCTTTCACAGGGAAAAAATAAAAGATTCACGGCATTCTGTTTTTGACAATGAATTGTACATTTGGTTCTTTGAACGTGCTCTCTGTCCAAAACTCGGAATTCGAATTTTCGACCCCGTCACAATATTTTCCTTCTACATTATACTATCTATATAAGGACAGTTGTTTTAGAAGTAATATAGGTAAAAGTACTTGGTTCAATAGTTTTGTATACTGTTTGTTCTTCATGTCAAAATGTCCTTACAGTCAAAGCTCCGTTTTACTAGTTCTGCCAGGCTGATGAGAGACCTAACAATCCTCCATTTACTTTTGGGCCACATAAATAATGAAATAAAAAAGGAGTATAAAGTCAGTCGTAAGGATTATTTGTAAAACTTCGATACTTTAGTTGTGTTACAAATCTATAGAAATGCTGTAAAGAAAGCATTAAAAACAAAATATAGTGTTCAAAATTTTTATTAACTTTAATTTCAAAATATCTTCAAATGTTATTTTCCCAAAATATCATTTCCTTCTATCATTTTGTTTAGCTTTGTGGTGTTAAGCAATACAAAGAGCATTCAAATGATATAAAAATGAACCAAGAACATGTATATTACAAAATCGATCAAAACGCCCCTAAATAACTATTGTTCGAGCTCTACACGAACTCAAGCCAGATCACGAGTTTTACTTGATGAAGAGCCTACAAAATAAAAACTGCGTTAGATGCAACATACAATGTTGAGTATAGGTATCAATAGGTTCTAAAGTCAGAAAATAGCATTCTTTGTCACAATAATTAGGACAAAACACATGTATCAACAAAGATAAGAACACTTTTATCCTTTGGCTTTAATGGTATTGATGTTAAATCTACTTTTTTCTGATCAAAAAGGCTCTTCCACTATCTGAATCCTGTTAATACCTTCATTTAATCTTATTCGCTGCGTCTTGAATATTTAGTCGGCAGATATATTCCGTCAGCATTCAGAGATAAATTTTATATTGCTAAGTATTATTCGATTATTCTCCTTTGCTCCTTTCATCTGCATCACTTCTTATTTATTTCATGCTACCTGTCGTTCTCCGTCTACATTTTGGGTAAAGATCTTTTACGGACTCTTTCTCGGCTCTCTCCGTAGAATACTGACACTCAGCACATACTTTCATACTGTAACACATTTTCAACTATCAAATTTTCACATCATTTGCGTACGTTCTAACAATTTTTTTCCGATCGTACATTTTCTTTGAGAGTTACGGTTCAGTGTGTTCAGATGTAATGTTCTTTTGGTGTTAACGCTCTGACCTGTGTCTGATAACTGTGCACATCAATTAAGTCAAAACCAGAAAGTAAAAAATAAATTATGAAAAAAAAATTATAACCACTACTTCTAATCACTATATATGTGTCTAACGTGCTTTTGTCATTCCAGATTTTCCAGAAATCCACCTTTGACCCAGAAGACTGAATCATTGTATACATATATTACCGGCTACGGTATGGAACCTATTCAAGCCATATTTTCAATCTACTCTTTCCGTCAGAGGTAGAAGAAAATTGGGGGTCTTGTCTTTCCAGACTCTCTGGAAACCCGCCCGTTACCTAGAAGGTTGAATATTTGTACACTTCTTGTTTAGACAAGGGTACAGAATCTGACGCAGCCAAATTTTCGATGTTCTCCACGTCCCGCGTTTCGAGACAGAGAAAATGGATGGCTCTGAGACGTCTTTTCAGATCCTTCATAAACCCCCATGTTGTCTTACAAGGCTGAATCAATGCACACTTATAGTATTAACCATGCGTCAGTTATTGATCCACTTATCCATGGCGAAGAATATGGGGTTTTTCAGTCTTTCCAAATCTTCAAGCCGACCCTTCCAGACCTTTTGACCGTTATATGTTTACAGACTTGTAATATCGACCACGGGAGCTGAGCTTAACGGAGAAATATTTTCAAATTTTTCCCCGAAGTAGGCAAAATGGGAAGCAGTGGTAAACTTTCAGAGCACTTACAAAGTCCCCCTAGGGACATATATGGCTGAAACTCGCCCCAGGATGAAACCTAATTTGGCAGATATTCAATTTAGTTATTTGCGACGCTAAGCACTATTCTAAATTAAAATAAAACTTATTTTAAAAGTTGCAGTTTTTAAATGTTAAATGTTTTTAAAATGTTACTTTATCCCTTTATTTGACAGGCTTAAATACCAGTTATACGATAGATACCAAAATCTAAGCTGCATCAAGGTATGATCATGAGACAACTAATTTTTTATTTGTTTAATTGGTCTGGAATTTTACCCTGGTCTTTATGTGACGTCACATGCTGAAAATATAAATTTTATGCATTCCGTATGCAGTTTTCGTTACTTAATTGATCGACACATAATGACTTATGTACTCTAATCTATAAACTCTGTCTTAACATTCATTAAATGTGTAATTAATATCATCTGGCAAATTTGGTTGTGTCAAAATACAAATACATCGCAAAACGTCGCTTCTGGCAATTATAACTAGTTAAATCTACCAAAGTGGTGTGAAAGGACATGCCACATAATAATGGAAAACCATTATATATATTGCAATATTATACAAAATTATCCTTTTCATTGTCGCTGTGGTATATGTTAGAGCCACAAGTCAACTTGAATGTTCCGAGAAATTCTGCCCTAAATGAAAAGAAAAATGTCTTCAATGAAACTATAGGTATCTGTTTTTTTTCATATTACTGCCCATTTTTATCACTTTACAACATAGTTGAAAAGTGTTTATAACTTCGTTCATTCTGCCTCTCTGTCTGTCTTCCCGGTCGCATGATAACTATCGTAAAAATGATTTTATCAAAATGAAATTTTAGTATGTTGCTGAGACGGTCTGTGGGACAAATGGGAATATAAGCGAATAATATCACCCAATTAGGTTTGAATTGAACCCGAGTGTTAATAATGAAATACATTGAATCCAATGGGACCTAATTTTTCAAAAACTAATGTTGAAATTCACATATTGCTTGGAAAGTTTTAGCAAATATTCAAATTATCCCATAAAATATATAAAAAAAATCAGTAAAATGTGTTTCGTTGTTTTTACAATAAAAGTTAAAATAATAATTACTCCCATACAATATGAAGGGTTTACGTGACCCACTTCAAAATAAAATATGGCATTCATCTTTTTACCAGAGTAAAAATAGTGATTTTTTAAGTTATTTTAAATGTATATTTAGTGTGGCATTCGTCCTAGAACTGCTTTATTTTTGAGTAATTTCTGTGTATCTATATTCTGCACCAACACAATTACAATAGTTTTGAGTTTAAATGATGATCAAACTTTAATTATGTCTACAACGAAACATAATTTTAACGAAAGTAAACACAGCAAGTAAGATGAGTTGTATAGGAATTGCTAATTTTTTTAACGCATAAAATATTTAGCTCAGGAGTCTGGAATATAGATGATATGAATGAAATATTCATTGAATTTACATAGAGCAACAGACGATTTTATAGCATTGCCGATAATTTTACTTCATTTTCGATGAAGTTTTAAGCATGAAGTTAGAAAGTACTTTTACCTACATCGTTTTAAGTTTTCAAGTAAAATAAAATACTGTAGTATTGTCATAATTTAAAAAAGTTCACCGCTGAATGAAGGAAATGGAATAAAAGTGTATTAATGAAATATTCACTTTTACACAGAGAGCCAGGCGATTAATATTTCGATGATGTCATTTTAGTAATGTTCATTTTTCCTTGATGAAGTTTTAAGTTTTCAAATATAATAAATTATTGTACTACTGTAACAATTTTAAAAATATCACAGCTGAATGTATAGTATTTTAGAGATGTTTAAATAAAATTGCTTTGTAGTTTGAAATTGTTTTATAATCACATGCGTTGTGCATGATTGATCTTTCTTGTTTTGTTTTAAACCTGTACATAATTTAATCAACAATGTATACTGTATAAATGTGAGATTTTCATTATGTTCAAACAGCTATTGAGACAGATCAAAGCCGGGATTCAGGTTGAAGTGGCAGTGATCGATAAATTTGAAAAACGTTTTCTGTGTTTTGATTATCTCTTCTTCTTTTCACCCATAATTCGAATTTTGGAAATTTTAGATTTTTCCCTTGGTCCCAAGATTTGAGGCGAACCTAAAACTAATAACATCAAACACAGTGTATTGGATAACATATAGAGTAACATAGAACTAACCTAAATGATGTTATGTGTTAGTCTGAAGTTTTGGATTGGCTGGTATATTTTTCATTCTGCTTTCGCTTGGCTGTCTCCGGTGAAATCTTAAACCACGCCTTCCCACTTACACCTCTGTCTCCCCTTTCGTCTTTTAGACTTCGCGGTTGTTGTCTAATACTGACGAATAGAATCCAGCGTATCCTCAAAAAAGCTGCATACTGTATTATTATTCAATTTGTACATATAAATGTTTCTCAAGACTTACTTGTTATATTCATAGGTGAAGAAGACTCTCAGAGAAAATGTATAATATGAACGAGACTGGATTAAATTTTTATCAACGAGATTTAAATCTAACAAAGGTAATTTCACCAGTAAGTTTTATACAAATGCTATTAATATACGCAAGTTTCTTTTCTCTGTTATCAAGAAGTCGTTAAAATTCTGAGTCTTCAAATATTTTAACCAATCTTCTTTGCCAATCCCACATGAATCAGAAACATCAGTTTGGATGAACTAGCATTTGTTTATAAAGAATCTTTCTAGAGTCCATTCTAAAAGCAAAAAACTATTTAATAAGTTTGAAAAAGGATGTACAAGCTGTTCTAATTTTCAACAAAGTGCCATCACTTCCCAGTAAATTTATTTCTGACAACATATAAGGGAGATTTTTCTGCCTCCCAATGCAACGTCATTATTGTACCAAATGGGTCATAGTGACACTTTTGTTTCAAATTTTAGGAAATTCCAGGGCACACCAAAATTGACGGAAGATGATTTAGTGATGCTCTAAAAGCAATAAATATTAAAGATGGCAATTATATGTTAGTCAAAGCACTTGATGAAATGCCTTCTAATAATGTTTGAAATCCTGGAGAAAGGATGATTATATATTGAGAAGAACATACAAAATATATGAACGACAACATTCCAAAGAAACTGCAATTATTGTAGACATCACTGACAATAATGAACTATTTTAAACGACTTTACACGTGTACAATTTGTAACAGGTTATTAAGACTTATAAAACATTAAATGCCGAATTCCGATATGACTCAGGAAAATGAAACATTAAATGACGAACAGAAAGATAAAAAAAAGAGTGGCGTAGTGAAATTTGTAACAGGTTGTTTGTAACAGGTTATTAAGACTTATAAAACATTAAATGCCGAATTCCGATATGACTCAGGAAAATGAAACATTAAATGACGAACAGAAAGATAAAAAAAGAGAGTGGCGTAGTGAAATATGACCTTCAAATGAAGCTGTTGTTTGTTCAACCTTCAACTCTAACTTTTCACTTCAGCATCTCATACCGACTCGCCAGTATTTGGAGTTCTTCCTTTCTTGTTACAATGGTTTCTTTGCTCTTAAATTTTCACTAAATTTCCTTCACTAATAATTCCATTTTTCATTATAAGATAATATTAATGTAGCCCGAAGGTAAGTTCATAGATTTTTCTGCCTTGAGTTTATTTAATATGTTAAAATTTAGTATAAAGAAGTGAAACATATAAATGCAATATATACATTTAGATTAATTTCAAAATGTACTATTGAAAGGTTATAATGTTTCTTAAGAGCACTAATTGAAAAGGTGATTTACATGGCTAGACATATTGAAATGCACTCTATCTTTTTCAATCAATAGGTATATAAAAATTGTTATGTGTAATACACTTTTGATTGTTGTGACAACAAATTCAGTGGAATCTTTATTTTCGATAACACATGTTTTAGTTTTCTCGGTAGAGTGGGGGTGGAGAAATTTGAAATAAATATTTTTGAAAACGATGCATATACATATTCCATAATTTTGTTAAATTTATAAATACAGAAGTAATGATATTCGTAGTAATAATACATATAACCACTTCATGATTTTTATGTGTTTATCCAGCAGAAAAAAATGTCCTTAAATTCCTAACAGCTTTTTAATATTTGAATATTTTTGTAAACACGAAAGAGTGATGTTATACTACACTCTTTCGTGTTTACTTTCACATAATCTGCAAATTATCCTTAGTGACACCAATTTTTGATTAAAATTTCGAATTCCTTGATCACAGAAATCAGTCGAGCACCCGATTTTATGAAATTAGACAAACATTGATTGCCTAGTATTGAACTATCAGAGAGATAGTGTCATATAGGAAATAAAATAAAAATTTTCACTAAATGACTAACACGAAGATGAATTAACAATTTTGAGGTCCTTTCACAATACTTTATTCCAGAACTTCTGTCATTTTGTCTTCTGTGATGACAAAAATATAGGTTAAAAGTTCAAGGATCACTCTGTTCAATTTAATGATGCCATCAAGTAGTTACTGTAAAATTTAAAAACATTTACGCTGAACGTCAGAATTTTTTATATTTATGATATGCAATTGTTTTTTATGAATTTTTTTAAAAAATGTTAGCTTGAAATGACTATAATTATAAAGTATGAAATTTTTCTGAAACACTTTAAGTTTTTCTTTGAATTATTGAATATTTGATTTTCGAATGGCTGTTCGAATATTGGTTGTTCGAATTAAGAAGGTTTTACTGTATTAAATTATAAACATACCATTTATAATCGACAGGTAGAGCAAAAACATGTAAAAGGAAACACAATCTCATCCATGTAATGCGAATATAACAACAAAAAATATCTTAATATCTAGACAATCAAGGATCTAACAAAATAACTCACATGATTGTTTGAAATTACACTCAATTTGCAATTTTATTTCAATTTTCGTTTTCATTTGGAAAACTGGATTTATCTTCAAAGGTGGCGTAGTTAAAATTCGAAACAACTAAATTATCTCGCGAACGACTAGTCCTGATGTAATAAGGTTGGTCATAATCAAAAGTTATGTCTAAAATAAATGTTTAATTGATATATTTGAACATGCGTAATCTTTTATTTTAGATTTTGATGACTTTTGTGGGTCATTTCACAAAAAAGCAGATTATTTTTATCTGAATCGTACCAAAATCTAATCAGCACAAGGGTAACGCACAAGTGACTTTTCCACCAAATTTAGTGAAATTTGGTTTGTTACTTTTTAGATAGAGGGGATACAGGGATACAGACATTTTTGCGGGCCATTAAAAAAAAACACGTTCTTTTACCCCAAATTGAACTAAAATCTAATCAGCACCAAGGTAACCCACAAGAGAACAAGAGACTTACCTATAAAAGTTTATGAAATTCGGTCAATAAGTTTTCGAGTTAGAGTGGATAAAATATCTGCACAGACACACAGAGAGAGGGGGGGGGGGAGACATATAAACGTCACGCTAAAAATTGTATTTTCTTGTTCTAGAGGTCTCAAAACGTGTAAATCCGTCAAAAACTCAAGTTTCGAGTTTCAACTTAATTTCAATACTTTCCTATATATTACCATGTATAGCAGGAAAAGTTATAATTTGAGCAACTAGAAAAATTGCAACCGTTCTTTAAGTTATATATTAAACGACTGAAATTATTAGACACTAACATTTGATTATATAAGAGTAATAGTTTGAGAGTTAATAGATTGGTAAAACTCATAATTCTAATCTAATTATGTTTTTCGACATATTAATGACACATTTAACTTTTCATTGCCGTCAAATGGTATTATTCTGTACGATAAACAGTTGAATAACTTTTTTATTATTTATAATAATATATTTCTAATACTTTTTAAACCTTCAGACAAGTTACCTATTTTAAAAGTGGCAGCATAAAAATTTTAGCAGTTCATTTTTTAAGTAAATTATTTTGATGTGAATAACATCTACATCTGTCTGAAATTGGAGAGTTAGGAAAATTGTAAACACTTTGGACATATATATCTCCAAACCTATATAAAATGTAAACAAATCGTCCTTGGCTTGAAGAAAATGTGATATAGATAATGAATACATAAAAACAATTTCAGTATTTTAGTATTTTGATTTTGATTTTCGAAAAATCTAAACCGTGTTTGCTGTAATTTGTTTACTTTTGCTCTAAATATGCTCAAAACAGTAAAATATAGATATAAAAAATAGGCAACAAAGTTGTTTAGTAAGAATTCCGTTTTCTAGATATATAATTTGTTTTCACAAAGCTCTTGCGATTTATGAGGAATCACTTCAATTAAAACAAATATTGAAAATTATTCTTTTGTCGAGAGAGTCATGTTTATTTCTCAGAAACTGACAATTCTAGCAACAACTCGAAAAAGTGATTCGCCAAGCTTTGAAATCCCTACAAGCATATATAATTTAATTTTCGATCGAGTCTTAGTTTTTGAAATATAGCTGTTATAATATAGAAATTTTCCAACAGGAGGGAAGATTATAAAACATAAAAATCTGATGTGGGCAACACATGACTTTCCTTATATAATGCAGTGGATTTAATACTGTTACAGTTAAAAAAATGTTATTCTTACAGCTGATACTTTTATTCTTTCCAAGATATTGAATTTTCTTGAATTAGTCGTCATTTCATTGATTTAGCTTCATTTTTATCCATTTAGCGAGATTTTCGTTAATTTGGCAACATTTCAAAATGACGCCAAGTTGGTGACATTCCGCTAAATTTGTCGCCAAAATCTCGCCAAGCGTTATGGACGGAGATATAAGTTATTCTTACAGCGGATAAATGACTATTGGCGTTTAAATACAAAAGTATTACTCAAAGTATCTTTTTTCATGAATGGGACGAGCTAGATCCACGAGAATGATGTCACACAATTTATCGCATGATATTACATATGAAAAGTGAACATATTTCACAAAAGTTAGTATTTTTTATTAATTTACTGGGATTTTTTGATAAATTTATTTTTAAAATGTGCAATATCTCAAGAACGGTTCATGCTAGCGTTCTAAAGTTTATGTCAATCGTTTTCTAATAAAAAATTACATAAGAAATGCCTATTTACGTAACTTTATTAAAGGTTTTGATTTATTGATGAATTTTTCAAAATTTCACTCAAAAATTTAGGAAGGTTCTGAACATTCGATTGTATTTTAAAACAATAGGCTTCCAGTATTCATGTATTGTTATTCTTGCACCAAATTTCATTCGAATCGTTCCATTCGTTCGCGAGATATCGTCTCCACAGATTCACTGACACACACACACACACATACTTTCACACACACACACACACACACACACACACACACACACATACGCATATACTTTCACATACACACACAGAGACATCACTTCAAAAATGTTCGATTCGTGATCAAGGATGCTTGAAACGCGCTCTCCCGTCGAAAACTCGAATTCGAATTTTCAACCCCGTCACTATACTTTCCTTATACATTATGTATATAAGGAAAGTAAAAAGATTGAAAAGTGAAGTGTACTTGGGAATTATAAGTATGCTTAATGATTGATAAGACTTGAAGAGAAGAATTAGAAGTATAAAGTTCTATTAAGCATTTATGTTCTGTCAGGTAAGTTTATGTACGAGTATTCACCTGAATCTTAAGTCTGTTCGGAGATATTGTATAAGTTCATTTTATATGTCGCTAAGCAAGTTAGTAAAATATAGTATATATTTTGACGGAAAGTTAATATTCGAGATATTCAACTGGCATCGAGCAGAAACTAAAATTGTTAGTTATAGACAGATTGTGAGTAATTTTTAGCCATTTGAAAAACCTATAAGTATATATAATTGTATTTCGAATCAGGTTTGTATATAGTGATTATAATTTCGATATAGTAATTATAATATCGATATATTTGTTCATGCAGTATCGGTTCCACAGACTCACGGCACAACGTATTGTACACATACATATGCATACATACACACATGTACTTACGCACATATATACACAGTCATCATCGCAAAAACGTTCGATTAGAGTTCAGAGATGATTGAAGTATTAAACTCTTACATTACTTTTCCTGTACGTTATAATTTGTGTGCAGGGAAAGTAAAATCTAGGAGATTTTTATATATAAACATGACCTTCAGATTATTTTACGCCCACGTTTTAAAGATAAAATAAAGTTCAAATAAGCTGGGTTATCAGTTTCTTACTCGAATTATCAGATTATTCGAACGTTTGGTAGCGACGGTAAAACTATTTTTCAAGAGGAAAGCAATTTGAACAGCTTAAGTAAGTCACATCTAAATATATATATAATTAAAATTCAGTTCGTTTGTTTGTTTGTGTCTTTGTTTATCTATTACGCATACACATTCATAGTTTTTGATAGAGTTTCTTTTTTTTTTTAAATTTGGTTGGGTTATTCTCTATTCTATTTGGAGTAACTCTGTCCGTGTTTCGAGTTCTTAGTCTCAAGGGTTGTAGCAATAGTATTAAAAAACAAGAAAGATCAATCATGCTTAAAGCTTTGATTATGAAACACTTTACAACTTCAATGCAATTTTATTTAAACATGTCTAAAATGCAATACATTCCTCGGTAATATTTTAAAACTTATCACAATACTATATCAATTTATTATATTTGAAAACTTAAACCTTCATCGAAAAAAATGAACTTCATTCAAATGACCGCATTGAAATATAAATTGCCTGGTTTAAACATGTCTAAAATGTGATACATTCCTCGGTAATAATTTTAGAATTATCATAATACTACGATAATTTATTATATTTGAAAACTTCATCGAAAACAACTGAAATTCAGTCAAATGACGTCATAGAAAAAATAACACGCCTGGCTCTCTCTATAAAAGCAGCATTTCATTCATAAATAATTTCCCATTCATGTCATTCATCACAAAACCATAATAATTTATTTTATTTAAAATTAAGACCATGGAGCTACAAGTAATTAAACTCTATACGTAAAACTTCATCGAAAAAAAAATCGTCCTTCTCTTTGTAAAATCAATGAATATTTCATTCATATCAGCTATGCAGACTCCATGAACTAAATGATTTTGTGTTAAAGACATACAGCAATTCTAATGCAACCCATTCTACATATTTTGCTGTTTACATTTTACATAGGTGAAAAATAGGCTTCGTTGTAGAAATAATCAAATTTGGATGAGAATTTAAACTCAAATATATTGTAATTGATTTTTTCAGTATGTAGATGCACAGAATTTAAGCAGAAATAAAGTGGTTTTAGGACGGATACAACAATCAATATGAATTAAAAACAACTTTAAAAATCACGATTTTGAGACAAGATGGATGCCATATATCATTTTAAAGTGGGTCACGTGATCTTTTCATATCATGGTCACGTGATCGCTTCATATAAGAGGTGTTATTATTATTTTAATTTTTATTTAAAAAACTACTGAATATATTTCGCTGAATTTATTTTTTTTTTATATTTTATGGAATAATTTTAATACTAAGTAAAATTTTCGAAGCAATTTGTGAATTTTCAATCCGCTTAAAAAATGTTTGAAGAATTAGGTCCCATAGGGCTCAATGTATTTAATTTTTTCAACCCGGGTTCAATCCAAAACTAATTGGGTGATATTATTCATTTATATTCCCATAGGTCCTACAGACCGTCTGAACAACATACTAAAATTTGTTTTGATTAAGTCATTTTTACGGCAGTTATAATGCTAACGGACTAACAGACAGACAGACAGACAGAATGAGCAAAATCATAAACACTTTTCAACTTTGTTGTAAAGTGTTAAAAACGTTTTCGTGGACATATTATAGTTTAACTGATTTATTTCTGACGCTTTATTTGATGCAAATTATATATCTTCATGCGCATATATCTCGTTGCTAAATTCAAATATATTTCTAGGGAAGATGATTTTCATTTAATCTATCCAATGTAAAAAACATCTAAATCGATTTAAAAATGAATTTTATACATAAAACGTATTACAATTTTGATTGAGTATGGTTTTGGGATATAATGAAATGGTTGCCGATATTTTCAATTTCTTAAGTAACCGTTTTAATTTCTGAGACTTTATTAAATTCACACATTTCGTATTATGTTTAAATCAATTGCTGCAACAGCATAAAAACGGAACTGGCATCAATTTTACTACCATTTCAGAGATTTTATTTTAACGCAACTTCCATTTTGTCAGTCTTCATTTTTACATTTCCATTCCTTCAAACTTGTTTAATCAGAAAATTTGATATAGCGAGAATATGGTTACTTCATCATTTTTCTGAAGGGAATTAAATTAGATATATATTAAGTATCAATAAAATTTTTTAAAAACTTTATCATTTAGAGTGCAACTAAAATTACACATTTCTAATCAAGAGGCACATCAGGTATATCTACCAGTTTTGTCATACATAAAAAAATACATTAATATTATGGCATTATTAAATTATCAACTGAGTTTCAATTGTTTGAAACACGGAATATTTTTATTTATATTATAGCTACTTGTTAATCTATTTCAAATGTATAGTAGTGGAATGATAATTTTCAGTTTTTGATATTCATGCACCGCTTTTTTTCTTTGGAGTATGAATTAGTTATTTTGTATAAAGTGTCTGTGTGTGATTATCTGCGTGGTATACATGTACCTGTAATAACGATCTGCTGTTATCTTTCGCATAATATTGCATATGTAAAACAGTGCTTTCGTAAAAATTTTCAAAATTGATATTCTAACCGAGAATCATGTTTCAAGTCTTCCTGAACACATTTTGAACATTTTCAAACGTTCATAATATTTTCGTTTGTCCATATCTGTATTAAGATATATGTCTGTAGACAAGATATCTCAAATGCGAATGTTACAATTTGAAATAAATTTTGCCCGATTATCACTATTTGTAAAAACTTATAGGAACCTCATTCATTTAAAAAAAAATACACATCTGTACTTGTAATTGTGTTACATTTTGGCTCTCATAAATGAGCTAAATTAATTTCATTTCGAATAATTTTCAAATCGATTTAAAAATGTAATGAATGTAGGTTGAATTTTTCATTAATGGAATCGATTAAAACAAAATATTAGTTTTACAGAACCAAATTTATATTATATATTATTAAAATTTGAGAGTAATTTTTTATAAATATTTATTTTTAAGCTAGTTTTGCACAAATAGTGAGTTAATTTAATCAGTTCGAAATAGTTTTGAGTTACGTCCTAAGAAACAGCATCAAAATTCAATAACAAATTTCAGTCAACAGTAAATAAGTTAGAGGGAGTAAGTCAACTCTATTTTGGGTTATTTATATAGTATGAATAATATCCTACGTAAACATTCTTTGAACTATATACAGCTTCGGAAAAAGCAAATGACCCTCGTTATTCTGCCATCGTTCCTAATAAAGCAAACTGCAAGATATGACATTTGATAGAGAAAAACATCTACACATTCATATTAATTAGCAAATTCTACAGCAAATGTGTCTCAATTAAGACAAAACATTAGTTTTACAGAACCAAATTTATATTATTTATTATTAAAATTTGAGTGTAATTTTTTATAAATATTTATTTTTAAGCTAGTTTTGCACAAATGGTGAGTTCATTTAATCAGTTCGGAATAGTTTTGAATGACGTCCTAGAAAACAGCATCAAAATTCAATAACAAATTTCAGTCAACAGTAAATAAATTAGAGGGAGTAAGTCAACTCTATTTATGGTTATTTATATAGTATGAATAATATCATACGTAAACATTCTTTGAACTATATACTGCTTCGGAAAAAGAAAATGACCCTCGTTATTCTGCCATCGTTCCTAATAAAGCAAACTGCAAGATATAACATTTGATAGGGAAAAACATCTGCAAATTCATATTAATTAGCAAATTCTACAGAAAATGTGTCTCAATATACATTTTTCTGAAGTTCTCGTCGCAGTTCTTAAAATGCAGGTAATTCCGGGATAATTTCTATAATTAAAACCAAATTGGGGAACAAGTTGCGGAATCAAAACTGTTCTGAAGTAGATTATTTGATGTTGTACTGATACATTAATTTGTTTTCAATTTTCACTTTCCCCACATACATAGTACAGTGTATTGTTAACGTCTAATTGTATAGTTAATGTATAGTTGTGATGGAATCGAAAATCCGAATTCTAGTTTTCGCTAGAAGGCTGCATTTCAAGCTTTCTTAAAATCGAATCTGATGTTTTTGAAATGATGCATGTTTGTGCGTGTGTCAGGATCTATCAGAGAAAAGTAGCAGACACATTCCAATGATCCCATACTTCCATGTAGAGTGGCGGCTCATGAACAAAAGAGACAAAACACCTTTACTAAAAAATAATAAAATCTATGGACTTTATCGGGAAATATACAGTGTATTTCAGAAAAGTAAATAGTGGAAGTTAGTTTTTGAACCGTTGGTTGCAGACACATAGTTCTAATTACAAGAATTCTAGGCAGGGAATTGTGCTAAAGTAATTTTTTAAATTGTCCAATGTTTTTGTAAAAAATGTAAGAAAATTAATTTTTATAAAGTCCCTCCACCAAAAAAATATAAATTACAAAATGCTGCACATATTTCAAGTAGTCAAACTGAAGGAATTTTCAATTCCAAAAGTAAAAATTTAAGACTAAATACATTGCCAAACTCCTGGCATAGCAAACTTCCAAAGACAAAGTGATGGACCACCGGTTGCCGACCCCTAGGATATAATATCAATTAAGTGTCTGTGTCAATTTGACAAATTAAACTCAACTTACTGGATTGTGAATTTTAGTCCGTAAGGAAAGTCACGTGCTGTCCATATTAGATTTCTATTTACCTGCTATGGATTGTTGGATATTAGTTGATACCAAATTGTGTTTACTAACACAAATAAGCCAAATCCATCCATTGTCATCCGTAAGTTGTTGTCACCTTGAAAAAATAAATTTTAAATAATTAATTTTGATAAATCAGAAACTTAATCTGAAACAGATACCTATTATTCCAATAATGTTTTTACAATAATGTTTTTGATATATGTAGAACTGAACACTATAGAACGTGAATGTTTAAAAAAGCTGAGTCAAGACTTACACTTTAAATTTTCTTCTCTATTTCCAGTCTACAAATATGGATTTGCAAGACCTTCAAAGGATCTTTGATTCATATTGTGTAACCGCCATTTCCACTTCATTTGTTATCCTCCTAGGTTTACTTTACTACTTTAAAGGAAGCAGTCAACCTACAGGACCATGGGGACTGCCCTATTTCGGATATTGGCCTTTCTTGAAAGATGGAACTGCTCATATACAACTTGCAGCTCTCACGAAGAAGTACGGTGATGTCTATGGTTTTAATTGCTTCGATCAGATGTATATTCACCTTGGAAGCATCAAAAGTTTTAAAGAAGCCCATGTGACAAAATCAGATTGTTTTACTCAGAGACAAACTAAGTTCAGCATGTTAAACGTTATTTTTGAAGAAGGTATATTATTTTATTTCCAGATATATTGTTGTTGCTGAGACCCAGACCGTCCGACCTACCAGAAAGGCGTAAGGTAACTGTTTGGACGGCAGGGGAAGTGCCAACCAATTTAGACCGGAACTAAGTGGGGGAGGCATCCACAGGGACCGTACCCTCCTTCCCCTACCACCAACCTCTCGGAAGGACTTACGGACCCACATGTTTAACGTGATCGTACTTCGCATGAACACGACGGCAGTTGTTGACGGCAATCCAGCGCGCAAACCACCGGGCTACCGCGCCCGAAATGTGCCAACAGCACGCGGTGTTCCCAGGTGGTCACCCACCCAAGTACTAACCACGCCCGATGCTGCTTGACTTCGGTGATCTAATGAGAACCGGTGTTTTTAGCATGGTAGGACCGTTGGCCTCCAGATATATTGTGGAGGAATTGTGGAAAAGTACTGGGTGTACTGTGATAAAGGTCTTTCAGATTTCTTTCATGCAAAAAATAAGTTAGAAATTGGCTAAATGTTTTTTTTTTCAATTAAAAAAAACGCAAACCTTTCCGTAATGAGCAACCCCTTAACAAAAGTATAACTACAGCCTCTAACACACTTATCCTGATCATAAAGATCTTTACAAGAGCTGCAAAGAGAACCCGTAGATTGCTATCGTGTGCCATTATGATCAAGTTCTTTTGAGAATATCTGGAATGTGATTTTGTTTATGAAATTTGTGTTTACAAAATGGGTGTTTTAAACCCTACATTCTCTAACTATATAAATTACCGGACTTTAAATAAATGAGTATTTTTTATAATATCATATTATCATTATATTATTTATTTTAATGTCACTCAGCATGCATGAAATTACCTAAAATATTTAAGATGGAATAATCCTAAAAAACTTATGAAGATTACCTAAAATATTTAACAATCTTAATAAGAAATTAGAGCCTAAATCTATGTATTGAATCAAAAAATAAATGCTATTTTTCTCATATCCTATTTACCTACCATAAAATTATTTTGGGAACGATCTAATTAATCATTGTGACCTCAAATAAGGTCGCAACCCGAGGGTAGTGCATCACTGTTCACCAGTCTCGTATAGAATTCGCATCCTATTAAAGGTTTTAGGAAGTTATAAATTGAATGCGTTTTAAAACAAAATAATAAATTCAACCAAATTTAGTAAATTAAAAGGTATTTAATAATAATACCATTTACGACGTATTTAAATTACAAATCCAGAGCTCTTTCAGACGTCATTACGTCCTTCACTACTTAAATCAAATTTTAAGTGTCATAAATGGTGTTATCATTAAAGACCTATAATTTACCATATTTGGTTGTCTTCATTATTTCGTTTTAAAGTCTTTGCTAAATTGGAGTGTTCCATATAGTTTGATAAATGCGTTTAGTCAAGGCACCATAAGAAATTATGTATTGTTAGGGTGTTGTATTGAAATTAAAATATTGATAAAAAAGGCAACTTATCAAAATGACCCGAAGTTTTACATGCACAAGTCCTGCAGATGGGCGAATAGGAAAAAAATATTTTACGTGAATATATGCACAATTCCCGAGGCCGCCCAAATTTCTGCTCTATGTCCTAGGACGAGCCGGAAGGCCTGGGTTTTCGACACCATATTTCCGGAACTCGCGTAAAGGTAAATGTTTTAAAGATTAGGTGAGCTCCCTTTAGAGAAACCACACCTCATGGATTTGTGTCGCGTTTTTTAGCATGGAATAACTTATGCCTCTAATTGTATTAAGAATACTTTCTATATGTCACAATTTTATGCACGTTAACAATAGCTTGTTATTTAACATTTTTAGTAATGCTTTCTTATGTAACTAGGTATTGCAGTGATAAATGGTGAAACATGGAGAGTGTTGCGCAAGTTCTCCATGCAATCATTTCGGGAACATGGTCTAATTGCTATGAAGGATTACTTGTCAGGACCTATAGATGATACTGTAGCGTCCACAGTTGACAGTTTACGTGCAGCAGGTGGAAATTCTGTCAATATAATTCCTGATTTGACCATTCGATGCACCGAAATTTTACGCCGTATGATGTTCAATGATGACGGGATATCAGACGAAGAGTTAAAGGAAATAGTAGAAGACTACGAAAAAGTTATTCTCGTGATGACCGGAACTAAGACGCTTCTGAATGGACAATTTGCTAGGTGATGATATTTCCTTAAAATTTTATCTCTTTCTCATATTAGTGTTTAAAGTGATTTTGTTATTTTGATGGGAAACCACAATTCAAAGAAAATATTTAGATTGTTGTGTGCGTTGAAGTAAAGCAGCTTAAGCAGCACTTCACTCACAACAAGTATCAATATATCTATCAATTGCAATAAAAATTTTCATATCTTACATAATATTTTACTAAAAAATAAACCTTTCAATCGCAACTCATTCGGTACATTCATATTTCTATATCGAACCGTTTAAATTTAAAATTGATCTTGCCTGAAATAATCAGTTAAAACGTTCAAATACCTGCTTTGGTTAGAGCATGCGCAGTACACAATTTTTCTTCTTTGGGTTGTCTTATTGGATTGGAATTAATTGTCGCTAAATTTACCATATTTTCTACTCATATTATTATAAATATGGCTTTGAAAATTAATATTACAAAATTCTTTGAAGATGAAAAATGTTATACATTAGTGTCAAAATATAAAATGGGAATCATAATTTCGTAATATACAGAAGGAAACCCACTGCATACATTTAACATTAAGAGCTCGAAATTTCAACCAGACATAACTTCCCAACGGTTGGATCAAAATATGTAACTTTTGCATGAATCCAAAGATGTTTTGACCTGGAGAGTCTAAACCTGCTATAAAAAGTGGATGTTGCCTTAAACAAGTTGATGTCAAATTTGATATGAGGACGACCCCTTATACAACTTATTTGCTCATTTATTTATGACAGGCATTAGTACAAATCTAATGACATATTATGTTTTATTAAACAGGCCTAGAAACCCAAATGAGGCGCGATGTTCGGAATTTTTTGGGCCGACTGAGCATAATTACTTCGCATCCTTAAAAGTAAAGTCATTACATTATGTAGGGAAAGTCAAGTACTAATCACATCATATTCTTTTAGAAAATACCACCCACCAAAAAAATGTGTATCAATGACCTTCGCAAGTAATTTAACAAAATAACAAAATCGAAGTATGCGTCTAAAACCAAGTTCCAGGAGTTCAACAAGGGAGGTCCAATTTTTTGGATGTAACCAAAAACCCTTGCTCAAATATCCTTTATAAGTCTTGATACCCTCTTTAGATGCTCAAATACCCTTTATAATTCGTCATTGAACATATTTTTGCATATCGCTTTGATTCAGTGTAATATGCAAATTTTGTTTATAATATTTGGTTTTGCACAAATATCTTATGCAATGACGCTCTTTCTGATGCCTTTTGATAATAAGCGTTGTACATCTGTATTTCGAGGATTTTACGTCCGTAATGTAAAAATAAAAATTTAATATTAGAGTGCTTTTAACTATTTATCTCACAGTTGTCTAGCTATATTTATTTTACAGTTTTATAATCCTTACTCATTTCTGGCTGTTTTCATTTTTTCAAGCTTCATTTTACTTCTTTTTCAGAATGGTGATTTGTCCCCTCAATTCGGATTACAGAACAGCAATGCGAAGTCTCAAGACCATTAGAGAAATTTTGAAGAAAGTTATTCGAAGACATGAAGCTAAATTTGATCCAGGCTCTGTCAAAGACTTAATAGACAGTTATATTAAAGAAAGGAACGACCGTCGTAGCAGAAACGACCCCACAGCCAAGTACTTTACAGGTAACAGCTCCTTAATAGAAACACAGCTCATCTGATCATCAGCTGAGCTGCATTTCTATTAAGCAGTTGAGCAATATCGTAATTGTACTATAAATCCTCCCTTTTACGAATTTTCTTCTAAAACAGTTGTTATTCATCCAAACACCATAATCTGAAAAATCGGTTACCCAAAATAAGATCATTTTTAAAGATGATGAATTATTGAGCACTTTTTATTTTGAATGATTTATTAAATAATCATTTTCCTTCTTTTCTGGTTCAAGTATCTCAACTCTGCAAAATTTTAGTTCATTGAAATTGGCGTAATTTACTCCTGTGATTTGGCTACACAAGGTGTCTACGAAAATAATCATCAAGGTAAATTTTTGAGAGTGAAAAACCTCATTGAGAAATAATGATCCTTATTTTTGGAGAATGTAACCGGAATGCCAGTGCAGCCGAAAGGTTAAACCCACAGTTATTGTCTTATTTGGAGGAGATTTAGATTACATTCTGTTGATTTCATGATTCTTTTCAGCTTTTTCTGCCGGACAAACAATCGTTTGTACTAATTTGACGATGCTCTTCAAATTTGGAATTGACTTTTCTCTCTATCTCTGAAAGGGGACTCAACAGCCCAACATAAAAAGGGCTTTATCATCCTCCCCACACAACGTTGTCTCGTCGGGTAGTGCCATAAAGGTTTCCTATGCCGCTACAAAAACAAAACAAAACAATAAATCTCTTCTTTCGCGAGAAATTCCCCCTGACGCGGATTTTCCAAGATCAGAATACACTGGCAGAATACACTGGCATAAGTGTTACATAGTGAGTACAATGAGTCCACATATGTTTTTTGTATATTTACATAGGATCACATATGATTTTCTATATTAACAAACGATCCATTTTAATTGAGTAAATGCAGATATAGCGTTCCACAACTTACTTAAAAATCGGTTTTTATAATCTGGATTTATTTATTTACTAGCAGCATACCCGTTCTTCGTACGAAGTATATAATATAAAGAAACTTGAAATTCATAATCATGCCCAAATTCTTATAGTATACTAAATGACATGTTTAATCAAAATATTCTGTTAAAATTATATATACTAATTGCCAAGTGTCCGTCTGTCTGTCTGTCTGTCTGTCCGTCTGTCTGTCACGCCTTTTTTAGGCACTTCCCGAATAGATAGAGACTTGCAATTTGGTACACGGCTCGGTCGTTCGATAAAACCCCCTGGAAAAATCGAATTTTTCGAAAACGTTCTATAGAGGGGGTGCCCCACACCAAAACGTTCGAAAAATGAAATGACGGAAAAGCATGCTTTGCGATGAGCTAGAGACTTCAAATTTGGTATATGGGTAAATCACTCGAAAGGAAGAAAGTGTGCAATTTCAGATTTCCAATATTTTCTACTTAAGGGGGGGGGGGGTGCAGCACACCAAAACGTTCGAAAAGTGAAATGATAGGAGAGCATGCTTTGCGATGAGATAGAAACTTCAAATTTGGTGTATGGATAAATCGTTAGAAAGAAAGAAAGTGTGGAATTTCAGATTTTCAATATTTTCTACTTAAGGGGGTGCCGCACACCAAAACGTTCGAAAAGTGAAATGACGGGAAAGCATGCTTTGCGATGAGATAGAGACTTCAAATTTGGTATATGGGTAAATCACTCGAAAGGAAGAAAGTGTGCAATTTCAGATTTCCAATATTTTCTACTTAAGGGGGGGTGCAGCACACCAAAACGTTCGAAAAGTGAAATGATAGGAGAGCATGATTTGCGATGAGATAGAGACTTCAAGTTTGGTGTATGGGTAAATCGTTTGAAACAAAGAACGTGTGGAATTTCAGATTTCCAATATTTTCTACTTAAGGGGGTTCTGCACACTAAAATATTCGATTTGCCGAATAAATGTGAAACGCGAATTATTAAAAAATTACAATATTCAGGGGTTGCTTATTGCGAGAACGTTGATTTTCAACGGGTATTCGGCTAGTATTTAATATAATGCTCCTAAAAAGAAGTTTAAGAATCTCTGTTCTCGCTATATAAAATTATCTTCATGGACATATCTGAAGAATAAAACATCTTGGACCCCTTATGTAAGCAAATATAAAAAAAAATATGGAATTGAATCAATATATGCAAAATAAAAGCGTTAAAATTGTATGGGACCCGTACTAATTATATACGCGAATATTTGAAAATATAACCTGTATTAGTAGATTACATGTATAAATTGAAAATACCAATAAACCCGTAATCTTTAAATCTGAAGACAGTCATTTATTCCAATATATGTCAAAATTAAAGTGCTAAAATTATATGGGAAGATATACACGTACTACTTATAATGTCCGATTATTAGAAGACGATTACCCGTTTTGCAATATGAGTCACAAATGTTTTTTGGTAAAATACAACAGACGACGTAATAAATTGAATATATAATTAATCCCCTTAATCTTCATACCAGAAGACTGTACTTGATTCCAATATATATGCCAATATACCTGTACTACTTATATTCTCGTAGGTTAGAAGATATACCCGTGCATTCCTAGAAGATTACTCGTACAACGTACAATATGCGTGTGTCAGCAATTTTTGCCGCAATAAAACAATGGCGTAATAACTTAAAAATATCAATAATCCCTGAATCAATAATTCCGCAAAATATCAATAATAATAATGTTTAAACCTGAAGAGTATAATTGATATTATCCAGTCCAAAATGAAATGGAATGAAATTTATTTTATATACATATCTTCATTATTCAAATCGGAAAGGATTTAATAAAAATCGTCTGCCGCATAAACACATTGGATTTAAATCCGTTGCTAAGCGACGTATCATTTGCTTCAAAAAAATTGGTAGAAAAAATATCGTCTAAATAGTTATATTTCTATGGAACATTTGGCGACAGTTTCGTCAAATAAGCGACATTTTAAAAAATCGCCAAATTTATCGCCAAGTGGGACTGTAGAACTGATAGCTGAACAGTTCCACTTTGCGACAAATTGACGAAATATCATCACAATACTATCCCCTAACAAAAAACAATTAATATCATTTATGTAGCGCAATTTTATCAATTTCAAGATATTTTTATAGATTTGAAAACATTTTTATCAATTTGGTGACATTTTAAAAATTCGCTAAATGTATTACTAAGTAGGATGGTTGGTCTGACAGATAATGCTAACCAAACATCATTTCAGTACTCTCTTCTAACAAAACAAAAAAAAATTTCATTGATATGTAAAAGACCTAAGCCACACGACCAACCCGAAGGTTTATGGCAGCTGTTTGTGTGTCGTTTATATCAATTTGGCGACATTTCCGTCAATTTGGCAAAGTTTAAGAAAAGTTGTCAAATTAGCGATATCCCTCCAAATTCGTAGCTTTGAATTTGCAGATCTGAATGAAACATTCTTATCCCGTTTCAATATACTAAATGAAAACACTACAATTGTATTAGAAGATATACCCGCTCTACTCTTTTTCTGTTTCAACAATCGGCTATATGAATTTATTGGCTGAACACAATATATGACTTTAGTAGCTAAATGCGATATAAGCTTGAAAACTCTTTGCCAAAATAAATGAAATTGATGTACGCAGTCAGCAATTAATATAATTAAAAGAAAAATCAAACCGTCCATTCATAAGATATACTTTTATATCCATTTATCCATTTATTTATTATTTAAATCGAAAAAAAATAATAAAAACATTAACAAACACATTTAATTTAATTGCGATGCCGAGCAACATGATATATCCTCCTAAAATGTTAAAATTTATTAACCACTAACAGCACACCCGTTATTCGTACGGAGTGTATAATTTAAAGAAACTTAAAGTTCGCAATCATGTGCAAATTCTGTTAAAATATTAAATTTATTGCTCCTAAAGAGAAGTTTAAGAATATATGTTCTCACTATGCAAAATTATCTTCACAATCAGATCTGAAGAATAAAACATTCTGCCCCCTTTTGTAAGCAAATTTACAGAAGAAAAAATAGGAATTGAATGAATATATGCAACCCCGTACTAATTATATTGTCGCAGATCAGAAAATATGCCAATGTGTTAGTAGAAGATTACCCGTATTACAATATGCGTCTCAAAAATATTTGCCAAAATAAAAGAGATGACGTAATAAATTGAAAACATCAATAATATCCGTACTCTTCATACCAGAAGGTCGTAATTGATTCCAATATATGCCAATATATATCAAAACATATGTCAATATACCTGTACTACTTATATTCTCGTAGATTAAAAGATATACACGTGTATTTGTAGAAGATTCGTACAACAAACAATATATGAGTTTAAACAATTTTTGTCATAATAAAATAATTGCATAATAACTTGAAAATATCAGTAATCCTTGAATCAATAATCCACGAAAATATAAATAATAATAATTTTTAAACCTGAAGACCGTAATTGATATTATCCAGTCAAAAATGCTATAAGAAAAATCAAATCGTTCTTTTCTAAAATATATTTTTATATCCATTTATTTATTATTCAAATCGAAAAAATAATTATTAAAATTAACAGACAGATTTAATTTAATTGCGTTTCTGAGTAACATGATATAAGATAGAATCTTATAACATGTTAAATATGTCATGTCTTATAACATAAACTGCGAAATTAAATAACGATTTTGATTTCTCTATACTTCTCATTGTTCCGTAAAAGCTTGTTTTTGTGGGAGCTGGGTCAGTACAAACAGCACCTACCGACTCCACCACCCACAACTTCGTGATCGTAATTTCAAAAAAACCCAAAGAGACATATATTAGACATATCTAGTCTCAAAAATTTAACAGCAAAAACACCAGGTTCAAGATCTAAAGGAGTTATCCCAGTTTAGGAGAATTAATCCTAAATGAAGTACAGTGAGTAAAGTAAACATAACACAATAAAAACATGGCTCAATTGTCACTCAAATCAATAATCAATATTTATTTTAAGAATTTCAACAGCATATATATATATCTATTTATCCTTCAAATTATCTAATTATAGTCAGAGCTTTATTTATGTATTAACAATCAGGATATCTGCTCTGTTCAAATTTTATATATCACATTAATTTCAATTCAATATTCATATGGTTTTCAATACTAAATTTAATTAACCAAAAATGCATTTAACATGAGCCATCTAATTTAGAGGTTGGTCCTCGTTATGCCAGTGCTGCCTCGGAATCATTGATTCCGGTAAAAGGAAAATTTACCTGATCTCTTAATTTTATTTAATTTGGAGCAACAGATTCGCATCAGGTAATCACGGTTTTGAGGCGGGATTTCAAAAATGTTCACAGGGAGGTTTTTCCCAGGGAGAATCCAAAATCTTTAAGTTCCGTCATGCGACCATTATGCCTCGACTCGAACAACCGTTACTCAACTCCTTCGAATCCGGAGTCGGTGTCGGATACGATTCCTGGAATGAAAAAACAAATTTTAGAAAAGATGTACAGCATAATTAATGTGAGTATCCAGGATCTTCTTCAATCATCTCCAGAAAATACAGGGGCGGTTTCCTTTAGAACCAAAATGCCCATCTCCGCCAGTTAGCCATTTCGGCTAAATCCTTTGTCTAAATTAGACAAAACCTTCGATGCGACCTTTCAGTCGAAGTGTTCCAGCACGAAGAGAGAGAACATGGGTCCCCTGAGCCCACGCAAAGTTCTCCTTCGCAAAAAATGCGCCTCTTCCTGATTGGACGGCGCGCTCCTCCTCGGCAACAGCGAGCAAACGTCACGCATCCCGGCCAGACACTAAGTCCAGACAATCCAACGATTTTCGACGAAATGCGCTTTTTAATGTAATTTCAATGGAAACAAGTGTTAGTAAAAACACTGTACAGGCACGAACGGAGAGAAGGATGTTTCTCTTGCAGAAAATACAAAAAGGCTCATGGCGCAGAATTGCGACATGACATTTTAAATAAACCATGAACCATGGAGATAGATTTACCCTTTAAATCATGTTTCAAACAATTCATGTTTTCAGAAAGTGACTAATTAACGCAAAAAATCTCCCATCAAACTCAGAGATTAAATTTTAATTCACTTTCAAACGATTTTCAAGCTTTTCGTTTGGATAAACCACGGAGTTAGGGAGTAGAACTCCTAGGAAAAAGTTCCGTTTTTCATTAATATCTCGACAACCCCAGGTCTTAGAAACTCGAAACTTGGACAAAATTTATGGGGGGATATTTCAAGGCTATTCACCAAATTTCATTAAATTCGGTTCAGCCGTTTTTCCGTGATGATGAGACAAACGAAAATTTCGTTTTTTACTAATATCTCGAGAACCACTGATCGTAGAAACTCAAAACACGGATATAATTTTAAGTGGGGCTATTTCTGGGCTACCCACAAAATTTCATCAAATTCGGTTCAGCCGTTCTCCCGTGATGGTGTGAGAAACAGACAGACAGACAGACAGACAGACAGATTTTCATTTTTATTTATATAGATTTATTTACAATAAAGGCGCATGACCACCCTAAATGCACGTTTATCGATGTCGAACGACATGTTGACATTTCGAATACAGATGTCGATCAAGCTAAATAGCACTTTAAATGCACCCACGAACTCGCACATAGTTAAACAGTGTGCATTCCCTCCATCACCAACAATAAATGAAAGAAGGTGGTATAAAACCACAGGGGGAAAGCAAAAATTGGTTCCAGAGATTTCGAGAAGCGTCGACAGATTCAATTTTCGGCAGCATCATAAAAACACGCAAATTTATGAGTATTAAAAATCTCCTACGATAGCACAAAGAAAATGTGGATCATCAATGTGATGAGTATGTGCATAGTGAATACAAGTGGCGTATCAAGTATATGCAGGCATCCAGAAAAATGTGTTCTCAACTAAATGTCAAAGTGCAAAAAAATGAGGTATTTATCCAAATTTCATCTGTTAATAATGATCACGAAGGTGCGTAATATATATATATCGATTATTTAGCAGTAGTTGATTAAGAACTCAAATTTTAGGAAAGAACTATAGCATGTCAAAAACAAAAATTTTTTTCGGTATATAGTAATAATTTGCTATAAATGTATGTGCCACTTAAATTGTTGTTATAGATATATGTGTGACTTAAATGAATTTATGAGTAAACTTTATGGATAATCAAGATATTTATATATATGAAATTAAGGAATTGATCAATTTAAACCAGAGTTATTATTATATGTCTTGAATGTTATTCTGTCGTACTCGAGAGCCCGAGATTTCATATTCCACCCTGAGTGAAGGCATCAAAGGTAAGTCCTTGTAGAGTAAAATTCGGGTAAGGACAATTTACCTTATGAAAGTCGACCATGACCATCCACATACACATACTTCCACCACGTGTGTACCATGTGACTTAAAGCGGTCATGGGGTGCACTGGAAACCTCGGAACCTAGGCGCGCAGTGATCGGTGAGCCCAATCGACAATGGCAGTACCGAAAAAAGTTTAAAGCAGTACCGAAGCCCAGACATTATATGGAACTCAAAATGGGATGATCTTTTTATTCAGATTTCTTATTCATTTCATAATTTTATTTCACTTTCAGAATTATATGAATACAATAAACATGTATTGGTTTGTATTGTTCATGTATAATGCATGTCAATAAAGAAATATATCTTTTAAATTTGGATTTCATAATTGATCCATAAATTTCTATTGTATAAATGCGAGAGCTTTTCTATAAGTAAGGTGACAATGCCAGCTGTATGGATACTTTTATTCATATATCAATATAAAGATAGACATCAACTTACAAAGGCCCACATTATTCTCCACGTACTCTCTATACTTATTCTGGCCTTTATTTCAGCGGTACACCAGGACATGTCTCAAATATGAAGGACATGTCTCAAATATGTCTCATATATGAATATATGTTAAATCTACGTCAAGGTCTTGCTGCCAAAATATTGCAACTTATTGAACTTAGTTGTCAGTAGCATCTCATTTTCCTGTCAGGTGCTTCTTCAAAAGTATGAAGAGACGAAAATCGATGAGTACCAGGTCGATGATTGTAATCACCTCCCAGTGGAAGTGATAGCAAATACTTTGCATCTAATCCAAACCTACATACGTGACATGACATTAGGTTCATATGCCTTAAGAGCTAGCGATGAATTTCGACTGGTGTTATGCTATGAATTTATCGAAATCTCATCGCACTATGTATCTTAACATTTGACCACGTTTTCACAAATGACCCCATTGTTAAATATATGTTAAACACTGTACCTGATATGTATTACCTTCCAGTGGCAGAAAAAACAAGCACATATCTTAGTTCATATTATCTGAACGTATACAACCAATAATGAATTTGACGTGTTGGAAAAGCTCTGTCGTATTATTTGTTAAAACGACCTTGTATTATAAATAGAGATACGTTTTTGTAACCAAATTTGAATTGATTGATGCAAGATAATACAGAGTGATGTATGATATTGAATGCATGAATATAAACTACATATTTGTATAAAACCTAAATTTTCACTAAATTAAAAGTACCAAACTGTTATACAAAGCGACAACCCCTACAAGAATCACCGAAAAGAAGATCGTGCATTATTAAGATTGACCTCTACAATGGGTAGGCTTCTACGAGCAATGTATGAAAAAAGATCCGCCGTTAAAATAATGTATTTAAAGAAGAACTTAAATGTGGACAGATTGGGATAACTCTGCTATACACAATAGAATAATAAACTAACAGTCACTTAAGTGCACTTCATAATAATCCTTACATGTTGCAAATTGTAATTTTAAGAGACATATTCTCTGATATTTCATTTCAGAAGACGCTCTTGTGGCTACCCTTCTTCAGTTCATTGGCGATGGAATAACATCTGTCGCTATGTTTATCGGTATTTCCTTTAATACTTTATTGGATCATCCTGAGGAACAAGAAAAAATCTACAAAGAAATTGAAGACGTGATTGGACAAAACAGACAGGCTACTTTAGAAGACAAGAATAAGCTACCTTATACAAATGCTTTTATACAAGAAGTCCTAAGAATGATTCCTTTTGAAATTCTTTTCCCAAGCCTGGAATGCACTAGTAAGTACATATGCTGAAATTTAGAGGCTTCCCTACATAAAATTGAATAGGAAACGTCAAAAACGTTGCATCTCCAAAAATTGATATTTTATAAGAATTAAAAGAAAACTAATTGCTATAGCAGGAGATCTATAATTTACAGGAAATATTTAAGGCCAAATAGTTAGTCAATAATAATAGAAAACTTATTTAAAAAAATATTTGTTCTCAAAAATATTCATTGAACTTATTCAAGAGAATTGGGAGAAACATTCAGGTTATTTTTATTAAAAATACAACAGGGAAAATTGTTTTTATTAGCACAAAACAAAAAATACTATTAATAATAATGCAACAAAATAAAGAAGCTTTTAAAGTATCAAAAATCCAATCAATAACTCAAAAATTATCTTCTGGAGATCTTCAGGTTTGTAATTGTAAACAACTAGAAAATTTCCGTGAAGAAATCTCGAAATTTGGTTGGCATATACTACTTTACATTGTCTAGATCCTCAATCTTCTTATTAATAATTCACCAAGATAGGAGGGTAATGTGCGATTCTTATAATTTAGCATATGTTCTTAACAATCACATCTCTGGCATGTATTGTCAATTAATGACAAACTCTCATGTCACTGCCTTTTGGGGAGCTAAGTTCAAATCCATAAAAAGTCTTGATATGGCAATTTTTGTTCTATAGGAGTTTGTTTCTGATAACTAAATATGATACCAAAAAACCTGTCCAACAAAAGAATGCGTTTCAAAACTTACCAGGAAGCCTAAATGATGCGTACTCGTAAACCTTTCAAAATATTTCTTATAATGTGCAAAATAAGCGATAAAAATAATATAGTTTCTTAGGGAGCTAAAATTTTATCAAAATAGCTGAAAATTCCGCCACTTTCGGAGGTTGAATATTTATAATAATTCCTTAAAACTTTGGTTGAAGAGAAAATTCGATAGGAAAAATTTAACTTGATATTGGATTACGGTCTAAGCAGAAAACTGTTTTATTTGGGATTCATTATAGCACGAAAATATATATCATTAAATATTTTGTCGTTCCCAATGAGGGTCAAATTTCAAAACAATTTTGTTAAAAATGTAATTGAAGCGATAAATTGCGAGAAATATTTCACTTTAATTTTAGGATTTGGACAGCACGAACAAGTTTTATTATATGTTCTTATAACGTATAAACTTATTAATCGTTATATTTAGTCATCCTACAAGTTCTTAAAATTTACAATAATTATAAGTACGTTGTACGTTTGCATTAAACTGTAATAACGATATAACATGAAAAATACCACATAAAGGTTAGCTCCACCTTATCTCCACCACAACACAGCAAGACGATATCCTCCCACTCTTCCTATATTTCTGTACTTTTTAATTTTAGTTAGAACGAATTGAATAATATTCTTTGAGTCCAAAATAAGGAATTATTTTTTTTATTCCAGTTCTCTTTTACTCTATGCATTTAAAGTAATCTTAAACGAGATAATCTTGATATTTCACTCAATAATTTGTGGATGTAGATGAGGGAATTTTACATTGTATTACTGATATTGCTGTACACCTACATTTCATGAATATCTTAATTACGCAGCTTATTAACACATGCTCGGTTAACAGGCATTTATACCAGCCACCTAATCAACATGAACTTTATCTTCAAAGTTTAACCTTGAAATTAATAAAAGCACTTTTAGGATTTTGCCATCTTCATTTCGATAACAGATTTTTTGGAATCTGAGGTCATAGCTATTAAAAGGTCTTTCAGATAACCGAAGTATACATTTTGGGAGATTATTTACTCTTAAATTCTCTAAAAGTCATCTTATGCTATCTTATATCAACTGAAGGTATCTTATATCATTAATCATATGTAGTTATTGTTGCTAATGTTGAAACCCAGACCGTTCGACCTACCATAAAGGTGTATGGTAACTGTAATCATATGTAGTAAATGTTTGTTCCTTCTTCGTATAATGATGGATACTTTTATTGCAAAGTAACAGGGGTAAAGTAATTCCAAAGTAATTGGGTTTTAACAGCTGCACTTAGACAAATACATCTGTTAAAACCCATCTGTTACACAGTAATTCATAAAGTAAAAATAACGACAAAAATGTAGACTAATATTCATCAAGAGTCCAGCTGCTTAATGAGACGTCTAGCTCTCCAATATCGCTCATAGGCGTCTTCCCTCAATAATGAAGAAATTTCTAGCAGATGGATGATGGATTTTCTTTTACTCGAAACTCGACAAATAGAACAATAGAACAATACACTTTCTTAACAAATTCTGTCAGGGTAAATATTTTACCTCCTTGGCATCAAAGTTAGACTTCAATGAAATGATCATCTTTTCAACTGATTAAAATGGCTGACCTTCGTTTACATTGTTCAGTTACAATTTTACATTTCTCTATGACAAAGAATGGATTATCAAAATAAATCAAATTTACGTCTTATAATACAACAAACACAAGCTGTGCGACAGGTTTAACCAGAAGTTCTGTTCTGAAACTTTTGTAAACAGAAGCATTTAAATACACATTTTACAGAATTTGTAAATAACTTTGATATAAGTTTAGTATATCCCTTTCTAAAATTTATGCATAATATTCTTATTTTTTCAGAGGAAACAACTATCAATGGTTGTAAAATCCCTAAAGGAGCCGTAACAGTGATGAACGTGTGGTCTTTAAATAGAGATCCAAATGTTTTTGAGAAACCTCACGAATTCAATCCTTCGAGGTATATGGCTGGACCTGGAAAACAAAAAGCCGAACTACCGATGATGTTTGGTGTGGGTGAGTAAAGTAACTAAAACCCATTTCTTCTAGTGAAATTATCATTAGTCTTTAGTATTATCATTAGTCTAGTGAATTATCATTAGTCTAGTGAAATTATCATTAGTCTTTAAGTACTCTTCCGTAGTCTCGTGTTCAACGAAATTGGAACTTCCGTGAAAGTAACTGTAATTTATGTTGATATTTCTCAGTTTTGATTGCTTTCTGAGCAACTGTTCATTATTAGCAACATACAAAGTGATATTAGCGAATATACAAAGTAAATGATATGAGGAAAGTATTATGACGGCGTCTGAAATTCAAATTTTCAGATGGTTTACACGTTTTGAGGCAGCTCAACTTGAATCGGACGATTTTTAACACTTTACAACAAAGTTGAAAAGTGTTTATGACTTTGTTCATTCATTCTGTCTGTCTGTCTGTCCGTTAGCACGATAACTGTCGTAAAAATGACTTAATCAAAATGAAATTTTAGTATGTTGTTCAGACGGTCTGTAGGACCTATGGGAATATAAATGAATAATATCACCCAATTAGTTTTGGATTGAACCCGGGTTGAAAAAATGAAATACATTGAGCCCTATGGGACCTAATTTTTCAAGCATTTTTTAAGCGGATTTAAAATTCACAAATTGCTTCGAAAATTTTAGGCAATATTCAAATTGTTCCAAAAAATATATAAAAAAAAATTCAACGAAATATATTCAGTAGTTTTTTAAATAAAAATTAAAATAATAATAACACCTCTTATATGAAGCGATCACGTGACCATGATATGAAACGATCACGTGACATACTTCAAAATGATATATGGTATCCATCTTGTCTCAAAATCATGATTTTTAAAGTTCTTTTTAATTCATATTGAGTGTTGTATCCGTCCTAAAACTACTCTATTTTTGCCTAAATTCTGTGCATCTACATACTGAAACAACGCAATGACAATATATTTGTGTTTAAATGCTCATCCCAAATTTGATTATTTCTACAACTAAGCCTATTTTTCACCTATGTAAAATGTAAACAGCAAAATATGTAGAATGAGTTGTATTAGAATTGCTGTAATTCTTTAACACAAAATCATTTAGTCCATGGAGTCTGCTTAGCTGATATGAATGAAATATTCATTGATTTTAGAAAGAGAAGGACGATATTTTTCGATGAAGTTTTACGCATATAGTTTAATTACTTGTAGTTCCATGGTCTTAATTTTTAAATAAAATAAATTATTATAGTATTGTGATGAATGACATGCATGGGGGAATTATTTATGAATGAAATGTTGCTTTTATAGAGAGAGCCAGGCGTGTTATTTTTTTTTTGACGTCATTGAATGGATTTCAATTGTTTTCGATGAAGTTTTCAAATATAATAAATTATCGTAGTACAGTGGAACCTCTCATTTACGGTCACTTTCCGGACAGAAAAATTTGTCCGTAAACGAGGGGTGACCGTAAAAGAGAGGATCGTTCTAAATTATATCAAATATTGCGCATTAATCGTTTTTAACCCGGGTGCCCCCTCTTCTTTATTCCGGCCACTCAAATTGCTGCTCGTGCCCTAGGGCGAGTCGGGTTGTCTGGGTTTTCGACATTAATCGTTTTAAAAAACCTCATATTGAAACATACCTATTTTTGCGAACATAAAACAATTTGAGAACATAACTGACAAACGCGTAGCCGAAATTTGATTTTTTTTTTGGGGGGGGGAGCGAGGTTGAACATTGTTTTTGATACTATACCTGATTAGATTTTTACCTTGTACCTTTTCAGTGTTAAAATTTTCTTTCATCGGGGAGTTAACTCCGTCCCGCCCCCAGCTGCGATCTTGGTGACGAATATGCACATTTGTTTCATAAAAACAATTAAATTCACAACATGTAAGCTCATATGCAAAAAACGCACAGTAGTATGCATTGAATTTATTTACCTTCGGGGAAAGAACTGATTAATTGATGTTTGGTGGGTTTTAGCCACCAGTCTTTCTCCTTTGAAGTTTATTTTAAGTTGTGAGACTAAATTTAATGCCTTTCCATCATAATGCTTACGGGAAAATGTCTTTAGTCCGTCTAACACTTTAAAAACTTCAGAGTAATTTCTGATGCTGACTCCTTTTGCTCTTCACACTCGACTTCTTCTTCCTCTTCAGATGATTCTGTTGCAAATTCCCTGACGATATCGGATATTTCTCTTGTTTTCTTCTATCATCACATCTGCATCCATAGGAGCATATTCTTCAGACGGTACGCCCATGAATGACGATAATACGCTCACGAACGACCATACGCATTCCACTTCTGTACCCTTTGTGGTCTTAGTCGAGTTTTTCCCTTGAAGTGGATTTCACTCCTTTGTGACTGAGGAATGGGGGAGTTCCCGTTACTCCTTATCTCCCTTTTGAATTGCTTGCTGTTAATGTCCCTAGAGAATGACCATTGTTGTAGGCGCAGGTGTTTTTCTTACTCAGATGAGTTGCAATTTATTCTGGGGATCTATCTTTGGTATAGAAATTTCAAATTTTGATTGTGTCCGTACAGAGGTTTTAGTCTAATGGAATGAATCATTAAAATAGTGTCCGCGTCCGTATCTGAGGGTGACCGCTAATCAGGGGTTCAAAGTGCATATTGTGAATGAGTTTCCTGCCGGGAATTTATAGCTGACCGTAAAAACGGGGTGACCATATCTCAGGGGTGACCGTTTAGAGGGGTTTGACTGTATTAAGACAATTCTAAAATTATTACGGAGGAATGTATCACATTTTAGAGATGTTTAAACCAGGCAATTTATACTTTAATACCATCATTTGAATGAAGTTAATTTTTTTTATGAAGGTTTAAGGTTTCAAATATAATAAATTAATGTGGAATTGTGATAAGTTTTAAAATATTGCCGAGGAATGTATTGCATTTTAGACATGTTTAAATAAAATTGCATTGAAGTTGGAAAGTGTTTCATAATCAATGCTTTAAGCATGATTGATCTTTCTTGTTATGTTATTACGAGAGCCGGAACTCCTGCGATACCTCTCAATGAGTTGGCGGGAAAAAAATATTTCCTTTCGAAAAGGGAAATAAATAACGTTTTTAGAAAAGTTATTTGTTTCGGGAAAAATAAACATTATTTTTTTTCAAATTATATTTCTATCTTTAAGGTCCATCTCTCTTTAAGGAATCACAGCTTCTATTGCCACCCGTGTCGCTGCTTGTGGTACTTATAGTGCTTCTAGCTGCACTCAATTACAAAGACTTGTTAAGCGTATACCTTTAAGAAATTACTATGCCTATCGCACTACCTTTAAAAAACTACAATGCCTATAGCACTATTTTCTTGGTTCAATTATCTGCACCACTTCATTAAAGAAACTGATTATCTAAAAGATGCTTGTTGAAAATATATTACCATCTATTTGGTTTTTCTTCAGTTTATACACTAATACCCTCTAGAGTAAAAATTGATAGAGCAAAAACCAAAATAATTTATTTGGAAGGTTCAGTTCTATTACAGAATCACGTAGGCAAGGCTTGCAGTTCTGCAAAAAGGCAAGCTCGATACATTTATAAAAGGCATTAATTATGACATAAGTTACATTATCCCTAACTAAAGAAATAGCTAAATAGACGATCTTGCGAGCAAAGTTCCATTATCGAAGAGTGGCGAGAAGATGGTGATGTTTGGCTGGTGATGATTGCTGGCGTTGGCCTTTCACATGAGCAGACCCAAAGAGCCTCAGATACACGAGAATTTGCACAACGTGTCGATCTTTGACAATGTCACAAAATAATAAATATTGTGAGGAGTATTTATAAAATCTATGTCAAATATATGACTTAAAAGACAGGAATAGCTTAAGACTTTCCGTTACATTAGTTCGTTCGATTCATTATTTCATTTTGAAAGAGCATAGAAGAATTTAAAGGCTGAATTACATAGGGCCTTCACTGCTGATGTTGTGAACCGGAGCTCATGTGTCAGAGGGTCTCGAATTTTAGAGTTTACTCAGAATGGTGATAGAGATGAAGAAAATATCCCGCATTAATATTTCAATGAGAAATGCCAATAGCATGCAGTGACACAAAACGCTAGACGAAAAGCATAAATATTTCTATCAGCTAGTAAATTGATCGACACCGATTAATAACTAACAGTTAAAATAGATGCAAAATTCTACAATAATGTACAGTATGTTGTCACACATTTGAATATTGACTGTTTCGTTGCAAGTATTATACATCAACGGCCCTACTTCCCGGCCGTCCAAATAGTTGCTCTTAGTCCTCTGGACGAGTCGGACGGTCTGGGTCTTCAACATCAACGGCCCTGGGGCGCGGTAGCCCATTGGTTAGCGCGCTGGAGTTGCACTCGGTAGGCCCGGGTTCGATTCCAGCCACTGCCAAAACTGCCGCCGTGTTCATGCGGAGTACGATCACGTTAAACATGTGGGTCCGAAAGTCCTTCCGAGAGGTTGGTGGTAGGGGAAGGAGGGTACGGTCCCTGTGGATGCCTCCCCCACTGGGTTCCGGTCTAAATTGGGTGGCACTTCCCGACCGTCCAAACAGTTACCTTACACCTTTCTGGTAGGTCGGACGGTCTGGGTTTCAACAACAACATTAACGGCCCTACCGTTCTGAAAACACCGGTTCTCGTCAGATCTCTGAAGTCAAGCAGCATCGGGCGCGGTTAGTACTTGGTTGGGTGACCATCTGGGAACACCGCGTGCTGTTGGCACATTTCAGCTGCGGTAGACCGGTCGTTTGCGCACTGGATTTGCACTCTCCCACAACTGCCGCCGTGTTCATGCGGAGTACGATCACGTTAAATATGTGGGTCCGTAAGTCCTTCCGAGAGGTTGGTGGTAGAGGAAGGAGGGTACGATCCCTGTGGATGCCTCCCCCACTGGGTTCCGGTCTGAATTGGGTGGCACTTCCCGGCCGTCCAAACGGTTACCTTACACCTTTCTTGTATGTCAGACGGTCTGGGTCTCAACAACAACATCTATAAGCTTTCGAGTCGTCCAAACGGTTACCTTACACCTTTCTGGTAGGGCGGACGGTCTGGGTTTCAACAACAACAACATCTATCTATAAGCTATAAAAATTTATAACTTAATACAATTTTTTAAAAGAAGGAGTATGTTTTTCGCCATTGAAACCGGTTGGTATATTTAATAAACTGCCCCTGCTGTTGAGAACGAAAATGCTTATTTTAAGACCTCTATAAGATTGAATTAAACTGATAAATGATGGTTTTAATTTACCAATAGAGTCAACTCCGATTATAACACCCGAGATGGTTATATCTTTATTTGAATATAACACGGTTGCAAGCAAGCATGTGTCAGATCTTAATAACCTTTCGTCTCTTATTTCCCCCAGTTTTCATTATAAGTTATGTTTTCTTAAACTAAATTTCCAAACTGGTTAGGTTACTAGACAACTCACCGACCCAGTCAGCATTGTTTGCGTGCCTACGGTAGAGTAGGATTAAGTTCGGATCGGAAGAGTTCAGTTTGGTTCTTGTCGTGGGCTGGTCTTGTATTGAGAGAGTGCGTGGAAGGAAAACCCAGGAATGCAACGATGACAGGAAATGCCTAGTACTCGCGATTTGGCCGCAATTTAGGGCGAGATAAAAGAATGCCAGTGATAAGCATAAAATCTTTAGAATCGTATCCATTTAAGAGTGATCACCAGACCAGTTAATTGCAGTATCTTGTATATATTGTAAATTATTCTTGGCACGTACAATAATAATTATTGTCTATGTCATCAGTTGCTTTAAACAGCTAGCCGCTGTTAATTTTGTGAAGTGCACAATAAATATTAATTTGATTCAACTCATTGCAATCGTGTGTTTTTGCCCTTGGAACGAAAGGTCTGAAGATCCGTTGAATAAAGTAATCAGAAAGAGTCGAGGAATGTAATTACACATCTCTCCTTTTTCATCGGCCCACGTCGTGTCTTTTTGTTTTTTCTACTTTCTATCTCTTTCTGTTTTCTAAGCGTATTCTAAAAGCGATTCAGAAGTTAATATCAATGATAATCTTATAACAGAAGAAGTCCTCAAAGGCTCTTATTTAATTCTGTGGTAGTCTGGGGAACAGAATGACACCATTTTATCCCTTAGAATAATCTAATTAGCCTCCATATAAAGGTAAATAATAAAAAAATATCACACAGACAATTTAAAAAGGCAGATCGTAATGACTTACGCAGTACCGTAATAACTGAAACGCATGTATGTACACTACTGTTTATACTTTTGGTAATGCATGTACTATGTAGTTGCACACTTTTTACTAAAATAATTGATTAAAATCTGCAAAATACTGATTTTTGAATTCTGTAATTTTCTTTGTTTAACAGGCAACTGAATATGGAAGATAATAATATACATTTAAAACATAACAAAACAGACAACTGCCTTTCAACACTGAAAGTTGAACACTTAAATAGCATCCCTCCTTTATAATACAGTTATCCATATAACACGAATGGTTTGATATCGCCGAAAACCTGCGTTATAACGGAAGTTGGCTGTACTATTTGTATAACTATATACTAGGGAGCACCGCCCCTGCTCGCTTTCACTCGCCAACTCCAACGAACAACTCGCTTCCCCCAACCCTAGCAACATATTGCTGTTCCTCATAATTGTGTGCGGCGGCCACTGCTTCAAAATATTTCGATGTGCGAATATGTCCTGCAGAACTGACAGTTCATGTTCAGCAAAATAGGTTGATTTGTCTAATAGCCAACGTAAAAAAGAGTTTAAATGGGTTCAGGAAATCCAAAAAATTTTCCGTCGAATTATCGAAAGCGAAAATATTCGAAGAAACAATACTTTCTCTGTACAATGTATAGAATAATATAGACTGAACTAATTGACTGATGATGTGATGTATCAAAATTATCAAGCACTTTTACTATAGCTAGAATCTTGGATTTGGTATCACTTCATCTTAATTTCGAGATCAATAGGAAAAATATAAAATTTTGAAAATTCGAATTTAAAGTGATGATGCGAAGCCATAATTAAAACACAATCTCTTCTACTCGAGTCAGAATCTCGATTTTGTTCCAATCCACTTTGTTTTTAAGAAGTGACAAATACACACAAAGATTATATCCTTTCACTGTTAACATACAACTAAACCAAAGATATAAATAACTTTATAAATACTATAATACCACACAATTTTTCTGGGTGTTTAAAACCGTTTCATAATAATAACTAATGGGTTTTGTCATGTGAATATGATATTTATGAGATTCACGACCTAGAACTAATAAGAACTCAAACTTCTAGACAGTCGAAAAATTAAAATTCTGGACTATTATAAAGGAAATAAGATTCAATATATTTTCCCATTTAAACACACTTATATAATTTTGAAATGAGCTGTGATAAGGCTTTCACACCTCTGTGTTAAAATTGTATATTAAAGTATTGTTTTATTTCTGTGTGATTGAAAGTGTCAATTTCGAAATGTAAATGTCTTTTCTACATGTTTTCAATTACATTGACTTTTAAGGGAAGTGAACTCTAAAATCGCAAAAGTGTTTATGTTCCAGAAAAATAGTAATAGTTTTGTATTTTCGCTTCTCAGTCGCTAGTTGGGAACTTGCAGGTTTTGCGCACGCGCGCGTTTGAAAAAGGATTTTGGAAGCAGAGTGGAAGGAGTCGTGGAAAAATGTAGACGTGTGTGTTTGATTCGCGTATGATCGCGAATTTTAAGAAAAGGTGGATTAATTTTGAAAGTGGAAGGATGTGATTAAAATATGTAACATAGTTCGACAAGTTGTGCGTAGAGTCGTTTGGCTCGGTTCAGAGATGAGTCACTCGTGTTTTTAAATGAATCAGCCTGGTAGTAATGGAATAATGAGTCTTGTGAAAAGAGAAAATGGTTCTTTCACTGGTCGGCTTGAATCGCTAATAGGGCTAGAGGGAAAGCTCATTTTACAGCGATTTGTATTTGCCTGACTCCTCCTTGTGTCCTAAGGTACGAATCAACCAATCTCCGTAACCAACCAAGATGTCGAATTCCGCCAGCATGATGTTGTGTAGTCAAGTTTCCCGACCATTATGGATTTTGTTCTGCGCAAGAATCTCGATGAGTTTATGCCGAGAGGTCATCCTGATATCCTTTCCCATGGTACAGAATTGTAAATGTTATATTTAAAAGAGACGAGGTAAAGTTTTATATATATTTAGTCTTCCACCTAACGAATAGAGTGTTAATTGTCAAATCCTCGTGAGTATCAAGTCATTGATGATGTTATATGGAAATGTCGTATATGTTCAAAGTATACAAATGTGATATATAAATGTCAAGTATAATATGAGGAATATTGTGTTTATTTTATGTATCAGAAAATATGTGTATTCTCTTGGTTCCTCTTCCTCCAGGGGTGTTCTTAATGGTCACCCTACCGAGTGTAACTCTGAGTTATTGCGAGAAATGCTTGTACTCCACTGTTTTCGATCAACTGCCTTGTTATTTCATGTTTAATAAATGTGTTTGATTTCAAAACTTTGTCTTCTCTGTCGAGTATACCAAAACGTTCGCGACAGAATTGGTGCCGTTACTTTTCTCGGTGAGTGGGGAAGAGCTGAGAGAATTGAAATTTTTAAAAATTTTCTTAAGAATTGAAATTTTGAAGGTTAAAAATTACCGTTGTGCTAAAATGAGTGTTTTCTTAAGTAAACAGAGTTCCCATGTTCTGCTTTCGGTATTCTCAAAAACGAGTGTTCTTGGAATTTGATATGTGCCATTTGATAAAAAAAATTGATTTGTTTGCATATTTATGTCATTTGATCTGATAAAAACTGGTTTTATTGTAAATACTGTTTAAGAACATTGCAATTGCATATTGTGTTAAACTATACGAGTATATTTGATTGTTATGCAAAATGGCTCCAATTACTAGAAACAAAAAAGTAAATGTCGGTAAGATGAGTAAAAATTCAAGTAAAAAATTAAATTCCTCCTTGAATTTGTCGCTTGATATTGCTACTGAGTCGGATACTGTTAATTCTAGAGGTAAAGTTAAAAATGTTAGCCACAAAGCTAAATCTAATGAGGAAAATATATCAGATAAATCGCCGGTATGTCTGAATTCTTCTTCTGGCACTTTGCCAAATCAAAACAGTGCTTCATCGGTAAATGATAACATGTTAAAATCATTCCATATTTTCACACCTAAGTTCGCACATCATGTTCCAAAATTCTCGGGAAATTCAGAGCTTTCGTTGTCACAGTTTTTGGAAAAGTTAAATTTAGTAGCCACTCATGCAAACTGGAGTGAGTGTGACAAATTAGTTTGTTTGAGATTGAATTTAGAGGGGGAAGCAAATAGATTGATTGAAGAGAATCCAAAGCACAGAAATTGTAAAAATTTGCAGGAAATTATTCACATTTTGAAAGATCATTTTGAAGTGACCGAAAATGTTACTAAAAACATAATTTCACTCGTGAACTTTACACAGAGACCAAATGAGTCGGTTAAACAGTTTTCGATGAGAATCGAAGCTGCTTCATTTAAGGTTCTTCCGGAAGATGTAGATTCCGAAAGTGAGAATAAAATCAGGCAAACACTTTTAAAAACTTCATTTATTAATGGTTTATATCCGGAACTAAAAAGATTGGTGTTGTCACAAAACCCTAGAGATTTTTATTCGGCTAGAAAACTTGCAGTTCTTGAGGAATCTATTTTAAATGAAAATAATGCTATGTACTTGACTAATCCGGTACTTACAAAAAAAGGTGTTCTCACACCAGAAAAATATGTTCTCATACCAGATCGAAGTGAAAGTATGTCAGATTTAAAAAGAAAAGTGTTAGAACAGGAAAGGGACATTGAATTTCTTAGGGGTAAAATAGAAAAATTTAAGTTTAATTCAGATAAAGTTAACGAAAAGCGTTCACCGCGTCCAAAGTGTGACAAATGTGGTAAATTAGGTCACGTTCAAGAACAGTGTTGGAAAAAGGTTTTTCAAAAAAGAGATGTGTACGGTATAAAATGTAGGAAAATTTATACCAGTCCTGGAACTAGGTATCACCAGGGTGAAAGACACAGAGGGCAAATGTCTGCAAATGAGTGGAAGTATAGAAAGCAAGGAACGCAAAATTATAAAAATAAGGAGTCATATAAATCTTTGCAAAATTCCAAAAATCATTCTTCTGGGAATCAGAGTAGATATCCCATGCACAATTATAATAATAGAAAAACTTTTGATAGGCAAACATCACATTTTGAGGAAAATAATATTTGTCATAATATTACAAATTCTTTGTCATCTTCTTCTATTATAAAAGGAAAATTAGTGAGCAGTGAAGTGTCAATATTGATTGATACGGGTAGTTCAATTAATTTAGTGTATGAGGAAGCTTTAAATACTGTACCCATTGCACATATGTTGCTAACATACAAACCAACAATTTTGCGTAGCTTTAGTTCACAAGATACTAAAGTTGAATGTTTAGCCACTATTTCACTAAATTTGGGAAAAGAAAGATTCCCTACCGAATTTTTTGTGTTAAAATCACCAGCTCCTATTTCATATAATGTAATCCTTGGTAACAAGTTTTTACATAAACATAATGCTATTATAGATTATAATCACTTCTGTTTTAAGTTTTCAAACTCTTCCATTCCTTTTGTTGGTTATCAATGTACGAATAATTTACTTTCGATTTCAAATCATGAACCGGCAAATGAGTCGGAAATTGCAGACTCAAACCTAAGTAGTGTCGCAAAGCGTATTGCTGTGCCTGACTCGCAGATGAGTAGTGAAAAAAATGTTTTGCAAAACTGTATGCTATGTTAAAATGGATCCAATATTTCTGAACTTCTGTGTAATTTGCTTTATGTGTCAGTCAGCTGAATGTTCTGTACTGCAAGTTCTGTGCCAGTGCAGCTTTCTGAATGTGAGTGCCATGTTAATCAGGTTGAAGTAGTGTTTTAAAATTCTAAATACTTAAATAATAATTTTTTTTGCTTTACTTTAATGATAAGCAGTAATGTTTTAAAGTAATTTTAAGATAATTAAGTACTTGATGGATTAGAGTTTTGGTAAGGATTTTTAAGGATAACTGATAATTTTTATCTCTGTTTTATTTTATGAATGTGTGAATGATTTTTTTTTAATTTAAAGGTTTAGTAAATTTTAGAAATTTTTTTTGTCATTTGGTGTTTGTTGACTTATTGGTTGGGGGTACCGCCACCTCTAGGTTTGCAACTTTCTAATGGACTTGTTTCTTGCCTGGGTGCCTGATCAACATTCTTGGTTTGAAAATTTGTCTCATTTTCTAAATTAGTAATTTTTTTAAATGTCCTTTAAAGTAATTTGTTGGCAAGGTTGGATAATAGTTAATAAATTGATTTCTGTGAAAAGTAAATTTATAGAATTTTAATTGTAAGATTTTTGAAGAAAGAAAACTTTTTGTTTAGTTAAACTTTTTGTGAGTTGAGTAAATTAAATTTTCATGTCTCTGTGGTACTCACCAGAAAATGTATTAGTGTTTAAGTTTTAAAAGGGGCAATTTCATCATTTGTGTCTTGTTAATTTGGTGTTGTCTTGTAAAGGTCTATGCTTGTATTGAGACTTATTTTTTTTTTGACTCACGAGTCAAACTTTAGGCCACTCTTGGATTTTGGTTATTATGCTGGTCATGATCTTGTTTGTTTTTGTTTTTTTCTTTGATGTACATGTACATCGCTCAAAATTTACACTAAATTCCTCTCAATGGAACATATGTCATTGGGAACTTAATGCAGGTATTTTCCTAGTATTGTGCGGAAAAATTCCCCGCTTTGCAGGAAATTTTTCTCCCGGGCCCCGAAGGAGTGTGATAAGGCTTTCACACCTCTGTGTTAAAATTGTATATTAAAGTATTGTTTTATTTCTGTGTGATTGAAAGTGTCAATTTCGAAATGTAAATGTCTTTTCTACATGTTTTCAATTACATTGACTTTTAAGGGAAGTGAACTCTAAAATCGCAAAAGTGTTTATGTTCCAGAAAAATAGTAATAGTTTTGTATTTTCGCTTCTCAGTCGCTAGTTGGGAACTTGCAGGTTTTGCGCACGCGCGCGTTTGAAAAAGGATTTTGGAAGCAGAGTGGAAGGAGTCGTGGAAAAATGTAGACGTGTGTGTTTGATTCGCGTATGATCGCGAATTTTAAGAAAAGGTGGATTAATTTTGAAAGTGGAAGGATGTGATTAAAATATGTAACATAGTTCGACAAGTTGTGCGTAGAGTCGTTTGGCTCGGTTCAGAGATGAGTCACTCGTGTTTTTAAATGAATCAGCCTGGTAGTAATGGAATAATGAGTCTTGTGAAAAGAGAAAATGGTTCTTTCACTGGTCGGCTTGAATCGCTAATAGGGCTAGAGGGAAAGCTCATTTTACAGCGATTTGTATTTGCCTGACTCCTCCTTGTGTCCTAAGGTACGAATCAACCAATCTCCGTAACCAACCAAGATGTCGAATTCCGCCAGCATGATGTTGTGTAGTCAAGTTTCCCGACCATTATGGATTTTGTTCTGCGCAAGAATCTCGATGAGTTTATGCCGAGAGTCCATCCTGATATCCTTTCCCATGGTACAGAATTGTAAATGTTATATTTAAAAGAGACGAGGTAAAGTTTTATATATATTTAGTCTTCCACCTAACGAATAGAGTGTTAATTGTCAAATCCTCGTGAGTATCAAGTCATTGATGATGTTATATGGAAATGTCGTATATGTTCAAAGTATACAAATGTGATATATAAATGTCAAGTATAATATGAGGAATATTGTGTTTATTTTATGTATCAGAAAATATGTGTATTCTCTTGGTTCCTCTTCCTCCAGGGGTGTTCTTAATGGTCACCCTACCGAGTGTAACTCTGAGTTATTGCGAGAAATGCTTGTACTCCACTGTTTTCGATCAACTGCCTTGTTATTTCATGTTTAATAAATGTGTTTGATTTCAAAACTTTGTCTTCTCTGTCGAGTATACCAAAACGTTCGCGACAGAGCGCTATTTTTGTTTTTAAATCTGAAAGTGTTCTTTATATTCAGAAAAGTTATCAACAACTTTGATGAAGTGTAACTGTCACTTTTAATGATTTTCACATTTAAAACGAGCGAAATGCTGTTGAATTGGCTAGTATGTGTATATCTTTATATGGGCTTTGAAAAATTTTTATATTCCTCCTTTTCATTGGGAATGTTCTTTTAATTTGTTGATCATTAATTCATCTTTTTATTTGCTGCATTTTGTAGTTAATGTATATTCCATTTTCAATATTTCCTCATATTGTAATTATACAATGGTATTATTAAATATGTTATATTTTTGCTGTATTAGTATATTTTGCTATATTAATAAATGTAAAAAAAATGGTAAATAAATACTTTATTAGTTTTTCTTAGAAGAAAGAAAAAAATATTTTTGGTAATTTCGATGTAATATTACTTTGTATTTGGCATATTTTTTGTTCAGAATTAATTAATTCGGTGCAAATATTAATCAAATGTATAAATGTCTTCATTAATGCTCAATTTGTTCCATAAATTTACAGTTACCTTCCGTGGCTAAACTCCATTCCTGTATTTTTATCTTTTATTTTCTATTTTAGTTTTTAAACATATGTCCTAAATGTCACCTGAGACTAGAATTTTTACACAGAATATAGTTGTATATTATCAATTTTTACAAAATATAATAGTAAACTCACATTTACACTTTATGAATTATCAAGTTTTAAACAGGCAAGTCAACTATTTCAAATTATTAAAGATAAAATTTTATTCGGTTGTAGTAAATTCTTCACAAATACAATATATGAACTAACTTCATGTCAATCCAATAATCAAAGGTAGTTTTTGTTTTCAAAATTTGGTTGGACATTATTTATTTAAATGTTAAATATATTTGAAAGACTTTTAACATATATTTTGACTGTGATATATAAGAAACAAAATCACGAAGTGTTGTTTTTCCAAACAAGATTAAAATTTCCACAATATACCTCAAACTAAATATATTTTATTTTCCTGTTTCTTTCTTTTAATACCCTTTTCCTCAACGACAAATCACATGAGAGTGGTTCAAAACGTGGATTAACAGATTGTCACCATTTGAAGCACCTAATCGCTTGTTTAACAAAATTACCATTTTTTTAATAAAATGTAATATATTTGTGGAAAAATGTACATGAAGGACGAAGATCAGTACCGCTCTTTCATTATGCACTATAACTAACAATGATAACATTTTTTTACAGATTCTGAAAATTAAAAGAACGTTCCTGGTACCTTACGGATTTTTTTTTTGTGTAGGGGGAGGAGGGAGGAAATGAAGGTGCATTACGTATATAGTAACATGCTAAAACATTGATAGACTTTAAGATGATATTAATATTAATAATGTAAAAACAAAGATGGACAATTTTTATTAGTAAGAAAGAAAATTATTAAATACTAATTTACTCTTTTTTGCAGGCAAGAGATCTTGTCTCGGAGAGTCATTCGTGATGATGCAAATATTTCTGTTCCTTGTTGCATTCGTCAAGAATTTCAGATTAGAGCGACCAGAAGGCCCTAAGAAGGATTTGCTTATAGATGGAATTATAGAAATTTGCGCTATTCTAAGAAAACAGTAATATTTCGACTGCGATAAAACATTTACATATGGATACATAGTGAAACACCTCTTTTCTATTCATCGTATTAAACGTTTTTGAAGTTTGCACTGTAAACAATTTATAGCTTTGGGAATAAAATGTCAATTAAAGAATTCCTAATTTATGTGTGTGTGTGTGTTTTAAATTAATTATAAATTTTTCTCTTGTAAATTTTTCTTGCACTTTTGAAACTAAACTCTGAAGAAAATAATAATAAAATATGTTGTGGGCAGCACATGACTTTCCTTATAAAATGCAATAAATTTAATTGTTTCACAATGAAAAATAATGTATAAGATCCAGAGCACTCTGGTTTTGACAATGAATTGTACATTTGGTGCTTTAAACGTGCTCTCCCGTCGAAAATTCGAATTCGAATTTTCGACTCCGTCACAATACTTTCCTTGCACATTATACTATATATATAAGGAAAGTAATAGGAACAATAATAGGTAAAATCGCATGATGCAATAGTTTTGCATACTGCTCTTTACTCCATTTTACGAATTTTGCCATGCTGATGCGAGGCTTTGTGCCCACAATCCTCCATTTACTTTTGGGCCACATAATAATGAAATACAAGAGGAGTATAACGTCAGTCTTAAGGATTATTTGAAAAACTTCAATAATTTAATTGTGTCACAAACCTACGGAAATGCTATAAAGAAATAAATAAAAGCAAACTATAGTTTTCACAAATTTTATAAACTTTAAAATCTCTTCGAATGTTATTTTCATAAAATATGTGCCATTTTGCTTAGCTTTAAGGTATTAGACAATATAAAAAAACATTCAAATGGTACAAAAATGAACCAATAAGGATATTACAAAATCGATTAAAATATCCCAAAATCGATTAAAACTATTGTGCAATCCCTACAGGAACTCGAACAAGATCACGAGTTTTACTTGATGAGGAGTCTACAAAATAAAAACTTCGTTAGATACAACATACATTGCTGAATAAAGGTATCGATAGATTTCAAAGACAGAAAATAGCATTCTTTGTCACAAGAAATCAGACAAAACACCGGTATCAACAAAAGTAAGAACATGTTTGTCCTTTGGCTTTGTTGGTACTGGTGCTAAGTTTCATTTTTCCGGATCAAAAAGGCTTCTTTCATTATCTGAATCCGGTTAATACCTTCATTTAACCTTTTTCGCTGCGTCTTATATTTTTAGTCGGCAGATATATTCCGACAGCATTCAGAGCTTAATTTTATATTGGGAAGTGTTATTCGAAAACTCTGGATCTGAAACTTAATCCTTTCATTTGCATCAATTCTTATTTGCTTCGTGCTGCCTGTCTTTCTCTGTCTATATTTAGGTTCAATATCTTTGACGAGCTATTTCGTAGCTCCCAGAGCACGTAGAGCACAAACACTTAGCACACAGTTTCATCTCGTATCACATTTTCCTCTATCAAATTTTCATATCAATACTTAAGTTATAAGTTATTTCATCATTTGCATGCGTTCTAGCATTTTTTACCTGCATTTTGTTTGCGAATTACGGTTTAGTGTCTTCAGATGTAATGTTCTTATGGTTTTAACGCATCGAGCTGTGTTTGATAAGTGTGCACGTCAATTAAGCCAAAAACAATATGTTAAAAATAAATTATGAGAACAATAAGTTTTGCAAACATCGCTTCTGATCACTATATATGTGTCTAATGGGCTTTAATCATTCCAGATCTTTCAGAAATCCACCACTGACCTAGAAGGCTGAATCCTTGTACACTTCCGTTACCGACTACGATGCAAAACCTAACGAAGCCGGATTTTCAATCTTCTCTCTCCCTCAGAGGGAGAAAATTATTGGTGGTTTGAAATGTCTTTCCAGACCCTCTAGAAGCCATCCGTTGACCTAGCAGGTTAAATACTTATACACTTATAGAATAGACCACAGTACAGAACCTGACGAAGCCGAATTTTTTATATTCAAATTTTCGATTATATTTTCCTCGCCTCGCTTTAATAGACAAAAAAAATGAATGGTTCAAAACGTATTTTCAGATTCTTAAGAATCCCTCATGGTGGCCTACACGGCTGAATCTTTGCACGCTTAAAGTATTAATCGTATGTCAGTTTTTGATCCACTTATCCGCGGCGAAGAATATGGGTTTTTTTAGACTTTCGAAATCTTCATGGAAACCCTTCCAAACCCTTAGATCATTAAATGTTTGCAACCTGCAATATCGACCACTGGAGCCAAGTTTAACTGAGACATATATTCAATTTTTCCCCCGAAATGAATAAAATGGGAAGGAGAGGTAAACTCCCAGAACATTACCGAAGTACCCCCCTCCCCCCATAATAAGTGGCTGAGGGACATAAATGGATGAAACTTGTGGTAAAGTAAAATTCACTTAAATACAATACCAACCAATACACTTTCCAATAGTGTCCTTAAGTTGACTCAGTAATCGTATAAGTGAAATCTGAAAAAGGTCAAGTACATTGCGAGAATACAGAAAACCAGTCGATTTGGTGGCCAGTAACACTTTTATTATACACATAAATTATAAAACACTAATAATACGCACACAATATACATTTAAAACGTACCTAACTTGACATCGGTATGTACTGGGTTATTACAGTAATTATTAATTTATATTATCATAAAGTCTCAAGCTGATATAGCAATGGTTCCCAATATAGCAATGGAGTTTCCCAAGCTAAAACTTATTGATACTCTTATAGGTAAACTAGCAGCATACCCGTTCTTCGTACGGAGTATATAATATAAAGAAACTTAAAATTCAAAATAATATCCAAATTCCTATAGTATACTAAATGACATTTGTAATCAAAATATTCGGTTAAAATATTTAATGCAATGCTCCTATGAAGAAGTTTAAGAATCTCTGTTCTCGTTATACACAATTATCTTCACGGTCAGATCTGAAGAATGAAACATTCTGGCCCCTTTTGTAAGCAAATTTACAAAAAAATATGGAATTGAATCAATATATGCAAAACAAGAAAGATCAATCATGCTTAAAGCATTGATTATGAAACACTTTCCAACTTCAATGCAATTTTATTTAAACATGTCTAAAATGCAATACATTCCTCGGTAATATTTTAAAACTTATCACAATACTACATTAATTTATTATATTTGAAACCTTAAACCTTCATAAAAAAAAATTAACTTCATTCAAATGACGGCATTAAAGTATAAATTGCCTGGTTTAAACATCTCTAAAATGTGATACATTCCTCGGTAATAATTTTAGAATTGTCATAATACTACGATAATTTATTATATATGAAAACTTCATCGAAAACAACTGAAATCCATCCATTCAAATGACGTCATAGAAAAAATAACACGCCTGCCTCTCTCTATAAAAGCAACATTTCATTCATAAATAATTCCCCCATTCATGTCATTCATCACAATACTATAATAATTTATTTTATTTAAAAATTAAGACCATGGAGCTACAAGTAATTAAACTATATGCGTAAAACTTCATCGAAAAATATCGTCCTTCTCTTTCTAAAATCAATGAATATTTCATTCACTGATTTTCACACATTTTAAAGATAAAATAAAGTTCAGATAGGCCGAGTTATCAGTTCTTTATGAGAATTATCAGATTGTGAAAATGTTTTAAAAAATGCTCTGCATGTAGCGTCTTTAAAAATATTTTTCTATGATAAAGCAAGTTGAATAGCTGAAGTAAATCATATCTAAATATATATATGATTAAAATTCAGTTTTTTTTCTTTGTTTGTCTATTTCGCTTACATATTCACAGTTTTTGATGGATTTTTTTTTCAAATTTGGTAGTGTTATTCTCCATTTTATTGCGAGTAACCCTGTCCATGTTTCGAGTTTCTAGACTCAATAGTTGTAGCAATATTATAAAGAAAAATCGCTTATATAGCAATATTACAGTTTAATTGATATATTTCTGAAACTTTATTTTATGCAAATTATATATCTTGTTGCTTAACGGCGGAATAAATTCAAATATATTTGTAGGGAAGTTAGTTTTCATTTATTCGATCCAATGTAAAAAACAAATAAATGGATTAAAAAATAAATTTTATGTTTGGAAAGTATTCCATTTTTGATTGAGTATTTTTTCGGGATATAACAGAATGGTTATTGAAATTTTCAATTTCTTCAGTAACCTTTTTAATTTCGCCTGCGATTTTATTTAATTCATATATTTGGTCTAAACCGATGTCTAAACCGATTGCTGAAACAAGATAAAAATGGAACGGGCATAAATTCGGCTACCATTTTAAAGATTTTAATACAACTTCCATTTTCTCAGTTTTCATTTTTACACTTTCATTTTTCAAATTTGCCTGAGCAGACAATTTGATATAATGAGAACAGGGTGACGTTTTTCATTTTTTGACGTGATTTAAATTAGATATATTAGATATTAATAAAAAGTTCTGAAAACCAATATAATTTAGAATTCAACTAGCATTTATACACTTTTAATCAATAGGAACACCAGGTATATCTACAAGTTTTATCATAAATGAAAATATAAATTAATATTATGGCGTTATTAAATTATCAACTGATTTTCAATTGTTCGAAATACGGATTGCTTTTTCTTAAACTACAATTACTTGTTAATGTATCTTAAAAGTATAGTAGTGGGATGATACTTTTCCAGTTTTTGATATTAATGCACTATTTTCTTTCTTTGGGGTATAAATTTGTTACTTTGTATAAAGTGTCTGTGTGTATTTGTTTGCATGATATGCATGTATCTGTAATAACGATCTACTGTATCTTTCGCATAATATTGCATTTTCGAGATTTATATTCTAACCGAGAATCATATTTCAAGTTTTCCTGAACACATTTAAAACATTTTCGTTTTTCCATATCTGTATTAAGATATATGTCTGTAGCCAAGATATCTCAAATGCGAATGTTACAATTTGAAATAAATTTTGCCCGATTATCACTATTTGTAAAAACTTATTGGAGCCTCATTTATTTAAACAAAAATACACATTTGTACTCGTAATTGTGTTACATTTTGGCTCCCATAAATTCTCCCATACCAAATTACTTTTATTTCGAGTAATTTTCAAATCGAATTAAAAATGTAATAAAATGTAGGTTGAATTTTTCATTAAGAGAATAGATTAAGACAAAACATTAGTTTTACAGAACCAAATTAATATTATATATTATTAAAATTTAAGTGTAATTTTTTATAAATATTTATTTTTAAGCTAGTTTTGCGAAAATGGTGAGTTAATTTAATCAGTTCGGAATAGTTTTGAATAACGTCTCAGAAAACAGCACCAAAATGCAATAACAAATTTCAGTCAACAGTAAATAAATTAGAGGGAGGAAGTCAACTCTATTTTTGGTATATATGAATAATATACTTCGTAAGCATTCCTTTGAACTATACACAGCTGCGGATAAAGATAATGATACAGGTCCCGTTATACTGCAATCGTTCATAAAAGAGCAAACTCCTAGATAGCATTTGATAGGGAATACGCCTTCCACAATTTCATATTCAAAAATATTCTGATAAACGGCCGTCTGCATACAAGCTATACACAAACTTCAAAATTTTCAATAGTAACACCCAATTTTGATGTCATAAGCAAATTCTACATTAGCAAATATGTCTCAATATTAATTTTTCTGAAGTTCCAGCCGAGGAGTTAAATATGTAGGTAATTTTAGGATCATTTCTATATTTAAAACCAAATTGGGGAACAAGTTGCTAGTTCATAACTATTCTAAAATAGCTCATTTGGTGTTTACCTGATGCATTACTTGTTTTTCTCTTTATTTTTACGTTTCTCACATAAACAGAATAATGTGTAATTAAAATATTGTGATGAAATCGAAATTTCGAATTCTAGTTTTCTACAGAATACCGCATTTCAGGCCTCCTTAGAATCAAATATGATGTTTTTAAATGATGTCTTTGTGTGTATGTGAAAGGAACTACCAGTGAAAAGTAGCTGACACATTCATATGATCTCATACTTCCATGTGGAGGGTCGGTTCATGGACATAGGGACTACGTAGAATATAAAAATCTTTTGGCACGAGTGTTATATTGACACAAAGAAAGCCAGCATGGGAGATTATTTTCCAAATGAACTAGACTGTATTAAATTACAAGCAAATTTCCCAAAATAATCATGCACTGAATGTGGCATCTCGAAACATTTCCGTGTGTGTGTCCCTTATAAAGAAATATTAAAGTCTGTGAACTTTATCGAGACCTATATAGTGTGTTTTAAGAAAGTGAAAGTGGAAGTTTTTTTAACCGTTAGTTGTAGACACATAGTTCCAATTACAAAACTTCTAGCATTATGCAAAAGTAATTTTTTAAATTGCCTAATGTTTTTGTAAAAATTCTAAGAAAATTAATTTTTATACAGTCCCCTTCACCAAAAAATGTCCAATTACAAAATGTTGCACATATTTCAATGAGTCAAACTGAAAGAACTTTGGATTGCAAAAGTGCAAATTTAGAACGAAATAAACTGTCAAACTTCCTGACTTATCAAACTTCCAAAGACAAAATGGTGGGTCACCAGTTAGAGACCCCTGAGATATAATATCAAATAAGTGTCTGTGTCAAGTTGAGAAATTAAACTCAACTTAATGGATTATGAATTTCAGTCTGTAAGGAAAGTCATGTGCTGTCCATATTAGATTTCTATTTACCTGCTATGGATGTAAGTTGATACCAAATTATGTTTATTAACACAGTTAAGCTAAATGCATCCACTGCCATCACTAAGTTGTTATCAACTTGACAAAAGAATTTTTAACACTTTACAACATAGTTGAAAAGTGTTTATGACTTTGTTCATTCTGTCTGCATGTCTGTCTGTCTGCCCGTTAGCACGATAACTGCCGTGAAAATAACTTTATCAAAATTAAATTTTAGTATGCTGTTCAGACGGTCTGTGGGACCTATTGGAATATAAGTGAATAATATCCACCAATCAATTTTGGATTGAACCCGGGTTGAAAAAATGAAATACATTGAACTCAATGGGACCTAATTTTAAAAAGATTTTTTAAGGAAATTTAAAATTCCCAAATTGCTTCGAAAATTTTAGAAAATATTCAAATTATTTCATAATATATATAAAAAATTTCAGCAAAATATATTCAGTAGTTTTTTTAATAAAAATTAAAATAATTATTACACAATTTATATAAAGAGATCCCGTGGTCATATATGAAGAGATCATGTGACATCCTTCAAAATAAAATATGGCATCCATCTTGTGTCAAATTCGTGATTTTTAAAGTCCATTTAATTCATATTTAATGTTGTATCTGTCCTAAAACCGATTTATTTTTGCTAAAATTTTGTGCATCTGCATACTGAAACAACGCAATTACAATATATTTCAGTTTAAATGATCATCGAAATTTGATTATTTCTACCACGAAGCCTAATTTTCACTTATGGAGAATGTAAACACCAAAAGATGTAGAATAAGTTGTATAAGAATTGCTGCATTTCTTCAACTCAAAATTATTTAGCTTATGGAGTCTGCAATATAGCTGATATGAATGAAATATTCATTGATTTTACACAGGGAAGAAGACGATTTTTCCGATGAAGTTTTAAGCATAGAGTTAAATTACTTATACCTCCATGGTTTTAAGTTTTAAAATAAAATAAGTTATACAGTGTTGTGATGAATGAAAGGACTGGAAAAAAGTTTATGAATGAAATGCTGCTTTTATAGAGAGAGCCAGGCGATTTGTATTTCGATGACGCCATTTAAATAAAGTTCATTTGTTTTTGATGAAGTTTGCAAATATAATAAATTATTGTAGAATTATGATAATTTTAAAAATATTTGCGATGAATGTATCGCATTTTAGAGATGTTTAAACTAGGCAATTTATATTTCAATGCCACCATTTGAATGAAGTTAATTTTTAACGATGAAGTTTTAAGTTTTCAAATATAATAAATTGATGTAGTATTGTGATAATTTTAAAAATATCACCGAGGAATGTATCGCATTTTAGAGATGTTTAAATAAAATTGAATTGTAGTTAGAAAGTGTTTCATAATAATTGCTTTATACATGATTAATCTTTCTTGTTTAAATAATTCAAATGAATAACTTAGAAACTTAATCTGAAACAAATGTCTATTGTTTTTCATTCCAATAATAGTTTTGATATATGTAGACCTAAATATGACCTAAAACCAGAGTCAAGACTTTAAATTTTATTCTTTATTTCCAGTCTACAAATATGGATTTGCAAGAACTTAAAAGGGTCTTTGAGTCATGTGGTATAATCGTCATCTCTACATCATTTGTTATCCTCGTGGGTTTACTTTACTACTTTAAAAGAAGTGGTGAGACTCCAGGACCTTGGCGTCTCCCCTATTTCGGATATTGACCATTCATGAAAGATGAAACTGCTCATATACAACTTGCAGCTCTCACGCAGAAGTACGGTGATGTCTATTGTTTCACTTGCTTTGGTCAGATGTATATCCACCTTGGAAGCATCAAATCTATTAAAGAGGCCCATGTGACAAAATCAGATTGTTTTACACAGAGACAAACTAACTTCAGCCTATTTAACGTTGTTTTTGGAGAAGGTATATTATTCTTTTTTTGATATATTAGGGTGGAAGAATTGGGGAATAGTACTGGGTGTACTGTGATAGAGGTCTTTTAGATTCCTTTCGTGTAAAAATAAAAGTCCATTCGTGCAATAAGTTAGAAATTGGCAGGATATTTTTTTTCTATTTAAGAAACCCCAAACCTTTCCGAAATTATAAACCCCTTAACTAAAGAGTAACTACAGTCTCTAACACACTCCTCCTACTCATAGAGGTATTTACAAGAACTGCAAAAGAGAACACTCAAATTGCTATCGTGTACCATAGTGATCATGCTCTTTCAAAAATATCTGGAACGTGATTTTGTTTATGGAATAGTTTAAAAAATGGGTGTTTGAAACTCTATGTTCTTTAACTATATTTATTACCGGACATTAAATAAATGAGAATTTTTTATAATATCATATTATCATTATATTATTTATTTTAATATCACTCAGCATCCATGGAATTACCTAAATTATTTAAGATGTAATAATCCTAAAATACTTAAGATTGCATAAAATATTTAACAGTCCTTATAGGAAATTAGAGCCTAAATCTATATATTGAAACCAAAATTAAACGCTGCTTTTTTGTATCTTATCTGCCTTCCATAATAACAATTAGCAACGCTTCCGAGGGTTGTGCATCACTGGTCTCCAGTTTCGTATATATTTCGCGTCTTATTAGAGAATCTTTAAGGAGTTATGAAATAAATGCGTTTTAAAACAAAATATTAAAGACAACCAAATTGATTAAATAAAAGGTTTTTAATAATAACATCGTTTATGACATACTTAAAATTACAAAGCCAAAGCGCTTTCAGACGTCATTACGTCTTTCATTATTTCAATGAAATTTTAAGTACATCATAAATGGTGTTATCATTACAGACCTTTAATTTTATAAAATTCTTTGTCTTTATTATTTAGTCATAATTTTTTTTAAATTGAAGAGTTTCCATACATTTTGATAAATGCGTTTAGTCAAGGCATAAACAGAAATTATATATTTGTAGGATGTTTTATAGTAATTAAAAATATTGATAAAAAAGGCACCTGATCTACATGCCTGGAAGTTTTACATGCACAAGTTCTGCAGACAGGCGAATAGGAGAAAATATTTTACGTGAATTTATGCACACCACACTTCTAAAACTCGCGTAAAAGTAGAGGTTTATAAGATTGGGTAAAGTCCCATTAGAGAAAACATATCCAATGGATTTGTTTCGCGTTTTTCAGCATGGAATAACTTATGTCTCTAATGGTATTAAAAATACTTTCTATATATAGCAATTTTATGCACTTCACACAATGGTTTATTATTTAATATATTTAGTAATGCTTTCTTGTGTAACTAGGTGTTGCCATGACAAATGGTGAAGCATGGAGAGTGTTGCGGAAGTTCACTACACAATCATTTCGAGAATACGGCCTAACTGCTATGAAAAATTATTTGGCAGGACCTGTAGATGATACAATAGCGTCCACAGTTGACAGTCTACATGCAGAAGCTGGGAAACCAGTCAAGGTCATTCCTACTTTGACTATTCGATGCACCGTCATTTTACGCCGTATGATGTTCAATGACGACGGGATATCAGTCGAAGAGATAAAAGAAGTAATAGGAGCCTACGAAAAAGTTATTGGCGTGATGACTAAGATGCCTAGACCGGGACTAAGATGCTTCAGATTGGACAATTTGCTAGGTGATGATATTTCCTTAGAATTTTATCTGTTTCTCATATTATTGTACAAAGTGCTTTCGTTATTTTGATGGGAAACCACAATTCCAAGAAAATATTTAGATCACTGTGCGCTGGGGGGAAGCAGCAGAAGCAGCGCTCCACTCACAATAAGTATGAGTATATCTATCAATTATAATAAAACTTTTCATATCTTACACAATATTTTACTGAAAAATGAACCTTTCAATCGCATCTCGTTCGGTGCATACATATTCCGATACCACACCGGTTACATTTAAAATTGATCTCCTCTGCAATAATCAGTTAAAACGTTCAAACTCCTGTTTTGATTAGAGCACGCAGAGTGAATATCTTTTATTCTTTGGGTTGTTTTTCATTACTTGATGGTGTTTTTGGCAGTATGCCAAGTAATTTGATGTTTGCGTTTGATGGGATAATCGGCTTCTTTTGCTTCATTACACCCACCGCACACCATTGCATTTAAAACACTACGACGGTATATGATTTGTAAATAAAGTCCTGGATATCTGATCCAATGTAAATTGAAAATATCTCAGGTTATCATGCAAAAATTTAAATGAAACAATGCCTCTTTCCTTCTCTAAGATATCTCTCATTCCTGCGATAAATGAAATATGTAATGTAAGAAAAAGGATATGTGTAAGAAATACTTTTCACATAATAAGGTACACATAATAAGTAATTATGTGTTATGTTTAGTGCATACTAAAAGTGCATAGACATACTCTCATCTTGCTGTTCAATACATTGCAGTCTGCTCTTAATTGCATTTAGTCATTCTGAATGTATTAATGACATGGTAGAACTAGATGCAATTAACGATAGATTGCGAATTATTCGAAATTTTAAGATTCCATTTGCAGATATAATTGAAGAACGCTTGCTAATATCGCTACAGAAAAATATGCGTAGACACATTAGGCAAAAACTAGAACAAAATAGAATATTTCTAACTATATATACAAGCTAGAGTATTCTCGATCGTAAATGATGGATTGTCTCCAAAAGACTTCAAAATGATGCAGTTCTTAATATAGGTCAATATTTCAATAAGTACCAAAAGGGCTGAATTAAATTCTTACAAACTTGAGTTTTTGACAGCACTGAATTGATTATCGCTAAATTTATCTTCTTTTCTATTTATAATATTTTAAATATGATTTTCAAAATTAATATTATAAATTCGTTGAAGATGAAAAATGTGCCACAATATAAAATAGGAATCATAATTTCGTAACATATAGAACAACAATTATAGCATATATTTAACATTAGTAGCCCGAAATTTTATGCAGTCATAACTTCCCAACTGCTTGATCGAAATATATAAATTTTGCATAAATCCAAAGGCGCTTTGACCTGGAGAATCTGAACTTGCTATAAAAGGTGGATGTTGCCCTAAACAAGTTGGTACAAATTTTGATATGAAGACGACCCCCTATGCAACTGAGTTACTCATTTATTTACGGCAGACATTATTACGAGTCTAATGATACATTATGAATATATTTATTATGATACGGTATGAATATATTTATTCATATATCAATATAAAGATAGACTGTAACTTTCATGGGCACACATTATTTTCCATGCACTCTCTATACTTATCCAAACCTTTGTTTCATCGTTACATCAAGACATCAAGACATATATGTCAGACTTGAAGATATCTGAGTCAATATCTTGCAGCCAAAACATTCCAACAGATTGAAATTGGTTGTAGGTAGAATGTCATTTTACAGTCAGGTGCTTCTTCAAAAGTACGAAGAGACGAAAATGAATGAGTGCCAGGTCAATGATTGCAATCACTTTCCAGTGGAAGTGACATCAAACACTTTGCACCTAATCCAAACCAGCATAAGTGACATGACATTAGGTTCATAGACCTTAACAGCTGGTGATGAATTTCAGCTAGTGTTATTCTCTGAATTTACCGAAATCTCATTGCACTATGTATCTCAACATTTGACTACGTTTCCACAAGTGACTTCATTGTTAAATATTTGTTACACATCGTACCTGATATGTATTACCGTCCAGTGGCAGGAAAAATAAACAGAGATCTTAGTTCATACTATTGAAACGTATGCAACCAATAATGAATTTCACGTGCTGGAAATTGTTACCTTATTTGTTAAAAAACCCTTGTATTATAACTAGAGATACATTTTTGTTACCTATTCAAATTGATTTATGCATGAATATATAGACTGATACATGATATTGAAAGAATGATTATAAGCTATATATTTTTTATAAAACCTAAATTTTTCTTAAATTAAAAGAATCAGATTGTTATACAAAGCAACAATCCCTGCAAGAATCATCAAAAACAAGATCGTGATTATTAAGATTAGCCTCTAAAATGTGTAGGCTTCTAAGGGCAATATATGAAACAAGAAAGATCAATCATGCTTAAAGCATTGATTATGAAACACTTTCCAACTTCAATGCAATTTTATTTAAGCATGTCTAAAATGCAATACATTCCTCGGTAATATTTTAAAACTTATCACAATACTACATTAATTTATTATATTTGAAACCTTAAACCTTCATCGAAAAAAATTAACTTCATTCAAATGACGGCATTAAAGTATAAATTGCCTGGTTTAAACATCTCTAAAATGTTATACATTCCTCGGTAAAAATTTTAGAATTATCATAATACTACGATAATTTATTATATTTGAAAACTTCATCGAAAACAACTGAAATCCATTCAAATGACGTCATAAAAAAATAACACGCCTGGCTCTCTCTATAAAAGCAACATTTCATTCATAAATAATTCCCCCATTCATGTCATTCATCACAATACTATAATAATTTATTTTATTTAAAAATTAAGACCATTGAGCTGCAAGTAATTAAACTATATGCGTAAAACTTCATCGAAAAATATCGTCCTTCTCTTTCTAAAATCAATGAATTCATATCAGCTAAGCAGACTCCATGGCCTAAATGATTTTGTGTTAAAGAATTACAGCGATTCTAATACAACTCATTCTACATATTTTGCTGTTTACATTTTACATAGGTGAAAAATAGGCTTAATAGTAGAAATAATCAAGTTTGGAAGAGCATTTAAACTGAAATATATTGTCATTGCGTTGTTTCAGTATGTAGATGCACAGAATTAAGGCAAAAATAAAGTAATTTTAGGACTGATACAACACTCAATATGAATTAAAAAGAACTTTAAAAATCACGATTTTGACACAAGATGGATGCCATATATCATTTTGAAGTGGGTCATGTGATCGTTTCATATCATGGACACGTGATCGCTTCATATAAGAGGTGTTATTATTATTTTCATTTTTATTTAAAAAACAACTGAATATATTTCGCTGAATTTTTTTTTATATATTTTATGGAACAATTTGAATATTGCCTAAAATTTTCGAAGCAATTTGTGAATTTTAAATCCGCTTAAAAAATGCTTGAAAAATTAGGTCCCATAGGGCTCAATGTATTCCATTTTTTCAATCCGGGTTCAATCCAAAACTAATTGGGTGATATTATTCATTTATATTCCCATAGGTCCTACAGACCGTCTGAACAACATACTAAAATTTCATTTTGATTAAGTCATTTTTACGGCAGTTATCGTGCTAACGGACAGACAGACAGACAGACAGACAGACAGACAGACAGACAGAATGAACAAAGTCATAAACACTTTTCAACTTTGTTGTAAAGTGTTAAAAAGATCTGCCGATAAAATAATGTATCTAAAGAAGAACGTAAATATCGACAGATTGGGATAACTCTGCTATATATAATATAATATCAAACTAACAGTCACTTCACTATATTTCATAATAATCCTTACACTTTTCATCTTTTAGTTTTAAAAATCACACTCTCTGATATTTCATTTCAGATGACGCTCTGGTGGCTTCCCTTACACAGTTTATTGGCGATGGAATATCATCTGTCGCTATATTCATCAGTTATTTCATTAAAGCTTTATTGTATCATCCCGAGGAGCAAGAAAAAATCTACACAGAAATTGAAGATGTGATTGGACACAATAGACAGGCAACTTTAGAAGACAAGAATAAGCTACCTTATACAAATGCTTTTACACAAGAAGTCTAAGAATGATCGAATTGAAATTTCTTATCCCAGGTCTAGAATGCACTAGTAAGTACATATACGAAACATATAAAATTCCGTACATAAAAATAAATAGGAAATTTTAAAAATGTCGCATCTTCAAAAATTGATATTTTACAAGAATTAAAAGGAACTAATTGGGAAACTATAATTTACTGTAGATATTTAAGACCAAGTAGTTATTAAATAATAATATAATACTTATTTAAAAAAAATTGTTCTTAAAAATATTCATTGAACTTATCCAAGAGAATTAGAAGAAAAATTCGGGGTACTTTTATTAAAAACAAGAAATATTAATCATGCATAAGCAGTGACTATTCCAACTGAAATGCAATTTCATTTAAAAATCTCTAAAATGTGATACATTCAGTGGTGATATCTTTTACGTTATCACAGTACTACAGTAAATTATTATACTTAAATATTTAAAACTTCGTCTGAATAAACTTAAAACTTCGTCTGAAATATAAATCGTCTGAATCTCTATGCAAAATCAATGAATATTTCATTCATATAACTTGAATTCCAGACTCCAGAGCTAAATAATTTTACGTGAAAAAAATCAGCAATTCTTATATAAATCTCCTTACAATCATTTGAGATAATTGCTTTCTACATAAGTTAGAATTAGGCTTCGTTGTAAAAATAATAAAAGTTTAGGGATCATTTAAATTCACAACTATTGTAATTGCGTGGGCAAGGAATTTAGATACACAGATAATACACAGATACACAGGTAATACACAGATACACAGATAATATATGTGTGTGTGTGTGTGTATTCAAACTATTGGAATCGTGCCGACGATCGGAACTCGAAATTTCGAAGGATCTACACGTTTTGGGATTTTTAGAATACTAAAAATGTATTTTTAAGGAGACGTCTGTGTATGTAAGGGTGTATCTGTGTGGGCTTCTGTGTGTCTGTGAGGATATTGTATCCACTCTAAATGAAAAACTAATGGACCGAATTTCATAAAATTTGGTAGGAAAGTTTTTTGTGGGAAACCCTGATGTTCATTAGATTTTAGTACGATTCGCAATGAAATAATTTGACCTCTTTGCAAAATAGCCGGCAAAAATTGCCTTTATCCACCTAGGTAAAAACTAATGGACCAAATTTAACAAAATTTGGTATATAAATCACTTGTAGGTTATTCTGGTAAGATTCGGGGAAAAGGAACGGGCTGTTTTTGTGAAATGGTCGGCAAAAATCGTTACATCTAAAAATAAAGGACTACGTCTGCTCAATTATATCAATTAAATGCTTATTTCATACGTCATTTTTGACAGCAAAAATAATAAGACTAGCCCCATTTCTCTAGGACTAACCGTGCTTGAGATTTTTTAGTTTCTTCGCATTTTCGCTACGCCACCTTTGACAATAAGTCCAGCTATCGAATGAGAACTAAATTTAAGTTTAACGTGCAACATCGGTGTCATTTAAAATACTTATGGGTGTTATTTTGTGCAGATAAACTGAAATTATTATTGAAAAAATAAAGAGAACGTGAATATGAGTCTGCAGGGAAAGTCATGTGCTGCCTACATCAGAATTTTTAACAATCTTACAACAATGATTCATAGAAGTGAGCGGGTATTATTTGCAAGCCATTTCAAAAAATATGTAGGATCAATATTTGAGGACCCGCAAAATTTTTGTAGAATAAAATGTTCTACAAATTTAAGGTGTACCAAATTTCAACTCTCTAGGATGTAGGAAAGTGCATTAAAAATGCCATCAAATAAGTATAGAATGACAGACAGACAGACGACTATCAATCATGAAGAGTTATATAAAATTTAAAAAATTGTAATCTACCATATTTATTTTAAAATATGAAACCTCCCTTATATATAAAATTATTAAACGCCTGCAAAGATATTTATTATAAAATATATCTCCTTTTTCTTTCTGGAGGATATAGCAAGAGTCAGAATTTAATTGAATTTGTTTTTCTCCCTATATTAAATAATTTTTATTTAAAAAACTACCTAACATATTTTACTTAATTTTTTTTATATATTTTATGGGATAATTTGAATATTTTCTAAAACTTTCGAAGCAATTTGTGAATTTTAAATTCGCTTAAAAAATGTTTGAAAAATTAGTTCTCATAGGGTGCAATGTATTTCATTTTTTCAACCCGGATTCAATCCAAAACTAATTGAGTGATATTATTCATTTTTATTCCCGAAGGTCCCACAGACCGTTTGAAAACATACTAAAATTATTTCATTTTGATAAAGTCATTTTTACGGCAGTTATCGTGCTAACGGACAGACGGACAGAATTAACAAAGTCATAAACACTTTTCAACTATGTTGTAAAGTGTTAGTAAAGCAAGTAAAATCGTTTTCATTAACACAAAGAAAAGCATACAATTAATAATAATGCAACAAAATAAAGACGCATTTTAAATATAAAAAATCAAATCAATAACTCAACAATTCCCTTCTGAGGCTCCAGGTTTGTAGTTCTAAGCAACTAGAAAATATCAGTGAAGAAAACTCGAAATTCTGTTGGCATATACTACTTCACATTATCTAGATTCTCAATTTTCTTAATAATAATTCACCAATAGGTTAATGTGCGATTTTTATGCTTTGGCATATGTTCTTCTTACTTTCGAAAAAGATAACAATCACATATCTGGCATGTATTATCAATTAATGACAAACACTCATGTCATTGCCATTTGGGGAGCCAAATTTAAATCCATAAAAGACCAGGAAATAGCAATTTTTGTTCTTCAGGAACTTGTTTCTGATAACTAAATATGATACCGAAAAACTTGTCCAACAAATGAATGAGTTACAAAACTTACCACCAGGGAGCCTAAATGATGCATACTCGTAAACCTTGCAAAGCATTTCTTATAATTCGCAAATTAAGCGATTAAAGTAATATAATTTCTTAATAAATTTATTACTTGACAATGAAGGTCCCAAGGGAGCGTTTTTTTATTTTTCCCCCCACAAAATATTTTAGCTGAAAATTTTAACAAACGCATCTGAGTTTCTATGCAACTATCCACTCATAAAACACAACTTTCGCTGTGCTCAGGTAAGTCCTGACTTACAATCCGTAGTTAAAATTAGGACTGTTTTATTCATTGATCGTAGACTATTGGTGAAATTGTTTTTCCAGACGAAAAATAGAGCAATAGTGGCGATAAAATAATTTAGAAAATTAGAAGGATTGCTATTTATGCCATGATGCTAAATGGTCATAACATTTGAGGAAACTTTTTTGATAAGTTTAAAAACATGTACATGAAATGAAACCTCTCTCGAAACAGACAGTACAGGATATCATATTTGCGATTGAGGGGTATGCAATGAACAATCAATCGACTGTCCATAGGCCGGGCAGAAAAAACTTCTTTTATTATTTCAATTATGGTAGCTCGGAAAATATACCTTACGGACCATATATGTCGTACGAAAAATTTTATCAAAATAACTGAAAATTCCGCGCCTTTCGGAGGTTAAATATTTATAATAATTCCTTAAAACTATGGTTGTAGACAAAATTCGGTAGGAAAAATTTAACTTTATTTTGGATTTTGGTCTGGACAAAGAACTGTTTTTTTTTTGTCACTCATTATAGCACGAAAAACTTTTATACGTATCGTTAAATATTCTATCACACCCAATGAGGATCAAATTTCAAGATAATTTTGTTAAAAATGCAATTGTAGCGATAAATTGCGAGAAATATTTATTTTATAGTTAGGTTTCATATAGCACGAAAAAGTTTTATTATACGTGCTTACAACGTACAAACTCATTAATCGATATATGTAGTCATTCTACAAGTTCTTAAAATTTGCAATAATTATAAGTACTTTTGCATTAAACTATATTAACGACATAATATGAAAATCACCACATAAAGGTAGCTGTAAGACGACATCCTCCCACGCTTTGTACATTTCTGTAATTTTAATTTTAATTAGGACCATTTGAGTAGTATTCTTTAAGTCCATAAGGAATTATTTTTCTGGATTCCAGTTCTCTCTTACTCTATATTTTTAAAATAATTTTTGAGATAATCTTGATATTTCGTTCAACAATTTGTGGAAGTGTATAGAGAAATTTTAAATTGTATAACTGATATTGCTGTATACCAACATTTCATAAATATCTTAATTACGTAGGCTATTAACACAGGCTCCATTAATATACATTTATTCCAGCTGCCTGATCGACATGAACTTTATCTTCAAAGTTTAACATTGGAATTAATAAAAGCACTTTTAGGATTTCGCTATCTTCCTTTTAATAACGGATTTTTGTGAACTTTGGAATCTGAGATCATAACTATTAAAACGCTTTTTAGATGACCGCAATATAGGTTTTGAGAGATTATTTTCTCTTAAATCGCCTAAAAGTCATCCTATAGTATCTTATATCAACTGCAGGTATCATATAAAATTAATCATGTGTAGGAGGTGTTTTGTTCCTTCTTAGCATAACAGATTTTTTTTATTGCAAAGGTACTTAGACAAGTACATCTATTAAATCCCTTGTGTTACGCAATGCCTTATGAAGTGAGAACAACGAACAAAAAGTAGAGCAATGTTCATCAAGAGTCCAGCTGCTTAATGAGCGGACATTCATTTACGTTGTTCAATTATAATTTTACATTTACGTATCTATCACAAAGCATGGATTATCAAAATAAATCAAATTTACGTCTTATAACACATTAAGCACAATCTGTGAGACAGGTATCACCAGAAGTTCTGTTCTGAAGCTTTTGTAAACAGCAGCATTTAAATGAACATTTTAAAGAACATGTAAGTAACTTGGATATAAGGCTTGTATATCAGCGTTATTCTTTCTAAAATTTATGCGTAATATTCTTATTTTTCAGGGAAAACAACTATCAGTGGTTGCAAAATCCCTAAAGAAACCATAACAGTGATGAACTTGTGGTCTTTAAATAGAGATCCAAATATTTTTGAGAAACCTCACGAATTTAGTCCTTCGAGGTATATGGCTGAACCTGGGAAACAAAAAGCCGAACTACCTATGATATTTGGTGTGGGTGAGTAAAGTAGCTAAAACCCATTTCTTCCATTGATATTATCATTAGTCTCAAAGTAGTGATTCGTAGTCTTGTGTTCGACGATATTTGAACTTCTATGAAATTAACTATAATTTAAGTTGATTTTTTAAAGTTTCGATTGCTTTCTGGGCAACTGTTCATGATATTAGCATTACTTTTCGTATATACAAAGTAAATGATATGAGAAAAGTATTGTGACGGCGTCGAAAATTCGAATTTTCAGATGGTTTACACGTTTCGTGGCAACTCAACTTGAATCGAATGATATATATGTGATTACGAGAGCCGAAACTACTGCGAGACCTCTGAATCGTGCACAATAAATATTAATTTGATGCAACTCATTGCATTCTTGTGTTACTGCCCTTGGTCTTAAAGGTCAAAGATCCTTAGAGTAGAATAAAGTAATCAGAAAGAGACGAGGTAGGGAATTACTATACACACCTTTTTTTTTATCGGCTCACTTCATGTCTTTATCTCTTTTCTACTTTCTATCTCTTTCTGTTTTCTAAGCGTAATCTGTAAGTGACTCAGAGGTTAAAATTTATGATATTCTTATAGCATAAAAAGTCCTGAAAGACATTAATATTATTCTGTGGTAGTCTGAAGAACAGAATGACACCATTTCATCCCTTAGATTAATTTAATTCGCCTCCACATAAAGGGAAATTATAAAAAAAAAATCATGCAAACAATTTAAAAAGGCAGACCGTAATGACTTATGCAGCACCGTAATGATTGAAATTCATGTATGTACATTACTGTTTATACTTTTGGTGACGTATGTGCTATGTAGCTGCACTCGTTTTACTAAAATAATTGATTAAAATCTGCAGAATACTGACTTTTGTATTCTGTAAACAGTTTTGTTAACCAGAGAACTAAATATGGAAGATAAGAATATATATTTAAAACATACAACTATACAGTGGCGTAGCGTCCATTGAGGCTAAAAAGCTGAGCCTCCCCAGCCTTAAATATAATTTTAATTATTAAATCTTTATATGTGGGCTTGTGAAAAGATTTTACAACCTCCCTTTCCATTGGGAATGTTCTTTTAATTTGTTGATCATTAATTCATCTTTTTATTAGCTACATTTTGCAGCTAATGTATATTTTACTTTCAGTATTACCTCATATTGTATTTATGCAATGGTATTATTAAATAGGTTATATTTTTGCTGTGTTAATATATTTTGCTGTATTAATAAATTTTATTAAAAAAATGGTACATAAAACCTTAAAGTTCTTGTTCTTAGAAGAAAGAAAGAAACATTTTGTTTTTAAGTTTCAATGCAATATTTGTATTTGACATAATTTTTGTTCATAATTATTTATTTCGGCGCAAATATTAAACAAATGTATAAATGTTTTACTTTATTTATTTAGAAGTTTTCATTAATGCTTAATTTGTTACATAAATTTACAGGTACCTTCCGTGGTTGAATTACATTCCTGTATTTTTATCCTTTTTTTTAAGATCTTAAACCTGTGTCCTAAATATCTCCTGAGACTAGTATTTTTATACAGAGTATAATAGTATATCATCATCCTCTACAGAACATAATAGTACACTCACATTTGCACTTTATAAATTATCATATTTTAAACAGGTAAATCATCTATTTCAAATTTTTAAAGATAATATTTCATTCTGTTGTAGAACATTCTTCACAAATATAATATATGAACTAACTTCATGTCAATTGGATAATCAAAAGTTGTTTTCTGTTTTTGTTTTCAAAATGCGGCTGTACATTACTTATTTTGAATATTTTTAATATATTTGAAAGACTTTGAACATATATTTTTACTCTGGTATATAAGAATCAAAATCATGACGTATTGATTTTCTAAACAAGATTAAAATTTCCACAATACACCCCGAAACAATTATATTTTATTTTTCTGTTTATGTACACAAAGTCACTTAACAGATTGTCACATGGAAGCAGCAAATCACGTGTTTAAAAAGATACCACTTTTTTAATAAAATGCAATATCTTTGTGGGAAAATGTACATGATTGACGAAGATCAGTACATATCTTTCGTTATTCACTATAACTAACACTGATAACATTTTTTACAGATTCCGAATATTAAAGGTCTTTCATGGTATCTTAGTGAATTTTTTTTGCATGTGTGGGGGGGAGGGGGCGGGGAAAGGTTATTGAGGTGAATACATATATAGTAACACACTATAAACATTGATAGGCATTAAGATGATATCAATATTAATAATTTTAAAACATTACGATGACAGTTTTTACTAGTAAGAAATAAAATTATTAAATACTAATTTACTCTTTTTTACAGGCAAGAGATCTTGCCCCGGAGAGTCATTCGTAATGATGCAAATATTTCTGTTCCTTGTTGGAATCGTCAAAAATTTGAGATTAAAGCGGCCAGAAGGCCCTGAGAAGAACTTACTTTTAGATGAAATTATGGAAATTTGCGCTATTCCAAGAAAACAATAATATTTCGACTGTGATAAAACATTTACATACGAAAACATAGTAAAACATCTCATTTCTATTCCTTGTATTAAACGTTTTTGAAATTTGTACTGTAAAGAATCCGTAGCTTTTGTAAATAAAATGTCAATTAAAAAATACATAATATATGTGTGTGTGTTTTAAATTAATTATGAGTTTTTCTCTTGTAAACATTTCTTGTGCTTTCGAAACTAAATTCTGAAGGAAATAATAAAAAAAATCTGTTGTGGGTTACATATGACTTTCCTTATATAACGCAATAAATTTACTTCTTTCACGGTGAAAAAATAATGCACAATATCCACCACACTCTGTTTTTGACAATGAATTGTACATTGGGCCCTTTAAACGTGCTTTCCCGTCGAAAACTCGAATTCGAATTTTCGATCCCGCCACAATACTTTCCTTGCATATTATACTATGTATATAAGAAAAGTAATAAGAGTAATACAGGTAAAAGTGCATGGTGCAATAGTTTTGCATACTCGGCTTTACGAATTCTTCCATGCCGATGAGAGGCACTGTGTCCACAACCCTCCATTTACTTTTGGGTCACATAATAATGAAATACAAGAGGAGTATAAAGTCAGTCTCATATTATTTGAAGATTCTCGACCTGAAACCAGTTCCTTTAATCTGACATCCCTCTTTGCCTGGCCAGCGACTCTACCGTGCTGAAAACACAGGTTTTCGTTAGATCACCGAAGTCAAGCAACATCGGGCGCGGTTAGTATTTGGGTGGGTGACCACCTGGGAACATCGCGTGTTGTTGGCACATTTCGGGCGCAGTAGCCCTGTGGTTTGCGCGCTGGATTTGCACGCTGCCACAACTGCCGCCGTGTTACGATCACGTTAACCATGCGGTTCCGTAAGTCCTTCCGAGAGGCTGATGGTAAGGGAAGGAGGGTACGGTCCCTGTGGATACCTCCCCCACTGGGTTCCGGTCTAAATTGGGTGGCACTTCCCAGCCGTCCAACAGGTTTCCTTACACCTTTCTGGTAGGTCGGACGGTCTGGGTCTTAACAACAACAACGCCTTTTTTGCTTCCAGCCACTGGCAAAACTGCCGCCGTGTTCACGCGGAGTACGATCACGTTAAACATGTGGGTCCGTAAGTCCTTCCGAGAGGTTGGTGGTGGGGAAATAATTATACGGCCCCTGTGGATGCCTTCCCCACTGGGTTTCGGTCTAAATTGGGTGGCACTTCCCGGCCGTTCAAACAGTTACCTCACACTTTTCTGGTACCGGCCGTCCAAATAGTTGCTCTTAGTCCTCTGGACGAGTCGGACGGTCTGGGTCTTCAACACTTTTCTGGTAGGTCGGACGGTCTGGGTCTCAACATGAACAACAATGCCTCTTTGGCTCTGATTGGGTGACCTAAGGGAACCGAGCCCAGAGATCTTGCACATTGGTCAACATCTTTGACCGCTCTCGTGGCCTCACCTTATCCTTAGAGTCCTTCGACCCATCTGTCTTGAAGCCTCTAAATTTATGTTTTCTGCTGACCTCTCGGTCAGTGTGTTGTAAAAATTGGCGTCATTGAGACTGAAGGTATTGTCTGACATTTCAGACACATTAAATAATGCATCTGAAACTGTCTCACAAAATCTGGTGTGAGATCTATTTCTGGTCTCTCACGTACAGAGAGAGACACACTCACATAGACGCACACACTAAAAATAGTATTTTAGTGTTCTGGGGGCTCAAAACCTGTAAATCCGTTAAAAACTCGAGTTAACAAAACAAAAACGACTGTAACAAACGACTCGAAACAAAATATTAAACGACTGTAATTATTAGATACTAGCATTTTATTATATAAAAGTGATAGTTTGAGACTCAATAGATTGGTAAATCGCAAAATTCAAATTCTAATTATGTTTTTTACATCTTAATGACGTATATAACTTTTCATTGCCGTCAAATGGTATTTCTATGTACAAAAAAACTAGATACAGTTGAATAATTATTTTATTATTCTTGATAATATCTTTGTAATATTTGTTAAACCATCAGATAAGTTTCCTTTATTAAAAGTGGCAGCATAAAAATTTTAGCAGTTAACTTTTTAAGTGAACCATATTTTGATGTGAATAACATCTGTCTCTGGCTGAAATCGGAAAGTTAAGAAAATTGTAAACACTTTGGACACCTCTATCTCCAAACCTTATAGATAAAATGTAAACAATTCGTTCTTGGCTTGAAGAAAATATGCCATAAATTATGAATACATAAAAATAATTTCGGTGTTTTAGTATTTTGACTTTCTTTTTCGAAAAATCTGAGCAGTTTTTGCTTTATTTTGCTTACTTTCACTCCAAATATATATTCAAAACAATAAAATATAGAAATAAAAAGTAAGCAACAAAGATGTTTAGTAATAATTCCAGTTTCTAGATATATAATTTGTTTTCACAAAGCTCTTACGGTTTATGAGGAATCATTTCGTCAATTTAAAAAATATTGAAAAATATTCGTTTTCCAGATCATTTGTGATAAACTGACAATACTAGCAGTAACTCGAAGAAGTAAGTAATTCTAAACCTTTAGATTCCCTACAAGTAGAGGTAAAGGTGGTAATATGACCCATGTATATTATATGAGCCCCTTTAGTATATGTTCATACAGCGCACATAATCTAGCGGGAAGGATTTTAACTACTAGTTTAGTAACTCCTTTTGCCCCTAGAGGTCTCTGGTTCGGTGCGAATGGCAGTTGATGAGCGACAGAAGTGTTTGTGTTTTCTCGATTCTAAAAACTTTGAAAGGTACGTATTTTGCTTTTAATCACAGTATCAATTTGCATAGATTTACTCTAGATGCTGATGAATAGGATACAGTGTGTTTTAAAGATTGTTTTTATGTAGATAATGTATAATTTCGAAAGTAGCAAAGACCTGTTCTAGATTTTCGAATTCCAATATGGCGATGGTTGTAAAATGAGTCCCAACTGTGCTGGATATATGAGCCCCAAACATTAAGGGAATCATATTACACACACTATAATTTTTGTTCCTACTGTTTTGTTTCGTTTTGTTTTGTTTTAGAAGCCACGAAAAGTGCTAGGCTAAAAAATAAAACCTAAAAGGAAAAACTGGAATACTAAGGATATGGTTAAAGCAGTTAAGGCTGTTAGGAGCAAAGAAATGGGGTTGAAAAAGGCTTCCTAAACTTTTCTCGTTCACAGATCCACTCTTCAAAGGCTTGTTTGAGTTGACAAACCTCCGGAAGGAGCAGCTTCAACTAAATTAGGAAGAAAACCTATAATGGGAGAAGACCTGGAGAAAGAGTTAGTCGAGTATTTACTGGTCATGGAAAGCAAATTCAACGGTCTCACCAGACAAGATGTTCACAGAGTAGCTTATCAACTGTGTGAAAGAAATGGAATTAAACACCTATTCACAGAAGACGGATTAGCACGGATTAGACGGTAGGACTTGGTTATACCACTTTATGAATCGTCACGAGAATGCTTTAGCTGTTTTGAAACCTATTGCGACATCGTTTTCAAGGGGGAATGGTTTTAACAAAGAGGCAGTTAACAATGTTTTTGATATCTTCGAAGGTGAGTATGCTAAACATAAGTACCCGGCAGATAGAGTATTCAATGTCGACGAGATAGGTATATCGACCGTGCAAAGCAAAATCCCTCGAGTCATTGGGTTAAGGGGAAAAAGACAAGTGCACGCACTAAGTTCTGCTAAACCGGGCTCTTATGACAATGATTTTCTGCATGAGTGCAGGAGGAACCTTCATACTACCGATCTTAATTTTTCCAAGGAAAAATATGACTGAGTTTCTCATGAAAGGTTCTCCAACGGGAGCAATTGGTGGGTGTCACCCATCCGGATGAATACAAGCAAACATTTTCACTGACTGGTTAAAGCACTTTATCGAAAAAGCTAAGCCCATAAAAGATGATCCAGTGCTCCTTAACCTAGATGGCTACAACTTTCACACAAAAAACATAGATATCGTGAATCTTGCACGAAAAAACTTCATATGAGTAAGTTTACCTCCACATGTATCGCATAAGCTAAAACCTCTTGACAAAACATTTCTATGCGCTTTAAAACACCATTACAACGAAAACATACGCCTATGGATGCATCACGGTGAGATACGTGCTGGGTCCTATGACACTGCTGAACTGCTGCGACAATCTTATTTGAAATGCCAGATTGGGATCAATTGCTGTGGATGGATTAAAATCACATGATTATATCTATGCAACAGGAACGTATTTTCTTCTGCAGATTTTGCACCTTCCTCTGAAGAGAAACTAAATTTGGAAACCCTGCAAAAAGGAAAAGGAAAAATTCTTAAATACTCAATTAATGCCGGAATAGGGCAGAACATTGGTGCAGGAACCTTACAAGAGTACAACCAAATCCCATCTACGACAATTCCACAATCGACCCAGACAAAGTCAGTAAGTTCACCATTTCGATCACCTGCAGAAGACTTAAATCAGCTATTTCATTCATGTATTAGAGGGGCTCATAATACCAGCACGGAACATTTTTTTTTTAAATAACTTGTTTGAAATTATTAATTTGTTGATAACTTTAAAGTTATTTAAAAAGGTTAATATTTTTCAAATAGTTTACACAAATGTTATACTATAAAAATTTGAACAAAAACTTTTTAAATTGGTTTTTTAAAAATAAAAAACTAAATGGGGGCTCATATTATCACCTTTTCCTCTATATATAATTCAATGTTTTATCAAGTCTTATTTTTTTTTTAAATATAGTGGTTATAATTTCGATATTTTAATGTTTCGACGCCTTATAGTTCTACAATAGCAAGGAAAGCTATAAAATTTAAGATATCAAGAGTGTCGCAGCTCAATATGTTTCTTGGGGAAATATGGGTGCACTATCACTAGATATTCCATTTTATAATGAAGAAATTGGGAAGTGAAGTTTACTTGGGGATGCTAAGCATGTTTAATTATTGATGAGGCTTGAAGAGAAGAATTAGAAATATGAAATTCTTATATTTTATGTTCCATCAGAAAAGTTTATACAGGGTGTCCCAAAAACATTGACCTCCGCTTTTATTCCTTAAATATTGATCTTAGACATAGATAATATATTCCAAAGTTGCATTAAAAAAGATACAGAATTTTATGAAATCGATTAAAATTTTCGAGGAAATTAAATTTTAAGAAATACAAAATTTAAATTTTTATACGGCCCCCGTACAAAAACATTTCCAATGAGTAAAATGTGTCCTATACACTAATAAGGTGATGTTCAAAATTTCAGCATTTTGTCATAAAAAGTCCCAGAGATATGAAGAGACAAAAATGCTGACTTAAATCACTTTTCGATGCATGGACATGGGTTCTCAAAGGGGAAAAATCATGTCGGCATATCGCGTTTCAGGGGCCTATACACAAATTACAAAAGAAAACAATAGTAGTGTGCAAATGAGAGAGCTGGACCACAGCCATAAACCCCCCATTAAAACCACACCCACTTTTAGAATGTAATGGCTCTATTTCATCCACACCATTGTGTAATCACAATGGTATGAAACCTCCCATTAAAACCACACCCACTTTTAGAATGTAATGGCTCTATATCACCCATAAAATTTCCACCCACTTTTAGAATGTAATGGCTCTATATCACCCATAAAATTTCACATGAGAGAGCTGGACCACAGCCATAAACCACCCATAAAATTTCCACCCACTTTTAGAATGTAATGGCTCTATTTCACCCATAAAATTTCCACCCACTTTTAGAAAGTAATGGCTCTATATCACCCATAAAATTTCCACCCACTTTTAGAATGTAATGGCTCTATATCACCCATTAAATATCCACCCACTTTTAGAAAAACAATGGCTCACAAAACCCCATAAAAATCGAACCCACTTTTAGATATCAATGGTATGAAAACTGCCATAATTTCCTTACCCCCCTTTAAAAAACAATGGCTCTCAAACCCCATAAAAACTAAACCCACTCTTAGAAAGTAATGGCTCTATTTCAGCCATACAAATTCGATTAAACAATGGCTCTCAAACCCTCCATTAAAACTACACCCCCTCCTAGAAAAGTGATGGCTCTATTTCAACCATACAAATCAAACAAATCAATGGTATCAAAATCATCCATTAGCAAGGTTCTAGCGCAAGCACCTCCCGAGAAAGTGATGGCTCTATTTCGACCACACCAATTTTCCGGAGCGAGCAAGCGAAAAGTCGTTGGGAGGGAAGGGTACCCCCTTCGGCGAGCACCCCCTTTTAGAATCTGCGAAAAGTTAGACTCTTATATGGAGGAGGAGGACGGTTCCAATCAGCACTTTAGATGTGATATAGACACTATAAAAGAGGCATTCAGAACAGAAGAATGTGTCCTTCGAACTGAGGACCATTAATTATCTTTTAATAGTTCGAAAACTGTTAAAAGATTATGATCGCCTACTCCTTTATTGCATAGTGACCGTGAGCCAAGGTATGGATACCATCTTCCAATATATGGCGCTTGTCATCTTTTCCTGATAGGGCAATCTTATTGACTTGTATGGAATGAATCTCATGCTTTGTGCTCCTGATGAGATTCATGGTTCTATGCTGTACTTCTTGCTTGAATAGGCAGTTCTTGTAGTCCTCGAAGGATATCCTGTTTTTCACGACACATTTCTTTACTCCTTTCGACTTTTTCACCAGGTCAACCTCAGTTTTACAGGCATACATCTTAGATCTTAAGCCAACGAACTCTTCTAAGATCTTCCCTGCATTTTCATCCTTCATCTTCCCCAAGACCTTTTTATTTACTCGAGGCATACCATACCTATTGTTTTCTGGATAATCTGATGTATCAAAGTAGTCAATCATTCCTTTCATATCCTCATAAAAGTCCTCGGTCTGTATGTCATAGATGTAACTGTCAGTGTCCATGTACAATAGCTTGATATCGTCCCCGTATTTAGGCTTCATAAGATTATAATGGAAGTCATACATCAGATGCTTCGATAGATCTAATATACTCATGCCGACGTATATTGGCTTATTAAAAATCACTTTCGTCTTGTTCATATGCACGGCGGCTAATCTTTCGTCAAAAATGGTCCTTCCCTTGAAGTTGGGCTTAGCAACTAGCTTCTCCGCTTTCTGGGGATCGCACACTAGCCTAATATCGAGTCGCTTCCTGATATTTTCCATCGTCTTGCCAAAGACCGAGTTGTTCATAAGTTTGTAGAAGTCTTTCTCAAAGTCGTTGGTTGCCTTGGTCCTCATATCAGTGTTCAGGTCTATGTACCTCTTCAACCAGGGAGACTGCTGAAACTCCAACACTTTGTGCACCTTTTTGAGCTTCACCCCCAACTGCAACAGCTGCTTCAAAACCCTGTAATGAACCACATAATGCTCTTTGTCATAGAGGGTCGTCAGTAGTTTTGGCTGTTTTGAGCCATCGGGCATCCTGCTCTCAGGTGCTAGAGGTATGTCTGAATGGAGGTTGTGCAGATGGGTCGGGTACTGTAGGTCGCAATCTACGATGTATCCTTTGTCTGAGTCATCCTCTACTTGGGTCACATCTGACACAGTGCTCCACTTGAAGCCACCATGCGGTAGGTATTGACTCATGGCCCATCCGTAAAGGTTGTTGGCGTCAAGGTACATCAGGTAGTTAGACTTCTTGTTCTCGTCATAGTCCCTCATGTACTTGTTGTTCGCCCTCCCATATCGGTTACAGCACTGAGAGATGCCTCCTCTGGTCCCCTTTTCTAGCATGAGTATCATGTCATAGTCTGTCAACAGCTCTAGCTCAACCTCTGTGGTTTTGAGCATGGCGTCCCACGAGAGTCCGGGTGCAGTGAAGTACCATGCAGGATCCAACTTATAGGTCTTTAGACAGACATCTCTAAAGTGTTCCATGATGTCGGCTAGGATGAGTACATCAGTCTTCACATACAAATCGGAATATTCACCCAATGTCTTAATGTTGAATGCCTTCCATACCCTTTTAGCGTGCTCGTAGTCCTCATCCTTTATGTGTGACTCATTCAATTGGTTGTAAAAGTCTTCTTTTGGGGGCAGCTTGGTTTCTTCGCATTTGTCCCACGAGTCCATGTAATCGTATGGATAGACGCCTTTTCGGGTGACGAGGTCCAGTTTGTCCTTGGGGAAGTACTTGGCTGTCTCCCTGAACTCCTTTACGTTCTTCGCAAGACTGTCGAGGCTAGCGGCCATGAACTTTAATGAGTCGACAAACCTCAACTTTATACCAGGTACCTTTACTTTCTTCCCATCGCCTACTTCTACAGTTTTTGCCCCGACCTCCTTACTGAAGGAAATGTACCTCTCCTCGTTGTTCGGGATGACGTCGATATCACCTTGGTCTCTACCGAGCTCCTTTATGAAGAGATGGGCGTCGTAGCCAGATAAGTTGTGGATAAACACTGGAATGAACGAAGGCTCTTGATACTTTAGGTTGCAAAGGTTGTGAGCAGGTCCTCTGTAGTTCGATTCACATTTCGCCGGATTGAGAAGATGGTCATGATCTCTAACTTTTCGGAAGTCTGGTTCATCCTTGGGTGAATAGGGTGAAGGTTTCTTCCTGATATCTTCGTCACAGATGTGGCAAACATGGGTCCTTTGGAAATGCTCTTCATCTTCGGTGGTCATTTTGATGGGTTGCTTCTTATCATAAATGTTCTTTATCGCTAGCGCCTCAGTCTTCACTGTATCAAAGAACAGCTTGGTGGCATTGGGTCCTCTGTATGTGATTGGTGCCTTATAGTCTGCATGTTTATATTTGATGTAGACAGTGAAGCTCATAGGTTCATGCTTTTGATATTTATGTAAGAATGAGCTGTCTTTTGTAGGGCAGCAGGTGTTTATCTTGTTTGTCAAGCACTCGAAGTCTCCATACATCACAAAGGGTAATCGTAAAGACCTTTGATAGTTTTTGAACCGCAGAGATTCGTTCTCCTCGGGCATTACAATCTTTACTGGTGTATTCTTCCTACAATCCGTTTCATGAGCTTGGAGGTCCTCTTCGGAGTTATAATACAGCAGGCATCTCTCACAGGTGAATATCTTTCCGTTGTGTTTAGTCACTTGTCCGCTTATCAATTTGGAGAGGTCTTTTATCCAACAGTAATGACTGTTTCCTTCCTTATTCTTTATGTACAGCAAATTGATGTGTTTGTCTTCCTTATTTTTAGTGATTCTCAATGGGTAAATATAATTACCTTCGTATGAATATATGTTCACCGATATCTTATTCAACTTTTCGAACCTGTTAAATACTCTATCTTCCATCTTCACTGGAAACTCAATGCCTTCAAACTTTAGCTCATTCTCATACGGTTTATATTTAGAGACTCTATCAACGTGATTATCAGCTGGATAAATAGCAGACAGTATCGCCCACTTAAAGCACTCGTTATCATTTTCATTTTTCACGTTAATGACTGCCTTTTTATCTTTAATTCTTTTCGGTAAATCAATGTAGGATGATCCTCTCAGCGGGTTGTATTTATTGATCCTCACCTCAAGGCTTTTAATTCTAACAAGCGTCCATCCCGAACCCTTAGCAACAAACTCCTCCATTTCTGTCAATAATTTTTGGATAACCGATCTGTAATAAGCTACCAAATCAGTTGATTCTAAGATGACTGCGTTTTCTGTTTTGAAGTTTTTCTCCATTTCTATAATAGCATCGTCTTTACCCTTTTGATAGTCACAGAGGAATTCGAAATTAACCTTCAAACCATGCAGCCTCTTTATGTGTTTAGTGATGAGTCCCCGGACTAGTGATGCCACATCGTTCAAAAAGTCGTTGGGAAGCATCAGGTTGTGTTCATTTTGGATGTCGTACGTCTTCAAGCGAGATTCAAAGGCTGTATTAACTTTGTGGAGGGTGTAGAGCCTTCTCTCTCGCGTATCTAAAAACAGGTCTGAGTCAAACCCGAAATGACGGTTGAACAACACGCTTTCTATGTATGCTATGATGTCTGCCCTCCTTCCTAACCTGGAATAGCCTCTAATGCCATGCGTTCGACAAAATTCCCGTAGTTGAGGGAGAGTCATGTGATGTAGTCGATGCTCCACCCTTCCACACTCTGGGAGAGCCTTCTTTGGTTTATAGTTTAGGTGCCCTTTAGATTGTAGGTGCTTATTCATGCTTGATCCCTTAAATAACTTACCGCAACACCTGATCTTACGCACTCTGTTCTTCTTTGGCTTGCTAAACAAGTCATTGTGGAAACTGGAAAACCCGTTATGATATTGAATAAGGTCGACCAGCTCCAACTTTTTAAGTTTCGAGTAACCTCGAATATTATTTTCACGACAGTAGCCTTGCAACTGTCGAACGGTTTTAGATTGAAAATCCATTTTGTCTTTCTTTAGAACTACAAATCGTTTCTTTAAATGCTTTTATTACTGAAGGGGTATGATGTCTGCCCTCCTTTAAACGATTCAATTTTTAATGAGTATTTCAATCATTAAAAATATAGTCATATCTACATCTATTAAATTATGGAAGGGCATGTCATCGTTGTCGGTCGATCGCTATCGCTATCACTATCACTGTCAGCCTGATATATTGAAAAGGTTTCGTAGAGGTTTCGAAAAGGTGGTTTTTTTACCACGAAACCCTCTAATGGTGTACAATAATATAAAACCCTGAAGCCAACATATAATCTTAATAATCTTATTTCATCCCTGGTCAAAATCATACCAACCCTGGGTATATCATTTTTTAAAAATAAAATTGAGTTGTTCGACAAACGTATTAGGATAGATTTCCCATGCTCAGTAATGTCAGAAACCAAATATAAGCCATCCACTGACTCAAAGTTATCAGTACTCAAATCGTTTAATTTTTTTACAATACGATCCATATTCTTTATTCAAAGGAAAAATATATTCAAACTTGAGGAAGGTAACAAAGGGTATCTAAACATTTAATGGTTGATCAACCATTAAATGTTATTATGAATACAAATTTTATGGCAGCTGGAGTGTCCACTTGATTTCTTCAATTTTTAGAAATGGTTGAACTGTGAACTCAGCATCACATCGTAAGAAAATTTTTAATTGGTCATCTTTTTTAACCTCTCCGAGAATTAACACGAATTCAGTGGCTACTTTTATCTTGTGAACGTACTGCTTGCTATTAATGTATAACTTAACAACGATTAATTCATCGATTATCTTTTGAGGATCAAGGTACAATCCCAGTCTAAAAAAACCGTCTCGAGAGAATTTACATTCTGAGTTCAAAGCATCACCGGAAAACTTCGTAAAAATAACGGCATTCGCATTGGTACTAGGTCTAATAGTTATGTATCCTGATGTGGTGGTTGCATAACATACTTTATTGTCAACATATTTTTCCAAGTACTTTTTATTAACCGCATTCATGTCTTCAATAGGGTCAGCGACATTGCCTATCCTTTTACCTTTAGCGTCAATGGGTCTTCTATCATGTAACCTCAGGTACTTCTGATCTAAATCTTCCAGAATTTTTGCTATCTCTTCTCGGAGTTCAACCCTCAGCGTGTGAGTGACGGTAGTGGAGTTACGAATTAACTCAGCTTCCAGATAACTTTTAGTAGTTACATCCCGACTCTCAATCGGTGTCTGACAGTTTTTCAAGATCTTATTTTCCATATCGTAGTTACCGTCGTGTGTGAGTTTAAACCCTATGCCTGGAATACCAGGAGGTCCTTGTTCTAATTCTTCATCGAAAAGCGGGTAGTAGGCAGCCATTTATTTAAATATAAAATAATTTTTATAGTCATGGACTATAAAAATTAAAAATGGACTATAAAAATGGCTTATAATTTCAAAGTCTTGATCATGGTAATATTTTGATTGTTAATATTTAAGAAGCATTTCTTGTGCTCTTTTAAGATGAAGTAAAAAACATAATCTTTGGGGGCAGCGTTCCTTAACCTCCAGTTAAACTCAATCATTAAGTTATTCGTATCGGTATAGTTTTGATGATGAGAGAGATTAAAGCAGATGATTGGATACAACTTACCAAAATTCGAATAATTGACCATACAACCTGTTTCAGACGTGATGGTGTTGAGTCCAGATTCCAAAAAGGCTGTGTATAATCGATTATAATCACTTTTCTCAAAATCCATCATGTAACTGACAGTTGGCACTTTTACATTGTTGATCATTAACCAACATTCCGTCATATCTAAGTTATCAAACAGCATGTTATTGTGCTTCGAATTTTCGTATCTTTCAGTGTACTGAGGAATTACGTACAAAGATAAGACTTCATCAGAAGTAGCTTTTATGGTATAAGAGCCGCTAGCGTTTTTATAGAAAATATTAGACTTTACTATGCTGTGTTGGTTCCAGTTTATTTCTACATCCTTATTCGATAACTTTAATTCGTTAAATATTGAAGCCGCCGCATTTTTAAATCGTACGTAAGGTAGCCAGAGTGATAAATCTTCTACAACGACTTTATAGATCTTATTTTGCTCGTTGGTGTACAGCATGTTTAGACTGTGATTTCTCTGGAACTCAAATTTGACTTGGAACCCCGTGATTACTTTTTTATATTCACGGAAGAAATCAAACACGTACTTTAGTGGGATCCATATAGTTACAACCTTGCTATTTTTAGTAAATTCGCTTCTTTCTGTAAATCCCTGGTTATGCTTCTCATTAATACCGAATTTTTCGAAAAACTCAGTAATCTTTGTGGTATCTACTAACGTGCCATCATATTTCAAGCGTTCTCTATCAGCTGTGTCCGACGTATCAGTGTAGAACAGCATATTTGTAGCTTCGGCAGAAGAATAGTCAGGCGTAAAATGTATTAAGCCCAACACTTGTCGCATAAGAGCGGTATAATTAATGTTGGATTCTATTTCAGTGGTTCCTAATGTAAACCTGTTAGCATTGATCAAACCACCTCCATTCACGAGAGCTACATTATCATTCACTATGGCAGTACCATCGTTGTTAACAATTTTCAATTTTTGCTGTATATAACCGTTAGAGTATAAAATGTTGGCGTTGGTGTCTTGAATAAAGAAATGGTAAGAGGCATTTTCCATAGAATTATCACTATTTTCATGCCTTACCTCTCTATATTCGAAACTTTCGATGTCATCATCGTAATAATAATTGGTGCTGTTTAATTCAAATATTTTATTCATTTATTATGAAATAAATTTTTTTTCTTCTCCTCAATTTAATAGCTATATGGCTATTAAATCGAATTTAGATAAACTTTAGTCCAGCTCCATGTTTTTTCTGCTTTGATAATATCTCCTTTATTTTATCCTGCACATACTTACCTTCTAATTCGGCCTCCTGCAGGACGTCGGAAAAGAACCCTCTTCCTTGTATCTTCTTACTCTTTCTTTGAAGTCTGTGTTTATTCATTTCTTTATTATAGGGCGATAAAATTGTATTGTACTTCTTGCTTATTGAGCGGAATTAAATCACCTCTATGATTGGTTACTTGCATTCTGATTCGGTAAACACTATCCATTCGAACAGGGTAAAACAGAGGTTTGTCAAATGATTTTATAATCTGACTACCTGGACGATTACTGTTTGTAAATGAATAGATGACGTTTGTAGAGTTGAAACCGTTGATATACGCCCCCTCTGCGACATCGCAATGTATATAAATGTTATCGTTTCCCCCAGATAAGTCAGCAATGTACTTTCCTACTTGTTCAAGCTCTTCGTGGATTTTAGGCTCGAAACCTAAAAGTTTATGCAGGTTTTTGGTTTTCGTTAAATCGATCTTATACCCGTCTATTAACTTAATGGCTATTCGTTGTCGTTCCTCCACTATACCGAATTGTATCGGCGGATCGCTTCCAAAAAAATTAATCATGTAACGATTCAGCCCCTTGATAGTGTAATTTCCATCTGGTATCGTCAAATTTAACCACTGCTGACCATCAAAGTATGATAATTCCTCATCTTTGATATTGTCCCATGAAACGTACATCGAAAAGGACTGAAGGGCAATCTGTTTAAAGGTGAAAGGTCTAGTGTATTCAATCGTAAAATCTTCTGATTTTTCCGCGTTTTTAGAATCTAATATCAATAGAACCATTTTATTTATAGAGAACATTTTTTTCATTGAAGTCGCTGGGTTCTTGGGTAAAAGAATATAGCACATCTACAACTGGCCTACCCTTGTTTCTTTCACGAATGTACTTCATACAAAAGTAGCCGCATTTGACGGAAGCAGGGTGCTGTAGAAAGCTCGAGTTACACCCGATATTTTTCTTTCCAGAAGTCAGTAGATACTTCTTAATGTTAGGATGAATTTTGTATACGTGTTCTCCAAAAGGATCAAAATACTCAACAAAGTTATTTTTAGGATCGTTATAGTAGCAGACCCAGTGCGTACCAGGTCCTGTGACAATGTCCAGATTAATAATACCGTTTTCAAACCGACTCATCTTTTTAGGCAACAGATCGGAAGTAAAGACGCCCCTAAACCCCTGTTCATGTTTCATATTTTGTTCAATTACTTCGTCTGATATTCCCAGTTTTGATAGACGCCCTTTCCAATGGGTCTTTTTTTTACACATCCAGATCCTGAAATTTTTTCCAAAGCTTTCTTTGCTCCATATCCAGCCGCCCCACTTGCAGCACCTAGTGCTAAAGCCTTGGCCCCAGCAATTAACGCAGGTAATAGAAAAGGTAGAAAACCACCCGTTTTCTGGAGCTGCGTCTTACTGATAGTGATACGCTTCCCCTTCCCAATTTGAGCTATCTGTGTTCGAGTTAAATGTATATCTTTGTTGGGGGCTTTTGTCTTATCTATTTGTAGAGATACTTCTTCTCCTTTCTGGTATGCAGATTTTAGCTTAGCAATCTGATGATCGCTTAAATGTATTTTAGTTTTTATGTAATTACTCATTTATTCAATGAAAAATTTTTGTAGTATTGTTTTACTTGCTCGTTGGTCATAGTTCCTTCTCTCAACAATGCATCCAATAAATCGACGACTTGATTGTGTAACTTTTTACTTTTGGACCCTTTACATATCTTATCAGTCAATCGGGCTAAAATTTCCATTTTGTCTTCTACTCCTTTACCGATATAAATTCCTTTTCTTTGCAAGTCTCTGAGTCGATCCCGATAATCTCCTAACGTAGTCATATGATCTCTCAAATAATCAGCCTTAGCTAATAAGCGATCTTCTCTTTCTTCATCCTTTTTAGTCATTCGAGACATCTGACTCATAATGTTTCCTTTTTGACGAGACATTTTTAGGTAAGTATCATTTACTTTACTCATAATTTCTTGCAAAGTTTCCTTGGTCTCATGGTACAATTTTGAGGGTCTTGGAAAGTTATTTTTCTCTAAAAACTCTACATCCAATTTTTTATCAAAATCATAGACTTCTAAAGGCGATTCAATAGCTAGAGGAATGTGATCAACAGCATCTTTTATAGCCTGAATATTCTCCTTTCGATTAATTTCTTGTTCTTGTAGCTTTTCAGTTACAGGCTTGTGAAAGTCCGATAGTGCTTTCTGGATACCTAATTTTTGCTCAAGTTGTTGTTCGTTGTTTTTTCTAATTTCAGCCTGAAGCTTATAAACTTTAAGTTCATATTCAACTTCCTTTCTTAATTTCTTATTTCGTTCTTTTTGTATAGCATTCATCTTTATTATTATGCAAAAAAATTTTTACTTAAGCAAATTAAATTTTTACTGAAGCAAATTTTTAACATTAAATAAAGATGATTCAAATTAAAAATTATACAGAAGCAGAAGAACTTGTCGATGCAAATCAACATTATTTATTACCTAAACACCCTTTCAGACTTCTAATCGCTGGAGCTTCAGGTACTGGTAAAACGAACTTATTGTTGAATTTTATATACGACTATCTCGAATTTGATAATTTGTTCGTTTGTGCAAAAGATATGTACGAACCCAAGTATGGTAAACTGAAAGAAAAGTACACAATGTTTGAGGGCGTGGATATTGACTCGATAAAGTACCCCAAAAAGAAGAAGAAAATTATCCTAGAGTTATATGAAAGATTCGGCAAGAAAGGAACTTTATTCTCCTCTGATACAAAAGAATTTATAAAAGTGGATGACCTGGACCCATCTTGTAAAAATGTTGTTGTCTTTGATGACTGCATGACTGACAAGGACCAGAGGAGCATAGAAGATTTTTTCATCAGAGGTCGGAAGAAAAACGCCTCAATCATTTATCTTTCTCAATCTTATTATAGAACACCCATCGTTATCAGAAGAAACTGTAATTACTTGATATTTTTTAATATTCAACCGAGGGAGATTCAACAGATCATAAGAGAGATAGATGGTAGTTTGACAAAAGAAGAATTCAGTAGATTATATAAAAAGTGCATGCAACAGCCGTATGATTTCTTTATGCTTGATTTAGTTAATCCGGCTCTGAGATATCGGAAGAAATATTTCACCCCTATAAATAAAGATGGAAGAATACTTGCAAAAGAAAATTTACGTATATAGAAAGAGCTACCACCACTACCATAAAATTAGTGTCACTATGACCGTTAGCAAGTTCGTTTTAAGTTCATTGGGTTTATCAGCTTTTGTACTTGTTCCCTTAGCTGCTCTGAGCTTAAGCGTCGGTATTGTTGAAGTTATTGATAAAGCTTTGAATATCGCGGAAAGGAAAGAAGAGTACAAACAGTCTTACAAGTTTTACAAACAGCTGCTCAATTCATACAAATCGAATACCCTATCAGAAGAGGAAGTGTATAAGCGAGAGGAGGATTTCATCAATAATTTAGTCTACTTACCCAGAGAAAAATATATGAAACAAACCCTGCTGAATGGATATCAATTTGTGAGTAAATAATTTTTTATATATAAATAAATGTGTGGTAAAAAGACTTGCAATAAAGGAAAAGGTGTTGTTAACGCAGCAATTAATAATTTACCGTTTGAAATGCATCTGCCAGGGCATCAATTTACAGGACCAGGAACTCAACTGCTCAGAGGAAAAACTAGACTGAACCCCGATTTAACATACAAAGAATGGAGTAGGCCTATTAATAGGGTTGATGATAGTGCCTATAAACATGACGTGTGCTACATTAAAAACAAAGATACCGAAACCAGAAACAAAGTGTGTGACTCAAACATGATTAAAGAATTGGACGACATTCCCAATCCAAGTTTTCGTGAAAGGCTAGATAGAGCTGTTGTGAAGCCTATTATCAAAGCAAAGAAGACATTTGGAATGGGCTCAAAAATATATTGTCTCAAATGTAAAACACACACCGACACTAAAGATGAACAGCATGTCACCTCTAAAAACGCTAGACCTATGTTGAAAGGTATTTGTGTGGGTTGTGGTTCTAAGAAGTGCCGTTTTTTACCGCTGAAGGGGTAACTGAGAAGGGTTGCCCCGAAAAGGTTTATTACGATCCCGAAACAGGATTTTGTGGCATAAATGTACTGAGCAGAAAAACTGGTTTAAGTCGAAAAGAAGTCTCGGATTTTTTACACCGACAGGATGTATACACAAAGCATAAACCACTTATCCGTAAGTTCAAAAGAAGGAGAATTTACGTGTCACATATCGACGACCAATGGCAAGCTGATTTACTGTTTGTCTATAAATTTGCGAGAAGTAAGTTTAATGATGGTATCAAGTACATATTAACAGCTGTTGACTGTTTCAGTAAATATGCATGGGCTGTTCCTCTAAAGGATAAATCAGCAGAAGAAGTAACTCAAGCATTTAAAAAGATCTTCAAAGAAAGAATACCTGAAAGGGTTCAAACAGATAAGGGTTTAGAGTTCGTCGGAAAAACAACTCAAAAATTATTCAAAGAAAATAATATCCAATGGTTCACAACAGAAAATGTTGAAATAAAAGCTGCTATGGTTGAAAGATTTAATCTCACTCTTGGTAATAAAATAAAGCTCTACTTGTGTGCAAATAACACTGAAAGATACATAGATGTATTGGGTCAATTAGTGAAGAATTACAACAACTCATACCACAGAAGTATAAAAATGACTCCTGTTGAAGCCAGTCTAGAAGAAAACAGTAGTGAAGTCTACCGCAATTTGTTTAAAGAAAAGGTCATACGTAAACATAAATACCAGGTAGGCGATAAAGTAAGAATATCTATATATAAGTCTACCTTCAGAAGGGGTTATCAAGCAACTTTTACAGATGAAATATTTGTCATTTCTGAAGTATTAGAAACCGACCCAATCACTTATAGAGTTCAGGATTTAAATAATGATGAGGTTAAAGGCACTTTTTATGAATATGAATTAGTAAAATATGATAAGAAAGACAATGTGTATAAGATTGAAAAAATCATCAAAAAGAAAGGGGACAAATATCTAGTTAAATGGTTAGGTTATCCTGAGACTAGCTGGATTGATAAAAAAGATTTAGTTGATTAATTTTTAATAGCTTATTCGGCTATTAAAAATTATAATCACTTATCGGGGTCATACCTCAGCTCTTCGTGACATGTTGTTCAGACGCCGTTTTTTTTAATTTATAGGGTAAAAACTCCAATTTAATGCTTCGAAGATGGTTCTGCAGATTTCTTCATTCTGAATAAGCGTCTTTTTGAGTTTAGGTAACTTAACTAGAAGGCGTGAAATATAGATGTCGTAACCTCTTTTCCGTAACATATGGTATAAGATATAGTCTTTGCTGATTATGTTTTTTCGCTCTGGGTACATCTCCTCATATTTATGGATATAAGAAGAAAAGTCGTTCAAAAGCTCTTCTTCTTCAAAGGGTAGGTTATGCAAACCTAACCATTTAGCCAGATTTTTCATTCGATGTTTTCGCCTCTGTTGTTTCTGCATGTTTAAATACATATCGAGATTATTGATAGGGGGTTCATTTGGATTATACCTCAGCTCTTCGTGACATGCTTGGCAAATGTACCAGCCATCATCATTTTGAATTACATATTCGTGTTCACATTCATGAGTTTTCAAGTCTCCGTCTGAGGAAACTTTATTGTCCAGACCTAACATTCTTATTACTTCCAACATTTCCTTCGATGCTTCGATCATCTTTTATAAGTTTGACAATTTTTTCAAACTGATCATGCAACTTTTTTAAGGATTTTTTCACTTCTGAAATGTCATCGCTATAAACATCTAATTGAACATACTGATAAAGAATTCTATAGCAAAATATCTCAGACTCAATTTCATTCATTTATATATATCTTTGTTTTCTTTAACTCAGATAAAATACGAAGCAGTATTATTTTCCGCTTGGAGAGTTTCGACCTTGTTTTCTACTTCCTGCTTTCATAACGTCTGTAGCGAGCGCTGACCTTGCCTAACATCTTTTCCTCTTTAAAGAGTACTCTCAGAGGTAGCGGTAGAAAAAAGCGGAGATTACGAGAATCAAAGAGAGATGGCAGCACTATATGGGGAGGAAGCACTATATGGACAGGAGTGGAATTTATTTTTCGCGATTGATTTTAAGCATTTTATTCTATATTTTTTAATCAGATATACAATAGTGATAGATATTTTGAAGAATTCTTACATTATAAGAGGGAAATAACTTGTTTAAAGTGCTATTTTTGAAGATTTTCGCCTGTGGTGTAATGGTTAAATTAAAGGTATGTGTATATTTTGATGGGTACCCATGGCAAACGGTTAGCGCGCAGACCTATTAACATCTAGGTCCCAGGTTCAAATCCCGACCTCTCCCAGGTTGTTAATCAATCCGGGTTGATGGTTTATTGAACTATACCGAGCCAAAAATGACATGTCGGCTTGCTTTAGTCGTTGTTCCAATAAAGCAAGCACTCATCGATAAAAAAGTGGTGGGCGGGCCCGACGCTAGGCGTCAAAGTCTTACAGTGTTGTCCTTATATGTTGTTTGTAAGCCTCAGTGGCGGTAGGCTCAGAGTGTATTTGGTCTTGAATTCGGCTCATCAAGAAGGGCCCCTTGGTGGGTCGAATTTGAGATTGAATATACTCTGAGCCTACCGGGGGGCATTTTGCAAAAATTTTTAGGAGTTATGGTGGAGTCATTAAAGTAAGTTCTCGATCTTGGCCTAGGCGAGGGGTCAACAAGACATGGAGTTAGTGATCCGGACCGCGATTTAATAAGACAGGGAGTGGGACTGGGTTGTTTGATGCTGGGTTGTCTGATGTTCTGTTTATCGAGGATCAGCTGTATGATAACTGGTTTGTTCTGATTTCCCGGGTTGATTTGGAGCTGCAGGGCGAGTGTCTTCAAGGCATCTTTTTTCATCTTCTTCAACTGATTCTCTGTGGGATCTTTGAGCCACTCGTTACAATATGATGGTCTTCTTGCCAATTGTGGCCGCGGCACGGCCGCAAGGGCATCCTCACACTCTTTTTGCAGCTGCTTGTACACAGGGCCGTTCTTCTTTATCGTCCGGCCAGTTCGAGGATTGACAGTGGGGTTACTCATCCATTCTTGACAGTGTGCTGGCTGAAGATCCAGTGGGTCCCGTGCAGCCTCCTTTTCGAGCTGTTTGTAGACAGGGCCATTGACTTTTATCTCGTAAAAGTTGCCGCCTGAAAATCGGTGTATATTTTTTAATGGTTATTATACCATTAAAAGAAAATTTACTGTTCAAATTTAAACATTTGCGCTGGTAGTGCTTTCCCGACATCTTTAGTTCCCAAATATACAAAGAATAGAGGTTTAATCTCATTAAGCTTCATATAGTCGGACGCATTTTCGTCGCATCGTTTCGGCAGATACAAATTTGAGCCGTCTTCTAACTTCACTATTAGTTTATTACCATATTTGGTGGTGATCTGTTTAATTTCCATGACAGGGTATTTTACGTCGATATTGAGCTCATGCATCTTCTTGAAACTTCCTTCCAATGTACTAACTGCGTTTAGTTTGTTCAACAGTTCCATGGTTTTTGTTCTTTCTCAACATTAGAATTCTTTTCTTTAAGTGCTTAAAATGTTGTTGGGGTATCATTTTTTAACGGATCCGCAGATTCTAAAAGGGGGTGCTCGCCGAAGGGGGTACCCTTCCCTCCCAACGACTTTTCGCTTGCTCGCTCCGGAAAATTGGTGTGGTCGAAATAGAGCCATCACTTTCTCGGGAGGTGCTTGCGCTAGAACCTTGCTAATGGATGATTTTGATACCATTGATTTGTTTGATTTGTATGGTTGAAATAGAGCCATCACTTTTCTAGGAGGGGGTGTAGTTTTAATGGAGGGTTTGAGAGCCATTGTTTAATCGAATTTGTATGGCTGAAATAGAGCCATTACTTTCTAAGAGTGGGTTTAGTTTTTATGGGGTTTGAGAGCCATTGTTTTTTAAAGGGGGGTAAGGAAATTATGGCAGTTTTCATACCATTGATATCTAAAAGTGGGTTCGATTTTTATGGGGTTTTGTGAGCCATTGTTTTTAAAAGTGGGTGGATATTTAATGGGTGATATAGAGCCATTACATTCTAAAAGTGGGTGGAAATTTTATGGGTGATATAGAGCCATTACTTTCTAAAAGTGGGTGGAAATTTTATGGGTGAAATAGAGCCATTACATTCTAAAAGTGGGTGGAAATTTTATGGGTGGTTTATGGCTGTGGTCCAGCTCTCTCATGTGAAATTTTATGGGTGATATAGAGCCATTACATTCTAAAAGTGGGTGGAAATTTTATGGGTGATATAGAGCCATTACATTCTAAAAGTGGGTGTGGTTTTAATGGGAGGTTTCATACCATTGTGATTACACAATGGTGTGGATGAAATAGAGCCATTACATTCTAAAAGTGGGTGTGGTTTTAATGGGGGGTTTATGGCTGTGGTCCAGCTCTCTCATTTGCACACTACTAACAATGATTAAATAAATAAATAGTAATTTTGCTATTTATTGATACAAAAGTATCTACACTGAGTGGAAATAATATCTTTACACAAAGATTACAAAGCTTGTTCAAAATGTTTTCCATCCATGCCAAAGATCCATTAAAGATAAGAAGCAGATATTATTTGCCTATGCATTTCTACTTTGCGTCATTTGCACTCTTGCTGTAAATATTTACATTTTAATTTGTGATTAATCCCTCACCAACTTTGTTTAAACATATCTCTGGGATTTTTATGATAAAATGCTGAAATTTTGTACATCCCCTTATTAGTGTATGGGGCACATTTTATTCATTGGAAATGTTTTTGTACGGGGGCCGTATAGAAATTTTAATTTTGTATTTCTTAAAATTTAATTCCCCTGAAAATTTTAATCGATTTCTTAAAATTACGTTTTTTACGCAACTTTATAATTTATTATATATGTCAAAGATTAATATTTAAGGAATAAAAGCGGAGGTTAATGTTTTGGAGACACCCTGTATATTCACCTGAATCTGAAATCTGTTCAGAGATATCGTATAAGTTCATGTTATATGCCGCCAAACAAGTTAGAGAAATACGTTTCATATTTTGACAGGAAATTTATATCCCTAACAGCAATTTTTTTCACAGTGACGTAAGATTTACGTCACACTGTGACTTTGGGACGTCACAGAACGTCGCAGTATGTCTCGGTAATGTCATATTGAGGTCACAGAGAAGTCATTTTAGTCATTTTTATGGTCGTTTGTGACATCGCATATTAACTTGTTTGGGACGTCACATTGTAATTGCCATTGTAATGGCGTCACATTGTTACGTGTTAATTAAATTGTGGAAACATCACAGAATATAGTCACAATGAAGTTACAAAGTTACTAATACGTAACGTCGCATAAAAGTCACAAATATGATGTCACGTTGTGACTCAGGTGTCACGTGACCACGACGTCACTGTCACATATGTGACGATCTTTGCTGTGAGGGATACGGCGTATTCGGCTGAAATAGGAGCCGAAACTAAAAGTGTTAATTCCAGACAGATTGTGAGTCATTTATAGCCATTTGAAAAACCTATAAGTATATATAATTGTATTTCGAATCAGGTTTTGATATAGTGATTATGATTTCGATATAGTAATTATAATATCGATATATTTCATCATGAGATATAGCTTCCACAGACCCATGGACACATGTATTTATGCACATTAAGCACACTAACATACATCCGTACACATAAACGCAATCATCATCTCAAAAACGTTCGATTCCAGTTCAGGGATGATTGAAACAGTCGACTCCATCACATTACTTTTCCTATGCATTATAATTTATATGTAGGTAAAGTAAAAATTAGAAGCTTTTTATATTTCAACACTACCATTATAATCTTTTTCGACTACATTTTAAAGATAAAATCAAATTCAGATAAGCCAAGTTATCAGTTCCTTATGAGAATTATCGGATTGTCCCAATGTTTTATGTCAATGTAGTGTCAGCAAAAATAATTTTCTGTGGGAAAGCAATTTGAACAGCTGAAGTAAGTCACATCTAAATATATATACTTTTCTGGTAGGTCGGACGGTCTGGGTTTCAACAACAACATCTAAATATATAAATAAAATTAAGCTGTTTGTTTGTCTATTTCGCATATACATTTACAGTTTATGACGGATTTTTTTTTTCAAATTTGCTTGGGTTATTCTCCATCTTATAGCCAGTAACCCTACTTCGAGTTTCTAGGATCAAGGGTTGTAGCAATGTTATTAAAAACAACGTTTCCACAGAAATATTATAGTTTAACTGATTTATTTCTGAAACTTTATTTGATGCAAGCTATATATCTTGTTGTAAGTTGCTTATATGTCTTGTTGTAAATTACTTATATATCTTGTTGTAAATTGCTTATATAGCTTGTTGTAATTTGCTTATATAAGTATTTTGTTCAAGTATATTTATAGAGAAGCTAATTTTCATGTATTTGATCCAATATAAAAAACAAAAAATCTGATGTGGGCAACACATGACTTTCCTTATATAATGCAATGAATTTACTACTTTCACAGTTAAAAAAAATGTTATTCTTATAGTAGATACTTATATTCTTTTCAAAATATTGAATTTTCTTCAATTAGTCATCATTTCATTGATTTGGCGTCATTTTTATCCATTTGGCGAGATTTTTGTTAATTTGGCAACAATTAAAAATGTCGCCAAGTTGGCGACATTCCACCAAATTCGTCGCCAAAATCTCGTCAAGAGTTATGGACGAAGAAATAAGTTATTCTTACAGCAGATAAATGACTATTGGCTTTCAAATACAAAAGTATTACTCAAAATATCTTTTTCCATGATTGGAACGAACCAGATCCACGAGAATGATGTCACCAAATTTATCGCATGGTATTACATATGAAAAGTGATCATGTTTCTCAATAGAAAATATTTTTTTTATTTTATATAACTTTTTGATAATTTTTTAGAAAATGTGAAATAACTCGAGAACTGTTCATGTTAGAGTTCTAAAATTTATGTTAATTGTTTTCTAATGAAAAATTACATAAAAAATGTCTATTTGCGTAACTGTATTAGCGGTTTTGATTTTTTGACGATTTTTTCAAAATTTCACTCGAAAATTTAAGGGGGTTCTGAATATTCAATTGCCATTAAAAACAATAAGCTTCCAGTGTTTACGGATTGTGATTTTTGTACCAAATTTCGTTCGAATCGGTCTATTCGTTCGTAAGTTATCGTCTCCACAGACTCACTGATACACACACACACACACACGCACACACACACACACGCACACACACACACACGCACACACACGCACACACACACACACACAGGCAGATATCACTTCAAAAATTGATGGGAGGGAACATTCATGATTCGTGATCAGGGATGTTTGAAACATGCTCTCCCGTCGAAAACTCGAATTCGAATTTTCGACCCAGTCACAATACTTTCCTTATACATTATGTATATAAGAAAAGTAATAAATCGATTTATAAATAAACTTTATACTTGAAAAGTATTACGTTTTTGATTGAGTATGATTTTGGGCTATAATAAAATAATTATTGATATTTTCAATTTCTTAAGTACCATTTTAACCCTTTACAACATAGTTGAAAAGTGTATATGACTTTGTTCATTCTGTCTGTCTGTGAGACCTATTGGAATATAAATAAATAATATTACCCAATTAGTTTTGGATTGAACCTGCGTTGAAAAAATGAAATACATAGAACCTTATGGGACCTAATTGGCCCCAGGCTGCCTGCAGGCGTCGTGGTAAGACCGAGAGTTCAAATTCGGTATACGAATAGATAGTTTGAAAGAAAGAAAGTGTGCAATTTCAGATTTCCAATATTTGTGACTTCAGGGAGTACCGCACACCAAAACTTTTGATATTCAGAATAAAGAAGACACATTTCTATGTAAATGTGATAGAAGCTTGATATTTGGTATATGGACCAATCATTTGATTAAAAAAAACAAGACTAACAGAGTTTTAAAAAAACGTTCATTTATCGGTGTGCTACACAGTCGAAAGGAAATATGATGAAATAGTATGATTCGGAATGAGATGGACTTTAATTTGTTGTACGGGCAGATAGTTCAAAAGGAAGAAGTGTGCAATTTAGGTTTTCCAATATTTATTTTGTTAGGGAGTTCTGCACACCAAAATATTCGATTTTCCGAATGAATATGAAACGCGAATTATTCAAAAACTTACATTATTCAGGTTGCTTATTGCGACACCGTTGATTTTCAACGGGTATTCGGCTAGTTACATATATTAATTGTCAAGTGTCCGTCTATCTGTCACGCTCTTTGTAGGCACTTCCCTAATATGTAGAGACTTGCAATTTGGTACACGGTTTAATCATTTGATAAAATAAGCTAAAAATATCGATTTTTTCAAAAATGTTCTGTAGAAGGGGTGCTCCACACCAAAACGTCAAAATGTGAAATGATAGTAAAGTATACTTTGCGTTGATATAGAGACTTCAAATTTAGTGTATGGGTAAACCGCTCGAAAGGAAGAAAGTGTGCAATTTCAGATTTTCAATATTTGCTACACTAGTGGGTGCAGCGCATCGATATGCTTGATTTGCCGAAAAATTGAAAAGCGACTGCTTTAAAATTTGATAGAGGCCTGAAATTTGGTATATGGGCTAATCATTTAATGAAAATACCCAAAACAAAATAGTTTTTCAAAAATATTCGTTTAGAGAGTGCTCCAGAGGAAACCGTTCAAAAAGTGAAATGATGAAAAACCATGCTTCAAGATGCGATAGAGACTTCAAAGCTAGTGTACGACTAAATAGTTCGAAAGGAAAAGCATGAGCAATTTCAGTTTTTCGATATTTTCTATTTTTAGAGGATGCCGCAAACATAAATGTTCGATTTGCTAAATAAATGTGAAACACGACCTATTCAAACATTTGCGTTATTCGGGGGTTGTTTATTGTGTGGAACTGTTGATTTTCAACGGACATTCAGTTAGTATACACTAATTGCCAAGTGTCCATCTGTCTGTCACGCTTTTTTCGTCACTTCCCAAGTAGATAGTGACTTGCAATTTGGTACAAGGTTCGATCGTTCGATAAAACCCTTAGAAAAATCGAATTTTTCGGAAATGTTCCATAGAGAGGTTGACCCACACTAAAACGTTCGAAAAGTCAAAGACGAGTTTGAAAAAGACGAGTTAAAACTTACACTTTTTCTTTTTCATTTCCAGGCTACAAATATGGATTTGCAAGAACTTCAAAGATTCTTTGATTCATATTGTGTAACCGTCATTTCCACTTCATTTGTTATCCTCCTGGGTATAGTTTACTACTTTAAAGGAAGCGGTCAACCTCCAGGGCCATGGGGACTACCCTATGTAGGATATTGGCCTTTCCTGAAAGATGCAACTGCTCATATACAACTTGCAGCTCTCACGAAGAAATACGGTGATGTCTATTGTTTCAGATTCTTAGGTCAGCTGTACATCCACCTTGGAAGCATCAAAGCTATAAAAGAGGCCCATGTGACAAATTCAGATTGTTTTGTTCAGAGACAAAATAACTGCATCGTATTGAACGTTATTTTTGGAGAAGGTATATTTTGTTTTTTCTGATACATTGCGGAAGAATTGGGGAAAAATACTTGGTGTACTGCAATAAAGATCTTTGAGATTTCTTTCGTACAAAAGAAAAGTTAGAAATTGGAAGGGCTTATTTGGATGGTGAAGATATATTTTCTATTTTAAAAACCTAGAATCTTTCCGAAATAAGAAATCCCTGTACAAAATATTAACTACTGTCTCTAACACACACATTCTACTCATAAAGCTCTTTACAGGAGCTGCAAAGAGAATCCTTATATTGCTATCGTATACCATAGTGATCATGTTCTTTTGAGAATTTGTTTATAAAATATTTGTTTACAAAATGAGTGCTTTAAACAATATATACTTTAACTATATCACTTAACTATATATAACTTTAATATACTTAAATATATCGGACTTTAAATAAATGAATATTTTTATAATATCATATTGTCATTATATTATTTGTTTTAATATCACTCAGCATGCATGTAATTACCTAAAATATTTAAGATGTAATAATCCTAAAATATTTATGAAGATTACCTAAAATATTTAACAGTCCTGTAAGGAAATTAGAGCCTAAATCTATATATTGAAATAAAAAATAAAAGCAATTTTTCTCGTATCCTATCTGCCTTCCATAAAAGCGTTTGGCAACGCTCTAATGATCCCTTGTGACCACAAATGGGGGCGCGACCCGATGACTGTGCATCACTGGTCTCCAGTCTGGTATAGAATTCGCGTCCTATTTGAGATTTTAAGGAGTTATAAAATAAATGCGTTCTGAAACGAAATAAAAAAGAAAACCAAATTTTGTATATTAAAAGATCTTTAATAATAACAACATTTATGACGTATTTAAAATTACAAATCCAGAGCGCTTTCAGCCATCATTACATCCTTCGTTAAGTAAATCAAATTTTAAGTACGTCATAAATGGTGTTATCATTAAAGTTCTTTTAATTTGCCAAATTTGGTTGCCTTTGTTTTCGTTTTAAAGTTTTGCTAAATTAGCGTGTTTCTATAGATTTTGATAAATGCGTTTTGTCAAGGCATTAGAAGAAATTACAGAATATCTTGTTAGGGTGTTGTATAGAAATTAAAAATATTGTTTAAAAGGCACCTTACTTAAATGCGGAGATTTCAGATACGCAAGTTCTGCAGACGGGCGAATAGGAGAAAATATTTTATGTGAATTTACGCACACCACATTTTTAAAACTCACGTATAGGTAGAGATTCCAAAGATTGGGTCGAGCTCCCATTACAGAAAACACACCCCATGGATTTGTTTCGCGTTTTTCAGAATGGAATATCCTATGCCTCTAATGGAATAAAGAATACATTAATATAATGGTGTTAAAATTACTTTCTATATGTCACAATTTTATGAATGTCTCACAATAGCTTGTTATTTAATATTTTTAGTAATGCTTTTTTGTGTACCTAGGTTCTGCGATGTCAAATGGTGAAGCATGGAGAGTGTTACGCAAGTTCACCACACAATCATTTCGAGAATACGGCCTAACTGCTATGAAGAATTATATGTCAGAACCTGTAGATGATGCTATAGCGTCCACAGTTGGCAGTTTACGTGCAGAAGGTGGGAAACCGGTCAATATAATTCCTGCTTTGACTATTCGATGCACCGCCATTTTTCGCCGTATGATGTTCAATGACGACGAGATATCAGACGGAGAGTTCAAAGAAGTAATAGAAGCCTACGAAAAAATTTTTCCCGTGTTCGCCGGAACTAAGCTGCTTCTAACTGGACAACTTGCTAAGTGATGATATTGCCTTAAAATTTTAGCTCTTTCTCAAATTATTACTTAAAGTGATTTCGTTATTTTGATGAAAAACCACAATTCAACGAAAATATTTAGAGGGTGTGTGCTGTGAAGGGAAGCAGTAGAATCAGAGCTCCACTCACAATATTAATATATCTATCAATCATAATAAAACTTTCCATATATTTCACAATATTTTACAGGAAAATAAATCTTTCAATCGCAACTCATTCGGTTCATTCGTATTTTGATACTAAACCGTTTTTCCTTAAAATTGTTCTTGCCTGAAATAATCATATAAAAGTTATTTCTTTGCTTAGAGAATGCGCAGGGAAAATGTTTTCTTCTTTGAATTTTCTTTTACTACTTGATGGTGTTTTTTGGCAGTGTGCCATCTAGTTTGATCTTATCGTTTCAGGGGATAATTCGTTTCTCTTGTTTCATCTCACGGCATACCACTGCATTTGAAACACTGTGCAGTATGTATTTATGTAAATGCAGTAAAGTCCTTATTATCTGATCTGATGTGAATTGAAAATATCTCAGGTTAACACGGAAAAAAATATAAATGAAACAATGTCATCTTCTCTCTCTAAGATATCCCTCATTCCTGCGATAAATGAAATATGTACTGTAAAAAAAATAATATATGTGAATAAAATAGTTTTCACATATTATGTATAATAAGTAATTATGTGTTTCGTTTAGTACATACTATACGTACTTAGACATACTCTCATCTTGCTTTTCAATATACTGCAGTCTGCTCTTAATTGAATTTTTTTAATGTATTAATCACATGGTAGAACCAGACATAATTAAGGATAGATTGCTAATTATTCGAAATTTTAAGATTCCATGTGTGGAATTAATTCAAGAACGCTATAGGAAAATATGTGCAGACACGGCAACAACTAAAACTAAATAGAATATTTCTATTTATATATACAAGATAAAGTATTATCCGTCGCTAATTGATGGATTGGCCCCAAAAAGCTTCAAAATGATGCTGTTCTGAATATAGGTCTGTATTTCAATAAGTACTGATAGCAATGAATTAGAATTCTTGCACACCTGTGCTTTCGACAGCACTGAATTGATTATCACTAAAATTTGCCCTCTTTTCTATTCATATTATTTCAAATATCACTTTCACAATTAATATTATAAAATTCTTCGAAGATGAAAAATATTATACTTTAGTGTCACTGTATAAAATAGGAATCATAATTTCGTAAGATAGAAGAACAATTAAAGCATGCATTTAACATTAAGAGCTCAAAATTTCAAGCAGTCATAACTTCCCAAAGGCTTGATCAATATACTATATAAATTGTGTATGAGTTCAAAGGCACTGAACCTGCTATAAAAAGTGGATATTGTCCTCACTAAGTCGGTGCAAAGTTTGATATGAAAACAACCCCTTATGCAACTATTTGCTCATTTATATGTAGCATACATTGTTACGAGTCTAATGACACACTACGTTTTATTAAACAGGCCTAGGGACCGGAATAAAGGGCGGTGTTCGGAATTTTTTGGGCCGACTGAGCATCATTATTTCGCATCGACAGAAAGTAAAGTCATTATATTATGTAGAAAAAGTCAAGTACTACTGACATAGATTTCTTTTAGAAAATACCATCCACCAGAAAAATTTGTGAAACGAACTTCGAATGTAATTTTAATAAAATATCAAAAGTATTCGTCTAAAAGCAATCCCCGACGCTCAAAAAACTAGGTCCACTCTCTTGGATAGAACCACTATGAAACACTTTGTATACTTCTTCTCTGAATCCCTTTTTGCCTTTCGTTTTGACTCACTGTCGTATAGAAATTTTGTTTGTATTTGGCTTTGCATAAATATATTATACACTGATGCTTTTTCTGATACCGACTGAAGACGGGCGTTTGACGCCCGATAACGCTAAAGGCTTGTATACTGTATATTTTACTTCCATAATATGGAAATACTAAAAAGTTTAATGTTATAGTGTTTTTAACTATTTATCTCACGGATGTGTAGTCATTTTTATACTAAAGTTTTAAGATGCTGATTCATTTCTTGCTGTCACATTTTTCAAGCTTCATTTGTCTAATTTTCCAGAATGGTGATTTGCCCCCTCGATTCGGATTACAGAACAGCAATGCGGAATCTCAAGACTATTAGAGAAATTTTGAAGAAAGTTATTCGGAGGCACGAAGCTAAATTTGATCCAGGCTCGGTCAAAGACTTGATAGACAGTTACATTAAAGAAAGGAACGAGCGTCGTAGTCGGAACGACCCCACAGCCAAATACTTTACAGGTAACAGTTGCTTAACATAAATACAGTTCACCTGAACATCAGCTGAACATAGCTGTTCCTTTAACATAGTTGTATCTCCGAACACCATAATCTGAGAAATCGTTTATCCAAAATATGGTTATTTTTAGAGATGATGAATCATTACATTATTCCCTTTTCTTCTATTTCTATTTCACATATCTCCCTCAACAGAATGGTAGTTTATTGAAAGTAACGTAATTTAATTATGAGATTTGATTATACAGTGTATCAAAAAAACTCCGTATCAGCGTAAATTTCTAAAGAAAAAGGTATCCTTAACCTTAGTTAAAACTAGGTATCGTTACATTTTAATGCAGCTGCATAGAAAACCTTCATAGCACTACGCGATAAGACAATATTTGTGGGACTAACTCCCTCGCCTCCTTTAAAATATATCCTTTTAATTATACGCAGAGTTTAAGGTTGTTTTGTTTGGGAAGATTCAGAATGTATTTCCTAATTTACATTTTTCTTTTCAACTTTTCCTGACATACAAACAAATGTGTGTATTGATTTGGCAACGTTCTAGAAATTTGTAATTAGCATTATTCTCTATCTCTAAACGGGGGCGAAAAAAAAACCACCCCCGCATAGAGGGGGTTAGTCCCCTGGCCGTTGTTTCTTCGTGTAGCGCCATAGGGGTTTCCTATACCGCTGCATTTTAAAATACAATAACTTTCTTCGTTTTTGAGAAATTTTCCCTGATACGGTATTTTCTAGACACTATGGATATTATAACGCACGGACTAAAGACTTGAGTAGTGAGGTGCGAATTCACACATATTTTGTTTTCGTTATATAGAGTAACCACTTACTGTAGAAAGTATAATATATTTAAATACGGTCATTTTTATGTGAGTAAGGTACCGATATAACGTTCCATAACTTGCATAAATCTCACATATTTATTTATTCACAACAAAACATATAAGCAAATGATAAGCAAGTTTATCGACCTTCCGCATACACGTTTACACTTCTGCCACATGTGTACCACGTGGCTTGAGTCGTACATGTGAGCTGCCCAGTCGACAATAAAAGCCTCCGTATCTAGGGTCGTGGCGATCGCTGTGCCCAGTCCACAGTGGCGCACGTTTAATGTAGTATCGAAGGCCCGAAAATATGTGGAACCCAAAATAGGACGGACTTTTTACAGATTTATAATTCATTTGATAATTTTATTCTTTTTTTTTTAGAATAATATTAATACTATGGACATCACATATTGTTTTGTTGTTGTTGTTGTTGAGACCCAGACCGTCCGACCTACCAGAAAGGTGTAAGGTAACTGTTTGGACGGCTGGGAAGTGCCACCCAATTTAGACCGGAACCCAGTGGGGGAGGCATCCACAGGGACCATACCCTCCTTCCCCTACCACCAACCTCTCGGAAGGACATATTGTTATGTGTCGTTCCTGTATAATGCGTGTATCGAGTCTATAAAAAATAAAAGACATCTTTTAATTTCTTTTTTCATAATAGCTTTTCTTGCTATTCATAAATTAAAAATGCAAAGGCTTTACATTAAGTATGGTAACAGTGACTGTGGTATGAAAACATTTATTCTTATATCAATCTAAAGATAACCAGTAACTTACACGGAATTTTCCAAGAACTCACCATCTTTGTCTAGGTTATGTTTCATCAGTACACCAAGACATATATTCCAGAGCTGAAATAATATTATTTAAGGTCCTGCAGCCAAAACATAACAACTTATACAACTTGGTTGTTGGTGGCATATCGCTTTCCAGCCAAGTGCTTCTTCAAAGGTCCAAAGACACAAATCATTGAGTTTTAGGCCTGGGCTGTAATGTGGATGTTCAAGCACTTTCCAGTGAAAGTGATATCAAACGCTTTGCGCCTAACCCAAACTTGCATACGCGACATAATATTAGGTTTATATACCTTAAGAGCTGGCAATGAATTGTAGCTTCTGTTACGCTCTAAATTTGCAGAAATCTCATCACACTACGTATCTCAACACTCGACAACGTTTCCACAAGTGACGCCCTTTTTAAATGCTTGTTAAACAATGTGTTTGATATGTACTGCCTTTCAAAGGTAGGGAAAACAAACAGAGTTCTGAGTTCATGCCATCGGAAAGTATACAACCAATAAAGAATTTCGCACGTTGGATAAGCTTTTATACCGTATTTATTTAAACGCCCTTGTAATATAACTAGAGATAGTATTTTGTAACCTAATTTTAAATGCTCGTTTACAAGTATTATATATTTATAAATTAAAAGAATCAGATTTTTATATGAAGCGACAACCCCTGCAAAATTATTAAAATTAATTAAAATTAATTAAAATTAACTATTAAAATCAATTAAAATTAATTACTCAAATTAATTAAATTTAATTATTCAAATTAATTAAAATTAATTAAAAAGCGCATTAATAGAATTAATCTATAAAATGGTCAATGTTCTAAAATCAATGTATTAGAAAATATACACCGATGATTTGTTTTAGAAGAAAAATAAATGTCGACAGTTTGCGATAACTCTGTTATGCACAATAGAATAACAAACTAGAAGTCACTTAACTACACTTCACTAATCCTCATATGTTGCATCTTTTTGTTTTAAGAGTCACATTCTCTGATATTTCATTTCAGAAGACGCTCTGGTGGCTTCCCTTATTCAGTTTATTGGCGATGGAATAACATCTGTCGCTTTATTCATCGGTTGTTTTATTAATGTTTTGTTGAATCATCCCGAGGAGCAAGAAAAAATCAACAAGGAAATTGAAGATGTGATTGGACACAATAGACAGGCAACTTTAGAAGACAAGTATAAGCTACCTTATACAAATGCTTTTATACAAGAAGTGACAAGAACGACAGAATTTCTACCTTTTTTCCCATGTCTAGAATGCACAAGTAAGTACATGTACTGAAGAGGCTTCCGTAAGAGGCTGGGAGTAGTAAGAGGCTTCCGAACATAAAATTGAATAGAGAATTTTCAAAATATCACATCTCCAAAAATTAATATTTAACGGGAATTAAAAAAATAATTGCTCTTGTAGGAGAACTATAATTTACAGGAAATATTTAAGGCTAAATAGTTATCTAATAATAATGAAATACCTACTTAAAAAAAATATTTATTCTTTAAAATATTCATTGAACTTATCCGACAGAATTGGGAGAAAAATTCGGAGTATTTTCATTAAACATAAAACAAGTAAAATCGTTTGTACTAGCACAAAACAAAAAATGCAACTTATATTTATGCAACAAAGTAAATATTCGTTTTAAATATCAAAAATCAGATCAATAACACAAAAATTCTCTATTGGAGGATCCAGGTTTGCAGTTGTAATCAGCAAGAAAATTTCAATGAAGAAATTTCTACATTCTGTTTGCATATACTACTTTACATTATCTGAATTCTTAATCTTCTTATAATTAATTTTCGAAGATAAGAAGGTTATGTGCGATTCCTATAATGTAGCATACTTTATTCTTACTTTCAAAAAAGATAACAAACACTTCTTTTGTATTGTCAATTTATGACGAGCTTTAAGACAAATAATGATGTCACATCGTTTTGGAGAGCTAAGATCAAATTCATAAAAAAAAAACTTGAAATAGCAATTTTTGTTCTATAGAAACTAGTTTCTGATAACTAAATATGATGCAGAAAAACTTGTCCAACAAAAGAGTGAGTTCCAAAACTTACCACCAGATAGTCTAAATGATGCTTACTCGTGAACCTTGCAAAATATTTCTTATAATGTGCAAAATAAGAGATGAACGTAATATAATTTCTTATTAAATATATTACTTGATAATGAAGGTTAGAAGGGAGTGGGGGGGGGTGCACAAAAATTCGAGCTGGAAATTTTAACAAGCACATTCGGGTGCCTACGCAAATATCCACAAATAAAGCACTGAAATTTTGCCTGACTTGCGATACACAGTTGAAATTATGACTGTCTTATTAATGCTATGTAGTTCCATGACACAAAGCGGTTATAAAATTTGAAAAAACTTGTTCGATAAATTTTAAACATGCACAGGAAATGGAACCTTTTTCCAATCAAACTGTAGAGGTTATCAGACTTGCGATCGAGGGGTATGCAATGAACAAACAATCTGTTGTCCATAGACAGGGTCGAAAAACTTCAATTTTAATTTCAATTATGGTCAGTGCGGAAATGCTGCCTTATAAGCCACGTATGTCGCTCGAAACATTTTATCAAAATAGCTGAAAATTTTTTCGAGCCTTTCGGAGCTGCGTATTTATAAAAATTCCTCAAAACTATGGTTGATGCAAAAATTCTGTAGAAAGAATGTAACATTATTTTGGATTCAGATTTGTGTAAAAACTTTTTATTACTATTAATTATAATACGAAAAAATTTCATACAGATCGTTAAATATTTTGCCGCACCCAATTGAGATTTAAATTTCAGGATAATTTTTTTTAAAAATATAATTGAAGATAAATTGAGAAAAAAAACTTTATTTTAATTTTAGATTTTGGATGCACGAAAAGGTTTCATTATACGTGCTTATAACTCACAACCTTATTAATCGATAAATTAAATCATCCTACAAGTTCTTAAAATTTACAATAATTATATAATTATTATAAGTACTTTTGCATTAAACTATAATAACGACATAACATGAAAGTTACCATATAAATGTGGCTGCAAGACGACATCCTCACACTCTTTCTCAATTTCTGTACTTTTTAATTTTATTTAGACGATTTGAATATTATTCTTTGAATCCAATATAAGGAATTATTTTTATTTATTTCAGTCCTCTCTTACTCTACACTTTTAAAGTAATCTTAGAGATAATCTTGATATCTTGCTGAACAATTTATAGATGCAGGTGGCATGCAGAAATTTTAAATTGTATAACTGATATTGCTCTACACCAACATTTCAATAACCGTAGGCTATTAACATAGGCTCGGTTAATAGGCCTTTATTCCAGCTATCCAATCAACATAAACATAAATGGCACCGTATATCAACTGTAAGTACCTTATATCATTAATCATGTGTAGTAGATGGTTTGTTACTTCTTAGCATAATGGATATATTTTATTGCAAAGGTACTTAGACAAATGCATCTATAACCTCCATGTGTTACACAGTGACTCATGTAGTTAGGACAACGAACAAAAATTAGAACAATGTTCATCAAGAGTCCTGCTGCATCAAGAATCCAGCTTCGCCTTTCCTCGATAATTTAGAACTTTCTAACAGATGGATGATGAATATACTATCACTTGAAATCACATATAGGGCGATACACTTTTATAAAAAATTTTGTCAGTGTAAATATTTTAGCGCCTTGGCATCAAAATAAGACTTCAATGAAATGATCATCTTTGCTACTGCATTAAATGGCTGATCTTCTTTTACGTTGTTCAAATATAATTTTACATTTATCTATCACAAATAATGGATTATCAAAATGAATCAAATTTAGGTATATAATATAGTAAACGCAATCTAACAGGTCTAACCAGAAGTTCTGTACTGAAGCTTTTACAAACAGCAACATTTAAATAAACATTTTAAATAACTTATAAATAACTTGGATATAAGACTTGTGTATCAGCTTTACTCTTTTCAATAATTATGTGTAATGTTTCTTTTTTTCAGAGGAAACAATTGTCAATGGTTGTAAAATCCCCAAAGGAGCCGTGACCGTGATGAACTTGTGGTCTTCAAATAGAGATCCAAATGTTTTTGAGAAACCTGACGAATTCAATCCTTCAAGGTATATGACTGGACCTGGAAAACCAAAAGCCGAACTACCGATGATGTTCGGTGTGGGTGAGTAAATTAACTAAAATCCATTTATGCATTGTTATTATCATTAGCCGCGAGTGTAGTGATCAGTAGTGATTCGTAGTTTTGTGTTCGGTGAAATTGTAACTTCTATGAAAATAACAAACATTTTGGTTGTTCTCTGTTTTGATTTTTTTCTGAACAACACTTCATGATCTATCCTACATTACTTTCCTTATATACAAAGTATATGATATGCGACAAGTATTGTGGGGACGTCCAAAATTCGAATTTTGAGATGGTTTACATGTTTTGTGGCATCTCTACTCGAAACGACTGATTTTTACATGATTTCAAGGGTCAGGTGCTACTGCGAAAAATCATTACTTTCGAAAGGGGAAATAAATAACGTTTTCAAAATCCATCCGTTTCCAAAATTATATCCAGCAGAACTGACAGCTGATGTTCAGCAAAACAGGTTCATTTGACTGATAGCCAAAGTAAAAAATAGTTTAAATGTGCTCAGTGAGTCAAAAGTATCGAAATTGAAAATATTCGAGGAACTAATACTTTCTCTATACAATAGTATGAGAAAATAACACAAATGCGTACACTATTATCAAAACAAACGAATGTAATAAATGGGCAAATGTATTTTCAATTTTTTGTCCCTACTAGTTTAAGTTCTTGTGTTTAGTTTTGAATTCAATACAATCTTTTTTTGCAGTAGCAGCTGAAATTATTGCCCTCACAATTATTATAATTAAACAGTGCCTGCTGTAAAAGTAAAAATTAAAGTTTGTACTTGGAATGCGGGTTTGTCATGGAGGAGTAATTATGGAATAATTTATAAAGTGCTTTTCTATTTCAACCCAAGATCATGACTTTTGTATGAACCATTACAATTTACTTCATTCTAAATTAAACTTTCGATAACCTAATGACTAGAGTTCGACGAAGGAATCACGACATTTAACAAATAAACAACTTTGTTTACAGCTAGCTTCGCTGGGAAACTCAAAACACGCACACACACACACTTTGCTTCTCAAATGTCATAAATACAGAAGATATATTATTTGGCTGTCAAGATTTGAAACCAGAAAAATAAATAAATCTATAAGTAGTATAACACAATATAACTTTTCTGGTGGTTAAACCCGTTTTACGATAATAACTAATGAATTTTTGTAGTGATGATATGATATTCAACATATTCATGAGCTAAAAATAATAAAAACACAAACTTCTAGGCCAGTTGAAAAGTTAAACCACTAGACTTTTATACAGGAAATCAATATAGTCTATACATTTTCCCATTTAAAGACAATTATCGAATTTTGAAATGATCACTATTTTTGTTTTTAAATCTGAAAGTGTTTTTGATATTCAGAAAAATAATCAACAACTTTGATGAGGTGTGGGTGTCACTTTTAATGACCACATTTCAAACGCGCGAAGTGTGGATGAAATGGCTAATATGTGTATATCTTTGTGAGGCTTTGAAACAGCTTTACAATCTTCCTTTTCATTGGGAACGTTCTTTTAATTTGTTGATCATTAATTCATCTCTTTATTTGCTGCATTTTGCAGCTAATGTATATTCTGTTTACAGTATTACTTCATATTGTATTTATACAATGATATTATTAAATAGGTTTATTTTTGCTGTATTAATACATTTTTCTGTATTAATAAATTTTCTAAAAAAATTGATAAATAAAAACTTTAAAGCACATTTTCTGAGAAGTATAATATATCATTTTTTTTTTAATTTCGATGCAATATTATTTTGTTTTTGGTAGAAATTTTGTTCAGAATTAATGAGTTCTGCGCAAATATTAATCAAATGTATAAATGTTTTAATTTTATGTATTTTAAAGTCCTCATTAGTGCTCAATTTGATACCTAAATTTACAGTAATATTTCGTGTCTGAACTCCTTTCCTGTATTGTTAACTTTGTTTTTGTTCTTAAATCTGCGTCCTAATTATCACCTGAAACTAGTACAATCACATTTGTACGTTATGAATTATCATATTTTAAACAGACAATCATCTATTTCAATTAAAGGTAAAAGTTTATTCTGTTGCAGTAAATTCTTCAGCACAAATACAAAATATGAACTAACTTCATGTCAATCCGATAATCAAAGACAGTGTTTTGTTTTTGTTTTCAAAATTCGGTTGTACAGTACTTATTTTATATTTTTTAATATATTTGAAAGACTTTTAATATATACATTTACTCTGATATATATGAAACAAAATCATAAAGTATTGTTTATTTAAACCAGATTAAAATTTCCATAATATGCCTCAAACCAAATATATTTTCTTTTCCTGCTTCTTCCGTTTAATACATTTTCTTTTAACGACAAGTCACATAAGCGTGGTTCAAAACGTGGCTTAAAACATGGAAACAGCAAATCGCGTGTTTAACAAAATTACCACTTTTTTAATAAAATGCAGTATCTTTGTAAAAAATGTATTTGAAGAACGACAATCACTGCAGGTCTTCCGTTGTACGCCATAACTAACAATGATAACATTTTTTTCAGATTCTGAATATTATTAAAAGGACTGGTATCTTACGGAATTCCTTTGCGGGGGGAGAGGAGGATATTGAGGTGCAAAAATATGTAGTAACATACTAAAAACATTGATTAGCATTAAGATGATATCAATATTAATTTAAAAACATTAAGATGACAATTTTTAGTATTAATACAAAAATATTATTAAATACTAATATATGTTTTTTTACAGGCAAGAGATCTTGTATCGGAGAGCCATTCGTGACGATGCAAATGTTTCTGTTCCTTGTTGCACTCGTCAAGAATTTCAGATTAGAGCGACCAGAAGGCCCTGAGAATGATTTCCTTTCAGATGGAATTTTGGAAATTCGCGCTATTCCAAGAAGACAATAATATTTCGACTGTTGTAAAATATTTACATACGAAACATGGTAAAGCGTATCATCTGTATTCATCGTATTAAACGTTTTTTTAAGTTTGTACTGTAAACAATCCATAGCTTTGGTGAATAAAATGTTAATTAAAGAATTCATAATTTATGTGTGTGTGTGTGTTAAACTGATTATGAGTTTTCCTCCCGTAAACTTTTCTTGTGCTTTCGAAACTAAACTCAGAAGGAAATAATAAGAAAAATATATGTTGTGAGCAGTACTTGACTTTCCTTATATAATGCAATAAATTTACTTCTTTCACAGTGAAAAAATAAAGATCCAAGGCACTCTGTTTTTGATTATGAATTGTACATCTGGCGCTTTAAACGTGCTCTCCCGTCGAAAACTAGCATTTGAATTTTCTACCCCATCACAATACTTTCCTTGTACATTATACTATATATATAAGAAAGTTTTAGAAGTAATATAGGTAAAACTGCTTGGTGCAATAGTTTTGTATACTGTTCTTTATAACAAAATGTCCTTACGGGCAAAACTTCGTTTTACTACTTCTGCCATGCTGATGAGTGGCTTAGTCCCCCACAACACTCCATTTACTTTTGACCTCATAATAATGAAATACAAGAGGAGTATAACGCCAGTCTTAAAGATTATTTGTGAAACTTCAAAACTTTAGTTGTGTTACAAACTAATAGAAATGCTATAAATAAAGCAGTTGATGACAAAAAATAGTGTTGAAAATTTTTATAAATTATAATTTCAAAATGTCTTCAAATGATATTTTCCCAAAATATGAATTGCTTTTATCATTTTGTTTAGCTTTGTGGTGTTAGGCAATATAAAGAACATTCAAATTATATAAAAATGAACCAAGAACATAGATGTTACAAAATCGATTAAAAATGCCACTAAATAACTATCGTTCGAGCCCTACACGAACTCAGACAAGATCACGAGTTTTACTTGATGAAGAGCCTAAGAAAAAAATGCATCGTTGGATACAACATGCAATGTTGAGTACAGATATCAACAGGTTTCAAAGGCAGAAAATAGAATTCTTTGTGGCGATAAATGTGACAAAACACCGATATCAATAAAGGTAAGAACACGTTTGTAATTTAACTCTGTTGGTACTGGTACTAAGTGTGGCGGTAAGAAATTAAATAGAAGAACAAATTTTAGTTTAACCTTTAAATATTATTAATCGTTGACATGGCCGTTAAAACTCATTAGTGGAATTAACATTTAAATGTACATTGCTCGTTATTGTGCCGCAATGAACCCTCCAATTATTTTTACCTTTTGTGTAAGTCCTGAAAAGCATTATTAATTAATATAAAAAGATTAGACTATTTAAACTTAAACAATATAATTTATTAACAACATCAATTTATCAAAAGCACCAATTTTCATAAATATCAATTTTCAATTATTATCAATTTTCATTTAATTATTTTAGAAAGGGGAGATATGCGACTATAATTATTAGTTTTACGATGGTGTCTAGGACCGGTAACAACCAGAGCACATACCTTCCAGTTTAATCTTGGGCTTATCATCTCTCCAATCTTGGGCTTATCATCACTCTTGCCACAACTCTGGGGTGTGTGGCTCCTACTCGTACTATAATGCACTTGCAATAGATTACCTTAACGGGACACTCAACAACTACTCGTACTTTAAGTCAAAATTCGTGATTATTTTCTTTTCATGTCTGATCTCCATTTCTGCTCCTCGTTGTCTTTCGTATGCTACTGCACTCTCATTTTGTCTATAACTGAAACTCGTGTATTTCGTCCACAACTCTAGGGTGTGTGGCTCCGAACTCCTGATTTCTTTCCTCTCATCCAAGCTGTGGTTCCTTCGGCGGGGGGGGGGGGGGAGCTCCGCCCTTCTTCCCCTTGGCGCTCATTGGTTCTACTCAACCCAATGGCATCATTTCGCATATAGCAAGCGCAAGGCCCCTCTCAGCCCCTTTGGTCTTGCACACCTAAATTTATAGTCCTTTTGACCTAAAAGTTCAAATCCTCATAAACTTCGGTGCCAGCCAGTCTGCACGCTTTGTTCGGCGTTCTGGCCACCATAAATACTCAAATAAAAGTGTCTCATGTGAGAACAATTTCTGGTCTCACATTGAGTCTCATTTTTCCTGATCTAAAAGGCTCTTTCACTTTCTGAATCCGCTTAATACCTTCATTTAACCTTGTCCGTTGCGTGCAATATTTTAGTTGGCAGATATATTGCGAAGCATTGAGAGCTTAATTTTGTATTGGGAAGTATTTTCCGAAGATTCATGCCCTGAAACTTGTCGCTTTCAACTGCATCAGTTCTTATTTACGTCATGATACCTGTCTTTATCTGTCTATACTTTGGTTCGACGTCTTTGAAGGGCTCTTTCTCAACTCCCAGAGCACTTAGAGCATTACCATTCAGCACACAGTTTCATCTCGTTTTCATCTCATTTTCATTTATCAAATTTTCATATCAGTACTTTACGTTATTTCTTCATTTGCATATGTTCTAGCAATATTTTTCCTTGATAATGCATTTTCATTACGGATTACGGTTTAGTGTCTTCAGATGTAATGTCCTTTCGGTTTTAACGACTCGACCTATGTTTGAAAAGTGTTCACGTCAATTACTTCAAAAATAAAAGGTAAAAAATACATTATGAGTGTAATAAATTTTATAAGCACCACTCCTGATCACTATATATAAGTGTCTAAAGTGCTTTTTTCATTCCGGATCTTCTAGAAATCCGCCGTTGACCTAGAAGACTGAATCATTATACGCTTATATTATCGAACTTATAGTATTAACTATATGTCAATTTTTGGTCCACTTATCCGCGACGAAAAATATAGAGCTATTTTAGTCTTTCCAAATCCTCAAGCAGGTTTTTCCAGACCCCTACACAGTTAAATGTTTGCAGATTTGTAATATTGACCACTGGAGCTGAGCATAACAAAGACAGATTTTCAATTTTTCCCTAAAGTGGATAAAAAAGGAGAGGTAAATATTCAGAACACTACCGAAGTCCTCTTCCCCTAGCGACATAAATGGCTGAAACTCGCACCAGGATAAAAACTAATTGGGCTGATCTTCACTTGAGATAACTATTTGCGACTCTAAATACTATGTATTATAAATAAAAATGAAACATTTTTTAAAAGTTGCAGTGTTTTAAATGTCAAATGTTTTTAACATGTTAGTGTATCCCTTTATTTGACAGGCTTAAATACTAAATATACAATAGATACCGAAATCTAAACTGCATCAGGATATGATCATGGGAGATATGATTTATTATTTGTTAAATTGATCTGAAATTTTACCGTGGTCTTTACGTGACGTTCCATATTGAAAGTATAAATTTTATATCTGAAGTATGCAGTCTTTGCTACTTAATTGATCGACACATAATGACTTATATACTTCAATCTATAAGATATGCATAAACATTCATTAAACGTGTAATTAATATCATCTGGCAAATTTGTTGGGGGCAAAATGAAAATATATATCGCAAAACGGCTATTCTCGCAATTATAACTAGTTAAATCTACCAAAATGGTGTGAATGGATTTGTCACTTGATAATGGTAAACCAACATACATCACAATATTATACAAAATTATTCTTTTCATTTTCGCTATGTTACATGCTAGAGCCACAAGTTAACTTGGATGTTTTGAGAAATTCTGCTCTAACTGTAAATAAAAATGTCTTCAATGAAACTATAGGCACCGGTTTTTTTTTCATATTCACCCATTCTTTCATTCACCCATTTTTAACACTTTACAACATAGTTAAAAAGTGTTTATGACATTGTTCATTCTGTTTGTCTCTCTGTCTGCCCGTTCGCACGATAACTACCGTAAAAATGGCTTTAATTAAAATGAAATTTTAATATGTTGTTGAGACGGTCTGTGGAACATAGGGAATGTGTGTAAATGAATAATATCACCCAATTAGTTTTGAATTGAACGCGGGTTGTAAAAATGAAATACATTGAACCCTATGGGACCTAATTTTTCAAATACTTTTTAAAGCAAAGTTAAAATTCACAAATTGCTTCGAAAGTTTTAGCAAATATTCAAATTATGCCATAATATATATATATATATATAAACATTCAGCAAAATATGTTCGGTAATTTTATAAATAAAAATTAAAATAATAATTACACTCATATAATATGAAGAGATTACGTGACCCACTTCAAAACACAATATGGCCTTCTCCTTTTTTACCAAAGTAAAAATCGTGATTTTTAAAGTTCTTTTAAATTTATATTTAATATTGCATTCGTCCTAAAGCCACTTTATTTTTGAGTAATTCCTGTACATCTATATTCTGCGCCAACGCAGTTACAACGTGTTTGAGTTTAAATGATCATCAAACTTTGATTATGTCTACAACGAAGCCTAATTGTAACTTAAGCAGAATGCAAACACACCAAGTAAGATGAGTTGTATAGTAATTGCTGAATTTTTAACGCAAAATTATTTAGCGCCGGAGTCTGTAATATATGTGATATGAATGACATATTCATTGATTACATAGAGAAGTAGACGATTTTATAGCATTGCCTTTTTCTCTGAAGTTTTAAGCATAGAGTTAGAAAGTATTTTTACCTCAATGGTTTTAAGTTTTTAAGTATAATAAAATATTGTAGTATTGTCATAACTTTAAAAGTATCACCTCTGAATAAAAGGAATTGAATAAAAGTGTACGAATAAAATATTCACTTCTTTTACACAGAGAGCGATTAATATTTCTGCCTGAAGGATAAGTTAATAAAAATAAAGTATTTATAAAGGTTATTTAAACCTTACCATTGGTCAGCATCTACACTCCAGTCAGTACTTGACCGTCGTATAGTAGATCGGGTAACCTGTTAATATATAACTTACCTTCGACATCTGAAAATTTAATAATGAAACATCAAATTAATAATCAAACAACAATGTATCAAAATGAAAGGTCTAAAGGAGGGTATCACATCGATTTATTAAAACACATAAAATATATTTATTTATTGTATTCCAGAAACTTTCTATATGACATCGTGAAAGAAAATCATTTCATATTGCAATTACACCTTCATCAAAATTCATCATAATATTCGACTACATAATACCGTGTCAAACCTAGTTTACGACCTATTTGTTTTCAATTCAAAATCAATGCTTAAATTATATATTAATCTTCTTACATGTTTAATATGCCTCTTTAGGCTCAATGCAAAATTAATAATTAAATTGTATCGAAATCCTCTTAATGGTGTGTTAGCCTTAATCACTAATATTCACCATCTTGAATAATTTATGAGACACTATCCAGTTATAATTATTATGTTCTATTTAATTTCTCATTAAAATCAATAGTTGAATTCATATGTGTAAATATAACATAATCGAATGATCAATGGTGAGTATAATGGTAATGTGTAAGTATAAGATAATCGAATGATCAATGGTTGAATACATATGTGTAAGAATAACATAATCGAAAGATCAATGGTTGAATACATATGTGTAAGGATAACATAATCGAAAGATCAATGGTTGAATACATATGTATAAGGATAACATAATCGAATGATCAATGGTTAAATACATATATGTAAGGATAACATAATCGAATGATCAATGGTTGAATACATATGTGCAAGGATAACATAATCGAATGATTAATAGATGAATACATATGTGTAAGGATAACTTAATCGAATGATCAATGGTTGAATACATATGTGTAAGGATAACATAATCGAATGATCATGAGTCTATTTTCTCCAAATTGAGGTTACTTGTAGTACCGCCTATTTAGCGCAGAGGATAAAATAATTTTTGGAAGGGGAGGGCTCATTTCGCCATCCAAAATAAATTGCAGATTGCAATGTGTGAAATACTTACGTATTTGGCCTTTGTTTTATTTATCGAGAATCCTTGTTCATCAATTCGTTTATATTTCACATCAACCCCTTTTATATTTATCATCACCTTTCTCTATTTAAGTTTTTTATCTATTGAATTTATTCATTATAAATTTGTTTATCTTAAAATCAAGAATTATTAATTAAATTATTGCAAAAGAGTATCTCGTAAAATCGACAATTTGAAGGTGAGCAATGTTTTAGCTTGTGGAGCTATTTAAAATATGAATAGGTCGACTACCCTTCTTCCTATAAAATTAATCTGCACCAGGCAGGTTGAGTAACTCACGCCAATACAGTCTATTACAAAATACATCACACTGAGTTAATAAACAATAAAGCGCTAAGATTTATTTTATTCTTAATTTTTATTATAATTTAATAATTCCCTTTACATACTTCTACTCTATTTTCCTGGCCATCCACTTTGTTACTCTATGTCCTCGGATGAGTCGGCTAGCCTGGGCTGTCGACACTTCTACTCTAGTCATCTTAATGAATACTCAAACTATAGCTCATAACTATAGCTGTTAATATACACAAGCTTCTTCTCTCTGTTATCGAGAAGTCGGGAAAAGGCCGAGCCTTTAAATATTTTAAGCTATCTTCTTTGTCAATTCATCATATATCAGAAATATCCGTTTGGATGAACTGGCATTTGTTTAAAAAGTATCATTTAAGAATCTGTTCTAAAAGCTAAAACTATTTAATAAGCCTGAAAAATGATGTATAAACTGTTCTAATTCTCAACAATGTGCCATTACTTCCGAGGAGTAATCGAACTAGAATTTTTCCAGAAGAATAAAAATACTCTCTGAGATGATTTGAAGAAGTATTTTACTTTCCAGTGGAGTAATTTTTAACTAACGTACAATTACCCTCAACTTTAAAGGTATTTATTAAATGTATTGCAATTTGCATTTAAAAAAAATTACAGGGTTTTCACCCAACAGGATATAAATTTCTGACATTTCTACGTTGAAAAAAATAAGATTTAGGAAAGGTACTGTACTGTTTATTTGTGTAATTAAGCAAAATACACTGTATATCTGATAGTACAATAAATATACCATATAAACTTTATGAAATGAGTTTCGAAATATTTACTAAATTTTTGAATTTTAGGATTGTTATTTTTTTTTAATTTCCTGTCAATTTTCTAAGTAGATTAGTAATCTTGAATTATAAATTCGTTAGAGTATAATTAACAATGTTTGTCTTCATAAAAATAACTAATCATATAATTCATGATGAAATGTCTTAAAATTGCTATGGTAAATCTGTAACGATGTGAATAAATGATGTCGGATAAAATAAGAAATTGCTTATTTTCAAGCCACATCTGTTTAATTTACGATTATATAAGATATTTCTTTTTTCGTTTTCCTTTACAAAATCGATGTGTAAAAATGCGCATTACTTAATTTATAAAGCGTATTTGCTTATTTTATAGAAATGCGTTATCTCGATCTCTGCTTCCGAGCAAATTAATTTCTGGCAACATTTAAAAGTGATTTTTCTGTCTCCTAATGCAACGTCATTATTGTATCAAATCGGTCTTAGTGGAAACCCCAGGCCGTCCGACTCATCCAGAGGACTTAGAGCAACAAATTGGACGACCGGGAAGAAATGGGTCATAGTGTAATTTTTGTTGGGGTCATAGTGTAATTTTTGTTTGAAATGGGTCATAGTGTAATTTTTGTTTCAAATTTTAGGAAATTCTAGGGCTCACCTAAAAAATCTTGAGAAGAATATTTGGAGCAGCAAAGGAAAATGGAGTGTGGTGAATCAAGATATAATGAAGAATTACAATATAAATTTAGAGAACCAAACATTGTAAAAGTGATTAAAGCGGATCAAATAAGATGGCTCGGCCATATATATAGATATGGGGAGGATAACTTAGTCAAGAAAATTACTTTCCAGGGGCCAGAAGGAAATAGAAGGAGAGGAAGGCCGTGTACAAGGTGGCTGGCCAATGTGGAGAGAAATGGCTGAGGAATATTGGCGTCAATAGATGGAGAAAAGTGGCGTCGAATAGGTCGAGATGGTAGAAACTGACTGAGACAGCCTTGGCTGACAATCGGCTGTAGTGCTTAAGAAGAAGAAGAAGACGAAGGGCTGACCTAAATTGACGGAAGAGGAGTTAGCGATGCCCTAAAAGCAATATATATTAATGATGTCATTTACATGTTAGTTAAAGCATTTGATAAAATACCTTCTACAACGGTTTGAAATCCTGGAGAAAGTTTGATTACATGTTGAAGAGAACATAAAAATATATGAAAGACAACATTCCAATGAAACTGCAATTGAAGACATAGCTGATAATTATGAACAATTTTTAAACAACTTTAAATGTGTACCGTATGTGATAATCTTGAAGAAGGCTATATTCACAATTTGTAACAGGTTATTAAGACATGTGAAACATTAAATGTTGAATACCGATGTGACGAAGAAACAATTAAATATTCAACGACTATGCATGTGACAGAAAGAAGAAAACATGAGAGTGACGTATTTTAATATGACCTTCAAATAAAGCTGTTGTTCAAACCTCAATGCTAACTTTTCACTTCCGCATCTCATACCGCCTCCACAATGTTTGGAGTACTGTCTTGTTACAATGGTTTTCCTGCTCTTGTATTTTCACGAATAATTCTATTTTTCATTGCAAGATAATATGAATTTAGACCTAAGGTAAGTTCGTAGATTTTTCTGCATTATTTCTAATTATTATGTAAAATTTAATATAAAGAAAAACATATAAATGCAAAATATAAATTTAGAATCCTTTCAAAAAGTGTTATTGAAAGGTTGCAAATGTTTCCTTAATAAAGGTTACAAATGAGCATTAATTGAAAACGTGACTTACATGGCTAGAGTATTTAATATGTACTTTAACTTTTTCAGTCAATATGTATATAAAAATTCATATGATACTTACATAATACACTTTTGATTTCTATACAACAAATTTACAACAAATCTAGTGGTATCTGTACTTTCGATAACATATATTTATAGTTTTTCTCGGGGGTGGGGGAGAGGAGCAATTGGAATAAATATATTTGAAAACAATGCATATATGTATTCCATAATTTTAGTAAAGCTATGATTCCAGAAGTAATGATACTCGTAGTAATAATATGTATAACCACTTCATGAATTTTATGTGTTTATCCTAGAACAAAAATAAAAACGTCCTTAAATCTCCAGCAACTTTTTCTTATTTGAATGTTTTTGATTTGTGTTACACTCATTCGTGTTTACTTTTCATAATCTGCAAATTATCCATAGTAACACCTATTTTTGATTAAAACTTCGAATTCTTTAGTCACAGAAATCACTCGAATACCAGATTTTATGAAATTTGGACAAACATTGATTGCCGGATATTAAACTAACAGAGAGGTAGTGTCGTATAGGAAATAAAAAATATTTACACTAAATGAATGAAATAAGTGAAAAAGTGGTTATGATAAACACGTGGATGAATTAACAATTTTGGGGTCCCTTTACAATACCTTATTCCAGAAATTCTGCAATGTCGTCTACTATGGTTTCAAAAATATAAGTTATCAGTTCAAGGATCACGCTGTCTAAGTTAATGCCGTCATCAAGTAGTTACTCTTAAATTTAAAAACATGATAATATATTTGTAATATTTTTAAATCAGACATGCTTCGTTTATTAAAAGTAGCAGGATAAAAATCTTAACAGTTAACTTTTGAAATGAATTATTTTCATGTGCATAGCATCATCTCTGGCTGAAATCGGAAAGCTAAGAAAATTATAAACACTTTGTACACCTATATCTCCAAACCTAATATATAAAATGTAAACAATTTGTTCCTTGTTTGAAGAAAATATACTGTGGATAATTGATACGTAAAAATAATGTCGGTGTTTTAGTATTTTGACATTCCGTTTCGTAACATCTAAACAGTTTTTGCTTTATTTTGCTAACTTTCACTTCAAATATATATTCCAAACAATAAAATATAGATATAAAATGTAAGAACAAAGATGTTTAGTTATATTTCCAGTTTCTAGATATATAATTTGTTTCCATAAAGCTCTTACGGTTTATAAGGAATCATTACGGCTTATGAGGAATCATTTCAATTTGAAAAATGTTGAAAAGTTTTCGTGTCCAAGATTGTAATGCTCATTTCCGATAAACTGACAATACTAGCAATAACTCGAAGAAGTATTTCGAAACATTTGAAATCCCTACAAGTATATATAATAGCTCAAGTTTTATTACTTTCCTTATATACATGTTATGTATAAGGAAAGTTTTATGACGGGATCGAAAATTCGAATTCGTGTTTTCGACGGGAGATTCGTGTTTTCGACGTTTGAAGCATCACTGATCACGAATCGAACATTTTTGAGGTGATGTTTCTGTGTGTGTGTGTGTGTGTGTGTGTGTGTGTGTGTCAGTGATCCTGTGGAGACGATATCTCACGAATAAATGGGGCGATTCGAATGAAATTTGGTACACAACTTACAATCCGTAAATACTGGATGATTATTGTTTTCAAACACAATCGAATGCTCAGAACACCCTAAATTTTCGAGTGAAATTTTAAAAAAATCATCAAGAAATCAAAACTTTTAAGTTACGCAAAATGTCATTTCTTATATAATTTTTCCTTAGAAAACGATTGACATAAACTTTGGAACGCTAGCATGAAGAGTTCTCGAGATACTGCACATTTTTCAAATAAATTCATCAAAAAATCTCATAAATTAAAAAAATATTAACTGTCGAGAAACATGTTCATGTTTCGTATGTAATATCATGCAATAAATTTGAAGACATCATTCTTGTGGACCTGGCTCTTTTCATTCATGAGAAAATGCACTTTGAGTAATACTTTTGCATTTGAACGCCAATAGTCATTTATCTGCTAAAAGAACAACTTATTTCTCCATCCATAACGCTTGGCGAGATTTTGGCGACGAAATTGGCGGAATGTTGCCAACTTGGCGACTTCTTTTAATGTGTTGCCAAATTAAGGAAAATCTCGCCAAATGGATAAAAATGTCTCTAAATCAATGAAAATGACAATTGAAGAAAATTCAATATCTTGGAAAGAATATAAGTATCTACTATAAGAATAACATATTTTTTTATGTAAAAGTAGTAAATTCATTGCATTATATAAGGAAAGTCATGTGCGGTACACATCAGATTTTTTTTAAATATACTGGTTTATAATTTCTATATTTAATATTTTGACGTGTTAAAGTTTTGCAACAGGATGGAAAGCAATAAAATTTAAGATGTCACCAGTGTTGTAGCTCAAGATATTTCTTGGTGAAATGCCCGTGCACAATCACGAGATATTTCTTTTCTTATTGAAGAAATTGGGAAGTGGAGTTTACTTGATGATGGTAAGTATGTTCAATGATTGATCAGGCTTGAAGAGAAGAATTAGAAGTATCAAGTTCCAGTAAGCTTTCATATTCCACCAAATATGTTTATAAATATCTTCAGAGATATTGTATAAGTTCATGTTATATGCAGCCAAACAACTTAGTGAAATGCATTTTATATTTTGACAGTAAGTATATATATTGGGGTATTTGACTGAAATCGGAGCAGGAACTGAAAAACTAAAAGTGTCAGGTATAAGCAGATTGTGAGTCATTTGTAGCCATTTGAAATCTCTATAAGTATATATAATTACATTTCTAATCAGGTTTTTACATACTGATTATAATTCCGATATAGTAATTATAATATCTATATATTTGTTTATGAGATATCGTTTCCACAGACTCACGGGCACACGCACTTACGAACACTAACATACACTTTAGCACCCTAACATACATACTCACACATACACACAGTCCAAAAACGTTCGATTCCAGTTCAGGGATGATTGAAACAGTCGACTCCATTGCTTTTCCAATGCATTATAACTTGAATGTTGGTGAAGTAAAAATTAAGAGTTTTTTATAAAACAACACGACCTTTATATTATTTTTCGCCCACATTGTAAAGATAAAATCAAGTTCAGATAAGCGGTGTTATCAGTTTTTTATGAGAATTATCAGATTGATCCAACGTTTTAAATCAATGTAGCGTCGGTAAAAATATTTTTTCTGTGGGAAAGCATTTTGAACAGCTGAAGTAAGTCACATCTAAATATATATATAATTAAAATTAAGTTTGTTCGTTTGTCTATTTCGCATACAGATTCACAGTTTGTGACGGATTTTTTTTTAATTTGCATAGGATGTTTTCCATTTTATTGCGTATAACCCTGTCCCGGTTTCGAGTTTCTAGGTTCAAAGGTTGTAGCAATATTATTGAATAAAACGTTTCCATAGAAATATTATGGTTCAACTGAATTTATCTGAAACAGTATTTGATGCAAATTATATATCTTGTTGCTTATATATCTCGTTGCTAAATTCACGTATATTTATAAGGAGGAGGATTTTCAAGTACTCTATCCAATATAAAAAACAAATAAATCGATTTAAAAATAAATTTTATACTTGAAAAGTATTACGTCTTAAATTGAGTATGGTTTTGGGATATAATAATATGGTTATTGATATTTTCAATTTCTTTAGTAACCTTCTTAATTTCGACGAAGGTTTTATTAAATTCATATATTTCGTATTATGTTTAAACCGATTGCTGCAACAAGATAAAGGTAGAACTGTCATAAATTTTGCTACCATTTCAGAGATTTCATTTTAACCTAACCTCACTTTTCAGATTTTATTTTTACATTTTCATTCTTCAAATTTGCCTGAGCAGATTATTTGATATAGCGAGAACCGTGCTACTTTAATTTTTTTTTGAGTGGATTTAAATTGAATATATTAAATATTAATAAAAATATCTGAAAATAATGGCATTTAGAATGCAACTAAAATTTACACATTTTTAATCAAGAGGCGAACCAGTTATATCTACCAGTTTTTGTCATAAATAAAAAAATGAATTAATTATGTGGGATTATTGAATTGTCAGCTGATTTTCAATTGTATGAAACACGGATTTTTTTACTTTCCTTATATACATATAATATATAACGGAAGTATTGTGACGGGGTCGAAAATTCGAATTCGAGTTTTCGACGGGAGAGCACGTTTCAAGCATCTCTGAACACGAATCAGACGTTTTTGAGATGATGTCTGTGTGTGTGTGTGTGTCAGTGAGTTTGTGGAGAAAATAACTGATGAACGAATTGAGCAATTCGAACAAAATTTAGTACAAAAATTACAATCCATGAATACTGAAAACCTATTGTTTTTATACGCAATCGGATGTTCAGGTCTCCCCTAAATTTTCGAGTGAAATTTTGAAAAAATCATAAAAAAATTAAAACCTTTAATAAAGTTACGTAAATAGTAATTTCCTATGTAGTTTTTCATTAGAAAATAATTGACATAAATTTTAGAACGCTAGCATGAACTGTTCTCGAAATATTGCACATTTTTCAAATGAATTTATCAAAAAATCCCATAAATTAAAAGAAATATTAACTGTTGAGAAACATGTTCACTTTTCATATGTAATATCAGGCGATAAATTTGGTAACACCGCTCTCGTGGATCAAGCTCGATCCATTCATGAATAAAGATACTTTGAGTAATACTTTTGTATTTAAACGCCAATAGTCATTTTTCTGCTATAAGAATAACTTCTCCGTCCATAACGCTTAGCGAGATTTTGGCGACAAATTGAGCGGAATATCGCCAACTTGGCGACTTTTTTAAATGTTGCCAAATTAAAGAAAAACTGACGAAATGGATTAATATGACGCTAAATCAATAAAAATGACAGCTAATTGACGAAAATGCAATGCCTTGGAAAGAATATAAATATCTACAATAAGAATAACATTTTTGTTTATTGTAACAGTAGTAAATTCATTGCATTATATAAGAAAATTCATGTGCTGCCCACATCAGATTTTTTACTTATACTACAGTTACTTGTTAATGTAACTTAAAAGTATAGTAGTGGGAAAGTATAGTAATGATATTTCAGTTTTTGAGAATAATGCTAGATTTTCTTTCTTTGAAATACGAATTAGTTATTTTCTATCAAGTGTATGTGTGTATTTGTCTGCATGGTAAGTGTAATAACGATCTGCTGTTATCATCTTTCTCATAAACAGTGCTTTCCTTAAAGTTTTCGAAATTGATATTCTAAGAATGTTTAAAATCCTTTTGAAAACATTTAGAACATTTTCAAACTTTTATAACATTTTCGTTTATCCATGTCTGCATAAGATATATCTGTAGTCAAGATCTCAAATACGAGTGTAACAATTTTAATTAAATTTAGCCCAATCATCACTATTTGTAAAATCTAGTTGGAGCCTCATTGATTTAGAAGCAAAAATACACCTTTGTATACCCGTACTTGTTTTGCATTTCGATGCCCACAGATTTGCTAAATTACTCTTATTTCGAGTAAATTTCAAATCAATTTAATAATGTAATAAAATTTAGGTTGGATTTTACATTAAAAGAATCGATTAAAACAAGACATCAATTTTATTGAACCAAATTTATATTATATGTTAAAAAATGTGTAATTTTTTATAACAATTTACTTTTAAGCTAATAATCTACGAGTATTTACTTTTAAGGTAAGTTAATTTAATCAGTTGGGAATAGTTTTGAATGACGTCCCAGAAAACAGCATCAAAATTCAATAACAAATTTCGGTCAACAGTAAATAAATTAGATCGAGGAAGTCAACTCTATTTTTGGTTATTTATGTATGAATAATATATAATTCAAAAACATTGATTTGAACTATACACAGCTACGGAAAAAGAAAATGATACACCCCTCGTTATTCTGTCATCGTTCATAATAGAGCAAACTCCCAGATAGCATTTGATAGGGACAAACATCTACAAATTCCTATTCAAAAATTTTTTCATAAACGGCCGTTTTCATATAATGTTATACACAAATTTCAAAATTTCCAATAGCAACACCCAATTATGATGTCATAAGCAAATTCTACATCAGCAAATATGTCTCAATATAATTTTTCTGAAGTTCCTATCGCGGTTTTAAATATGTAGGTAATTCCGGGATCATACCTATATTTAAAACCCAAATTGAGGAACAAGTTGCTGGATCAAAACCATTTTAAAGTAGCTCATTTGATATTTTACTGATACGTTGCTTGTTTTCTTTTTTATTTTTATTTTCTCCCACATACATAGTATAATGTGTAGTTAAAACATTCTGACAGAATCGAAAATTCGAATTCTAGTTTTCGACAGAATACTGCATTTCAATCCTTCTTAAAATCGAATCTAAAGTTTTTGAAATGTTGTCTTTGTGTGTGTGTGTGTGTGTAAGGTTCTGCCAGAGAAAAGTAGCAGAAACACTATAATGATCCCATAATTATTTGTGGAGTATGTGAAGTGTCGGTTCATGGACAAAGGGACAACCTAAAACCTAAAAATGTTTCTGGGCTAGTGTGATATTTACACTAAGAACGTCACCATGAGAGCTTAGTTTCCAAACGAACTAGAGTGTTTGAAATTACAAGAAAATTTTCCAAAAGAATTGTGCTCCGAATGTAGCACCTCAAAACAACTCCGTGAGTGATTTCTTTTTTAATAAATAATAAATTATCTGGACTTTATCGAGACCTATACAGTGTGTTTCAAAAAAGTGGAAGTATTTTTAATCGTTGTTTGTTGACACATAATTCCAAATATAAAAATTCTAGGCAGTTAATTATGCATATGAAGAAGTAATTCTTAAAATGTGCAAAGTTTTTGTAAAAACTTTAAAAAATTTAATTCTTATACAGTCACCTCCACCGTAAAAAGTCAAATTATAAAATTTTGCATATATTTCAGTTAGTCAAACTGAAAGAACTTTGGATTCCAAAAGTGCATATAGAAGAACAAATAAATTGTCAAACTTCCTGACTTATCAAACTGCCAAAGACAAAGTGGTAGGCCCCTGGTTGCCAACCCCTAGGAAAAAATATCAAGTAAGTGTCTGTGTCAATTTGAAAAATTAAACTCAAGTTAATGGATTATGACTTTCAGTCTGTAAGGAAAGTTATGTCGGTCCATATTAAGATTTTTATTTACCTGCTATGGATATTAGTTGGTACTGTAACACAATAATTGTATTACATGTTTCCACCCCAATTACAAATGCCAACTTAAATAATGAACTATCTAAATGCTGCAGAGGGAGCCAATCACAACAAAGGCATATATAAACAGTGGTCATCCCCGTCTGCAGCAACAGCGAATGGTAGATGTGGTAGGGAATGAATGGGGGAAAGAAAAAGCGCCCCAATGCCGTATTCAAAAAAACTCCAGTGGACTTAAAACTTTCGAACGAGTCAGCATCATGTTTTCTTGGGTTTGTGAAAAGTGTCTATAGAATGTGAGCAACAAAATGGTAGCGAGTGCAGTTAGATGTGTAACGGTTTTCCTACATCATTGAAATAGCACGAATATGCACGTAACACAAAGAGAAAAGGTAACCAACTTTCAATTGTCACTATTAGCACGGAAGGCACACCTTTAACGATTATTAAATTAATTGACTACCAGTTCGTATGAGTAGACCATATGAACGAGTTCGTAATATTGAACTATAAGAACTATTCTTTATCGATTGTTTAAAGGAAACTGTTTTTAAGAAATTTAAGTCAAAGTTATTATGTGTGTAAATATATATATATATTAATGTAATATTGTCAGTAATATGTGCCTTTTAATAATTGATTTAATTATAGCATAGTTACTCCAGATACAATAGATATATATTAAGTAAAATATTAAAATAAATTGAGCAATTAAGCATGTGTATTTCTTTATGTTTTTGTGTGTTCGTATTCCGAGCTTGAGAACCGGGAGCTTCCATGCTCCATCCTTAGTGGCGGCATCATAGGTAAGTCCTATACTGGTAATTTTTGATAAGGACAATTTTACCTTATGACATGATGTCGCCGCGCGAATGTGTGCCGTATGTGGTCAAGCTCGGAGAGAATTAGAATTTTAATAAGAGAAAGTAAAAATAAATAAAAGACAAATTTAAATTTAATAATGAGTTTGAATATAATAGTGAATTGAATAATGAATTTAATAATGAGATATGACTCAGTATCATGATAGGAATATGCATGAAAATGATAATTTTAATATGTATTATATTATTGTGTATATATGTGTGTATTAGTGTAGATATTTAGTATATAGTCAGAAGTGTATAACAGTGTATTAAATCATGGCGCCGAATAAAACTAGGCAAACAAATAAAAGAGCGAGGCAAGATCCGCCGATTAATGTAAATAGCAGTATAACAGATAATTCGGCTGTAGCAAATAACGCGATTCAGATACAGATGCCCGCAAATCAAGCGCAGCAAAATACATCGTTGCCAATTATGCAGATGTTGCCATCATTTGATGGGCAAAAGGAAAATAATGTCAATTTCTTTATCATACAATTTAAGGAAATAGCGGATCATGGTCCGAACAAGAGAAAATTATAATTGTTAAATCAAGATTAAGGGGAAAGGCTCAACAATTTCTAGCAGAAAATATTGCTCTGCAAAAGGAAAAATCATATGAAAAATTCATGGAGTTATTAAAAAACAAATTTGAAAAGAAACAAACATTAGTGCAAAAACACAACAATTTTAACAATCTGAAACATTTACCAAATATGACAATTAAGGAGCTTGCACAAGAAATCGAAAACCAGGCGATAATATTTTTAGAGATAGACGGAACAATTGATGCAAATGTACAAAAAATTATAGAAAAAATTAAACTCACCAAATTTTTACAGATAGTCAGAGAAGATTTAAGAACAGAAATAAAAAAAATGACCCGAAAACCTTTGACGAAGCAGTGAAAATAGCTGAGGTAATAGAATCCGCATTGGAGGAAGATAGTGATTGTATAAATAATATTGAAGTAGAAAATAAAATAATTGAGAATGTAGAAATAAATCATGTAAAAACTGAAAATAATGCAGAAAAGCCGCCACAGAAATTCTGTATAGCGTGCGGTCGCAACAATCACTGGATGTCAGAATGTTTTACGCTGCAAAAAGTACAAAATAATTTAAAAAGGGCATTCACAAATGAAAACAGCAGTCAAGAAACCACCATTTATCAACAAAGACCCACTAATCAAAATAATTATGCACATTATAGTAGATCAAATTTCAGAAGAGGAAATTTCATAAATCACCGGGGAATACGGCGGCGTGCAGGAAATAACAACAGACAATTTCAAAGTAATAACAGAAGATCATATCAGAATAATGGACCACATTATGAAAGCAATCATAGGCAATATCAGAATAATGAATATTTAAACTAAGAAAGGGACCTCGAAATAAAAGACAAATAGGAAGTTATAAGGCATCAAATAAGGATTCGAGATCCCATAAAATTGCAAGCAAAATTAATAAGGATGCACAAAATTTAAATGAACATTTACTGAATTCAACGTATGGACAGAGTGACGCACTGCCAATGATCAACGTAAATTTAGAGAACATAAAAACAGTGGCTCTCATAGACAGTGGCGCAAGTGTCAGTTTATTATCAGATCAAATATTTCAAAAAATCAAAAATAAAATAAAAATTAACTATTTATCTAGACAAGTCAAAATCCAAACCATGACCAAGGAATACATCCAATTCTCAAAATGCATAAGCTTCAGCTTTAAAATTGAAAACAAAAGATGCAAAAATTCATTTTTTATAACTAAACAATTAAACAACACACCGTATGAAATAATTTTAGGATTTGATTTTCTCAAAAATCATCATGCCATAATTGATACAAATAAATTAACATTAAAATTTATTAAAGAATCCATATCTATCCCATTTAAAAACAAAAATCAGAAAAAAGCACAGGAACCAGAAAATAATAATACAAGAGTTGAACATATTCAATGCTTAAATGCAAGCTTAGCGCATAAAATTAAATTACTCCCTCAAGAAACAAAATCAATAAAATTAAAATTAAGCGAAAATTATTTTGAAGATAAGGATGTATTGTTAAATATTACAAACTCAATGAAAGATTTACATACTCAAAATTCTATACATTATGTAAATAATAGAAAATTTATTTCTACTATAATAACAAATAAAACAGAAGAAGAGATTCATCTAAATAAAAATATGATATTTGGTACTGTAACATCGCAGTTTGAAATTTGTGAAGAGAAACATGATACTGATAAAATTTTACAGATTAACAATATCGAAAGCTTAAATGATCCACAAAAAATGGACATTTCAGCGTTACGAAAAGCGGAATTAACACCGCAAGATTTTAAACTGGATCATCTACAAGAAAATGAAAAACATATATTGCTAAAATTACTGTTACAAAATTACGATGTATTTTCGAAATCATACAAAACGCTGGGAATGACGGAAGAAATAGTACCGGAATTTAATTTACTACACCAGTACCCAATACAGTGTAAACCTTATCCCTTGCCAAAAATGTTAAAACCTGTACTAGAAGGTGAAATCAAGCAATTGTGTGAAGCTGGAATTATAGAAAAATCTACAAGTAATTATGCGTTCCCATGCTTATTGATAAAGAAGAAAGCCAGTATTAATAGTAATGATGCCAATGAAGAACAAAAATATCGTTTAGCCGTAGATTACAGGCTACTTAATCAAATTACCGAATTACTGCCCGTAAATATTGGTAAAATTAGCGACATTCTGCACAACATCGCCGTGTCACAAATTATATACTGTAATTGATTTAAAAGCCGCGTTCTTTCAAATAAAAATCAAACCTGAACATGGGTCGATACTCACATTCGTAACGAAGGACGCTGCCTATAGACCTAATAGAATGCCTTTTGGCGCAAAAAACTCATCAGCCTATTTTTCTGTATTAATGATGAAATGCTTAGGAGACTTAAAAGATCAGAAAATTGAATTTTATTTAGATGATATTGTAATTGCCGCAAATTCATTCGAGAAAATGTTGGAGAAATTAAAAACGGTATTTTCGAGATTAGGTAAATTTGGTTTAACCATTGACCCTTCAAAATTACAAATGTGTAAAGAGAATATTAAATTTCTAGGATTTAAGATAAGTAAGGAAGGCATAACACCTTCAGACGATAATGTACAAAAAATAACGAATTTCCCTGTGCCAACGACAGTAAAAAAAGTAAAATCATTTTTAGGTTTATGTAATTACTTCAGGCAGATCATACCAAATTTTTCTGAACTATGCAATCCATTAATTGAGTTAACAAAGAAAGATAAGAAATTTATATGGACGGAGAAATGCGAAGAAGCGTTTGTAACATTGCAAAACGCGATTTTATCGAAACCGGTAGTCAGGGCAGCTGATATGTCAAAGCCGTTCTTTTTGTCGACTGACTGTTCAAAAGTAGCCGCGTCAGGAATTTTACTTCAATCAATGAATGGAAATTTTCATCCTATCGAGTATTATAGCAGGAAACTTTCAGACAGTGAAAAGAAATATCCGAGCATGAAACTAGAATTGCTAGCAATTCACGACGCTATAATACATTTCAAAGATTTTTTATATGGTACGCATTTTACGGTATTTACTGATTCTAAAGCTTTAACTCACTACATACACTTAGAAAATCAAAATTCTGATTTAATCGCAAGATGGTTATTAAATTTACAACAATATTCATTTGACATAAAATACATTAAAGGACAAGATAATCCCAGTGATTTTATGTCGCGACAAATTTTTTCTGAACAAACTAAGACTAAATTAATAAATAACATTATTGCTAATGACAGCGCTATAACAATAGCCAAAATTTTAGAAGAGCAAGCAAAAGATAGAGAGATAAAGAAAATTATTAACGGACTGAATGCAAAATCTAAGCAGCCAAAACATGTAAATAAATACTATAAAGATGTAAATACGGGATTAATTATGATAAAGACTGCTAGATATATCAGAAATCCTATGCAAAACGACAGAATTCTAATACCTCACAGTCTAAAATTTGCAGTTATTGAGTTAGCTCATACACCACATTTTGGAGTAGAAAAAACCTATCAAATTCTGAATAGAAAATATTACTGGAAAGGAGCATACAGTGATGTAAAAAATTTTTGCGCATCATGTGATGCATGTTTATGTTACAAAAATAAGGCTATAAGACCTATGGCATTACAACGTGTGCCACGTCCATGTAAACAAAATCACACGGTGGCATTAGACATTGTAGGGAAGCTACCGAGGAGTAACGGACAGCACGAGTACATCATAACGATGATAGACCATTACTCGAGATTCCTGGAGGCAGTACCCGTGAGAAATATTACAACTGCGAGTGTATTACAGGTCCTAACGAATTGGATTTCACAAAATGGCATTCCTATGTGGGTGTTATTAGATAACGCGAGGCAATTTAAAAGCGAGGAATTTAAAAAATTCGCAGAGCAACATGGTATAAAGCTGAAATATACATCAATTTACAAACCCAGCTCAAATGCAATTTTAGAAAGAAGCCACTTGGGAATAAAAAATTCTTTGGCAGCAATGGCTGACCAAACATTTAATTGGCACAAAGTCTTGCCATATGTAAAATTATTTCATAATGCAACACCCAGCGCAAATATAGACCACAGTCCCGCTATTTTGTTTCTTACCAGAGATTTGAAATTACCCGGAGAAAATAATCTGGAAATAGCGGACCCTGATGACAGTCCGATTTTAACGCAAACTGAATATGATAATGAGGTCAGTGAAGCACTTACTTTAGCGGAAAAAATTAATAAATTTACTAAACAGAAACAAATTCAAGCCCAAAGTCGTCAAGAAAGAATTTTCAAAAGAGTGAGAGAAAAAAAATTGGTAAAAGGGCAAATTGTATATTTGAAAAACCTCAGACCCACCACAGCATTACAAAAAAAATTTCAAGGACCATTTCGCATCGTAAAGGTGATCCGTAACAATAATTACGCTATCACGCCTATGTACGATCCAAATAAAAAATGGATAGTTGTTCACGCGAATAAATTATATAAAGCAGAGCCGCGTAAAAAGTATTTACAAAGTAAACAAACACGGCGAACTGTTGACAGAAGTCAATCGCATGTAAACAAAGAATATAACGCCAATAATCATAATTATCAGAGTCCGAGACTTTATAATCTGAGGACACGCAAAAAATAGTATTCGAAAGCAAAATAATATATAATTATAAAAATGTAATATGAAAATTTTATGTGCAAAACGCAAAATATGTTATATTAGTGTAACGGTAATGAAGGCATTAAATGTATAATTGTAAAAATTTAATAATTAATAAAGGTAGTTTGTAAAATAAATATGAGGATTTTGTAAATATGAGGTTAAAACAAAAATATAGGTAATAAATAAACATTTATGTATGGATACATAACGGATGGATAGAGCAATAAATATCAGAAAAAATATGTAGAAGTGATAAATAATACATACAATACCCCTCAATGTTCTAAAAAAATAATAAACTAAGGTGTTAGAAGAAAGAAGGAGAGAGATAATTAAATTTCACTTACTTGCAATTGGTCTTGCTTGAAAACGAAAGGTGGTAACAGTCAGTAATGGACATCAAAATTTTATCAAGTCTTTCTATAATGGCAGGCATGGAATGGAATTCCTCACGATATCTTTTCTTTTTTTTTTCCTTTTCTTGTACAGGTCTTGAAAAAATAGTATAACATAATTAATAAAATTCAAAATAAAGTCATGGAACATGGTAAATGCAAGTACAGGATATTCAAAATCATAAAATTATTAATTAATAGTTTATAAAAAGCTGATAGATTACAAGCAAAATCATAAATAAATAAATAAATAAATAAAATTGTGAAGTCAAAATAAACACTCACAGCTGATATAAATAATAATTAGTAAATTAATAAATATATATTGCATAAATAGTGTATACAGACCTTTTACGAAAACACGCAATCTAAAAAAAACAAAATAAAAGTTAATTACATAAATGGATTAATAAACTTGAAGAAGTAGGATTAATGTCCCATCCTTCACAGTCAGCGTAACAGCTCCATATATGGCCATTGTACGGCGAAAGCTAGTCACCTTCAAAGTAAATAGACAGGCTAAAAATAAATATCGGAGAAAATCTCCCCTGCATAGTACGAGAATAATACAAAAAAGAATTTCTGTTGTAAGCATACAAGCAATGTATCAAAATTTAAAATTATAATTGCAGGCAATTATAGTTAGTTAAAAATACCGGCCGGTATATAAAAATAAAATACATTAGGAAAAGACATTGATTTGTATGTAAATGATAAATGATTGAGTATGATTAATAAATTAATCCATTAATTAAGCATCACAGTAAATAAAAAAGAAATAACAGATAAAATTAAAGATGAAAGAATTATATTTAAATAAATAAATATGTAAATTTATGCTGAAACGGGAACATAAAGTCAGTTATATCAATAACATAACAAAAGCATAGTATATGCATAATACTACATATAAATAAAGGAATCCAATAAATTAAAAGTACATGAAATCAAGATAAATTAGTCAACAGTCAGATCTGTGTTAAGGTCATAAGATAATAATAAAAAAAAAATATATATATATATATTAAATTAAATAGAATTAATAACAACATATGTAAAATAAATATATAATATGATACACATAAAATATAACTGTAATTAAATTCCTTAAAAGGATACACGTAAAACCTCTCACTTCAATGGTGAGCGTAAGCCGTCAAGATCGGACAATACAAAGTCAAAAGCCCGCGCTTGAGAAGAGGATACCGCCAAAGTTGCACGATAACGATTAAATCTTTAGCGATACATGGAAAAGGCAGTTAAAATCCCTTTTACGTAAGTTTGCGCTCTGCAAACAATGAAGACACTCATTCAAGGCTCGCCGTGGGGGTCAACAGATTCGCAGTTGGCATGGAAACGCGTTGAGGGGAACAGAGGAAAGCTACGGGTCAAGCGAATTTTTTCTTTTTTTCTTTTCTCCCTTCCTCCCGCGCAGTTGTTACACACGAAAGGGCAGCGGAAGAGGAAATTTAAAGTGCGTATTGTGAGATGCACAGTATTTTGGAGTTGCGAAATGAGTATATATATTTGATATTTTAAATGCCGCGATGTAATATGATATAAATACGGTGTTCAAAATTAGCCATGATTGATACACACAAAAATATATAACATGTTAATTATTGTAACAAATAAGAAATATATACAGCTAAAAAAAATTGTCGAAAAATTATTTACGTCTGTGAAAATGAGAAATCAAGGTAATGAATTGTGTATAGTTTAATGTAATGTTGTGAACTTGTATATAAATAGAAATGCAAATAACAATTATGATATAGTCTTCATTTGAAGTGTACAATAGACTGTACTAAGCAACATAATGAAAATATAAATATTGAAGTACCGGAACTTTGAAAGTTAAGTCACAGGATGGTGACTCATTCTTCCGTGCTCATGATAATTCCATGTGACAATAAGGTGTCTTCCGTGCTCATGATAATTACATGTGACATTAAGGTGTCTTCCGTGCTCATGATAATTCCATGTGACGATATAGTGTGCCTTCCGAACAGTGATAATTTCTTCATGTACATCAATATATGTGTTACCAAGTACGATATGGTGTATCTTCCGAACAGTGAGTTCCTTCATTTTAGTGACATGTCGGTTGTAATGCACCGAGATATGTAGGTCAATGTTACAATATAGTGTGTCTTACATGCGGTGATCTGCATTTCTGTGACAGATATATGTGCAGTGGATCAAAGCAACATTTCCACAGTGGCCGCAATGTGTACACATATGTGTTCAGAGCGATGTTTACCGTGTGTTGAAGTTTTCTCTCTGCAAGGGGGGATATCATGTAACACAATATTTGTATTACATGTTTCCACCCCAATTATAAATGCCAACTTAAATAATGAACTATCTAAATGCTGCAGAGGGAGTCAATCACAACAAAGGCATATATAAACAGTGGTCATCCCCGTCTGCAGCAACAGCGAATAGTAGATGTGGTAGGGAATGAATGGGGGAAAGAAAAAGCGCCCCAATGCCGTATTCAAAAAAACTCCAGTGGACTTAAAACTTTCGAACGAGTCAGCATCATGTTTTCTTGGGTTTGTGAAAAGTGTCTATAGAATGTGAGCAACAAAATGGTAGCGAGTGCAGTTAGATGTGTAACGGTTTTCCTACATCATTGAAATAGCACGAATATGCACGTAACACAAAGAGAAAAGGTAACCAACTTTCAATTGTCACTATTAGCACGGAAGGCACACCTTTAACGATTATTAAATTAATTGACTACCAGTTCGTATGAGTAGACCATATGAACGAGTTCGTAATATTGAACTATAAGAACTATTCTTTATCGATTGTTTAAAGGAAACTGTTTTTAAGAAATTTAAGTCAAAGTTATTATGTGTGTAAATATATATATATATATTAATGTAATATTGTCAGTAATATGTGCCTTTTAATAATTGATTTAATTATAGCATAGTTACTCCAGATACAATAGATATCTATTAAGTAAAATATTAAAATAAATTGAGCAATTAAGCATGTGTATTTCTTTATGTTTTTGTGTGTTCGTATTCCGAGCTTGAGAACCGGGAGCTTCCATGCTCCACCCTTAGTGGCGGCATCATAGGTAAGTCCTATACTGGTAATTTTTGATAAGGACAATTTTACCTTATGACAGGTACCAAATTGTGATTATAAACACAGGTCAAATGCATCCATCGGCATCACTAAGTTGTTGTCAACTTGACAAATCTATATAAATAAAATTGAAAATATGTCTGTCTTTCTGTCTGTCTGCCTGTATGTATGCTTGTCTCACCATTACGGGAGAACAGCTTAACCGAATTTCACGAAATTTTGTGGATAGCCATGGAATAGTCCCACTAAAAATTTAGTCCATTTTTCAAGTTTGTAGGTCCAGGGGTTGTCTAAATATTAATTAAAAGCGCACAGTTAAACCTTCTATCGACACATCATTATGCAGACGATATATATTCCCGTAAATACATTTGAAGAAAATGATATCATGCCGCTTAGAAACGGATTTAAATCCAATGTGTTTAAGCGGCAGACGATGTTTATTAAATCTTTTCCCGATTAAAATAATAAAGAAATGTATATAAATTAAATTTTATTCAAACTGCATTTTTGACTGATGTATATCAAATAGTGCATTCGTGTTTAAAGATTACTGGAATTATTGATATTTTCAATTTATTATGCCATTTGTTTTATTTTGGCAAAACGGTTGACATTTTAGTACTGATATTTTTCTGTTAGTACATGGATATATATATCTTCTAATCTAGAATATAACTATTACGGGTATATCTTTCCATATAATTTTAGCGCTTTTATTTTGGCATATATTGAAATCAATTACGGCCCTCAAGTTTAAAGATTGCGGGGATAATTGTTATTTTCACTTTATTACGTCATCTGTTTTATTTTGGCAAAGATTTTTGAAATTCATATATTTTAATACTGGTAATTTTCTACTAATACACGGGTATATTTTCTACTAATACAAGTGGTATATTTTAAATTTCGAAAATATAAGTTGCACTCTTATCTTCCCATACAATATTAGTTCTTTTATTAGCTTCCAATGTAACTTTAGCTCTTTATTTTGGCATATATTGATTCAATTTCATATTTTTATGAAAATTTATTTACAAACGAACCAGGCAGTTTTATTATTCAGATCTGCCTTTGAAGATAATCCATGTATAGCGAGAACAGGGATTATTAAACTTCTTTTTAGGAGTATTAATTTAAATATTGTAATAGAATATTTTGAATAACAACGTTATTTAGACTAGTATAGGAATTTGCACCTGATTGTGAATTTTATGTTTGTTTTATGTTTTCTAATCTACGACAATGTAAGTAGACCGTGTAATTATCTTTCCATACAATTTTAGTGCTTTCATTTTCCAGGGGTTAACTAAGTACCAATTAAAAATGCACAGTTAAACCTCCCATAGACATAGCATTATGCAGAAGATATTTTGCCGTAAATTTTTTTAAAGAAAATAATATTATGTCGCTTAACAACTGATTTAAATCCAATGTGTTTATGCAGCAGGCGATTTTTATTACATATTTTCCGATTTAAATAATAAAGAAATGTATATAAAATAAAGTTTATCAAAATTGCATTTTCGATTGATTTATATCAAATACGGCCTTTGTATTTAAAGACTACTAGAATTATTAATATTTTCAATTTATTACGCAATTTATTTTATTTTGGCAAAAACGGTTGAAACTCCTAAATTCTAGTACGGGTATTTTTCTAGTAGTACACTGTTATATCTTCTTATCTACGAGAATATAAGTAGTACGGTTATATCACCCCATGCAACTTTTGTTCTTTCATTTTGTCATGTATTGGAATGAATTACGGCTCTTAAGTTTAAATCTTGCCAGTATAACTTATATTTTCATTGCATTACATTATCTGTTTTCTTTTGTCAAAGATTTTTGAAATTCATATTGTATTGTCTTACGAGTAATCGTCATCTAATGCACGAGTATATCTTCTAAAATTCTGGAATATAAGTAGTACGGTTTAGTCGCATACAATTTTAGCGCTTTTATTTTTGGCATATATTGATTCAATTTTATATTTATTGTAAATTTGTTTACAAACGGGACCAGGCTGATTTATTTATCAGGTGTGCCTGTGAAAATAATTTTTGTATATCTTGAAAGGGATTCTTAAACTTCTTTTAGGAACATCAATTTAAATATTATAATAAAATGCTTTGATTAAGAATATCATTTATTATAGTATAGGAATTTGGTCATTTTGATCGTGAATTTTATGTTTCTTTGTATTATATATTCTATGCGAACAATGGCTATATTGTAGTGAGGGTACTACTCTGCTAAAATATGGTATATTTTCTAAACTACGAAATTGTAAGTAGTACGGGTATACATTCCAAGACAATTCTAACGCTTTCATTTTGCCATATATTGGCACAATAATGGCCTTGGGGTTTAAAGATTACGAGGATTATTGATACTTTCAATTTATCACGTTATCTGTTTTATTTTGGCAAATATATTTGAAACTCATATATTGTAGTATGGGTACTCTTCTATTAATACACTGGTATATCTTTTAATCCACAAGAGTATAAATAGTAGGGGTACATGATTTCAGCGCTTTCATATTGGCATATATTGAAATCGATTACAGTCTTCAGGTTTAAAGGTGCCGAAGATTATTGGTATTTTCAATTTTTTAGGATATGTTATTCTTGGTAAAGATTTTTTAAACTTACATATTTTAGACGGGCAATTTTCTACTAATACACGAATATATTTTCCAATATACGAGAATATAAGTAGTATATCTTCCCATCTTCCCATACACTTTTAGCTCTTTTTCCTTGGTACATATTGATTTAATTTCATATTTTTTGTAAATTTGTTTACAAACGATACCTGGATATTTCATTCTTCTGATCTGCCTGTGAAGATAATTTTGTATAGCAACAACACAGATTCTTAGACTTCTTTAAAGGAACATTAATTTAAATATTTTAATAGAATGCTTTGAATGAGAATGTCATTTAGAATACTATAGGAATTTAAATATGGTTGTGAATTTTAAAAATTTTTATATTATATGTTCCGTCCGTACGAAGAACGGGTATACTGCTAGTTATTTATATGAATGGCAAAGAAATTTAATCTCAGCGCAGATTCCTATTGTTTTACATTCAAATAAAGATTTTGATATATGTAGAACTATATACTAAAGATGAATGTTTGAAAAAGACGAGTTAAAACTTACATTTTTTTTTTCATTTCCAGACTACAAATATGGATTTGCAAGAACTTCAAAGGTTCTTTGATTCATATTCTGTAACCATCATTTCCACTTCATCTGTTGTCCTCCTGGGTTTTCTTTACTACTTTAAAGGAAACAGTCACCTTCCAGGACCATGGGGACTGCCCTATTTCGGATATTGGCCTTTCATGAAAGATGCAACTGTTCATATACAACTTGCAGATCTCGCGAAGAAATACGGTGATGTCTATTGTTTCAATTTCTTAGGTCAACTGTACATCCACCTTGGAAGCATCAAAGCTATTAAAGAAGCCTATGTGACAAAATCAGACTGTTTTACTCAGAGACAAGCTGGCTTCACCATATTAAACGCTATTTTTGGAAAAGGTATATTTTTATTTTTATAATATATTGGGGAAGAATTGGGGAAAAGTACTGGGTGTACTGCGATAAAGATATTTGATATTTCTTTAATGCAAGAGAAAATTTAGAATTGGAATGATTTTTTGGGGGATGGGGATTTTTTCTATTTAAATTCCGAAATGAGAAACCCCTTAACAAAAGATTAACAACAGTCTCTAACACACTCATTCTACTTATAAAGTTCTTTAAAAGAGTTGCAAAGAGAACCCTTAGATAGCTATCATATACCATAGTGATCATGCTCTTTTGAGAATTTGTTTATGATATGCTTGTTTAAAAAATGAGTGTTTTAAACCCTATATTCTTTAACTACATCAACTACAGGACATAAATGAGCATTTTTTATAATATCATATTGTCATTATATTATTTATTTTAATATCACTCAGCATGCATGGAATTACCTAAAATATTTAAGATGTAATAATCCTAAAATATCTATGAAGATTACCTAAAATATTTAACAGTCCTAATAGGAAATTAGAGCCTAAATCTATATATTGAAACCAAAATTAAACGCTGCTTTTTCGAATCCTATCTGCCTTCCATAAAACCTTTGGCAACGCTCTAATGATCCCTTGTGACCCCAAATGGGGTCACGACCTGAGGGTCGTGCATCCCTGGTCTCCAGTCTCCTATAGAATTCGCGTTCTATTAGGGAGTTCTAGGGAGTTATAAAATAAATGCCTTTTAAAGCGAAATAACAAAGACAGCCAAATTTAACAAATTAAAAGATCTTTAATAATAACAACATGTATGACGAATTTAAAATTCAAAATCCAGAGCGCTTTCAGACATCATTCGTTACTTTCGAGACGTCATTCGTTACATTCATCACCTTCATTACTTAAATCAAATTTTAAGTACGTCATAAGTGGTGTTATCATTAAAGACCTTTTAATTTACCAAATTTGGTTGTCCTTATTATTTAGTTTTGAATTTTTTCTAAATCGGTGTGTTTCCATACATTTTGAGAAATGCGTTTTGTCAAGACATCAGAAGAAATTATATAGTGTTAGGGTGATGTATAGTAATTAAAAGTATTGAAGGAAGGCACCTTATCTAATTGCTCGGAGGTTTTAGATGCGCAAGTTATGCAGACGTACGAATAGGAGAAAATATTTTGCTTGAATTTACGGACACGACATTTCCAGAACTCGAGTAAAGGTAGAGTTTCCAAAAATGAGGTCGAGCTCAAATTTGAGAAAAGACCCACCATGGATTTGTTTCGCGTTTTTCAGAATGAAATATCCTATGTCTCTAATGGTGTTAAGATTACTTTCTATATGTCACAATTTTATGCACCTCGTACAATGGCTTGTTATTTAATATTTCTAGTAATGCTTTCTTGTGTAACTAGGTGGTGCAATGGCAAATGGTGAAGAATGGAAAGTGTTACGCAAGTTCACCACGCAATCATTTCGGGAATACGGCCTAACTGCTATGAAGGATTATATGTCAGGACCTGTAGATGATGCTATAGCGTCCACAGTTGACAGTCTACGTGCAGAAGCTGGAAAACCGGTCAATATACTTCCTACTTTGACCATTCGATGCACCGCCATTTTACGCCGTATGATGTTCAATGACGACGGGATATCAGAAGGAGAATTAAAAGAATTAGTAGAAGCCTACGAAAAAGTTTTTCCCATGTTCGCCGGAACTAAGATGCTTCTGACTGGACAATTTGCTAAGTGATGATATTTCCTTAAAATTTTATCTCTTTCTCATATTTTTACATAAAGTGTTTTCGCTATTTTGATGGGAAACCACAATTCAAAGAAAATATTTAAATGTTTGTGTGTGGTGAAGGGAAGCAGCAGAAGCAGATCTCCACTGACAATAAGTATCAATATATCTATCAATTATAATAAAACTTTCCATATCTTACACAATATTTTACTTTAAAATAAACCATTTAGTCGTAATTCATCGGTACATTCATACTTCCATACCAAACCGTTTTAGGGTTTCCTTTTACTACTTGAGGGTGTCTTTGGCAGTGTGCCAAGTACTTTAATGTTAGCTTTTGAGGGGATAATTCGCTTCTCTTGCCTCATCTGACAGCACACCACTGCATTAAAAAATCACTACGCCAGTATATATTTTTTTAAATACAGTAAATTCCTGAATATCTGATATGATGCGGACCGTAAATATCTCAGGAAAACACGGAAAAAATATAAATGAAACAATGCTCACTTCCTTCTCTAAGATATCCCTCATTTCTTCGTCAAATAAAATATGTACTTAAGAAAAAGAATATGTGCGAAATATACTTTTCTAATAATAAGTGGACATATTAAGTAATTATGTATTTTGTGTAGTACATACTATACGTACTTAAACATACTCTTAGCTTGCTGTTCAGTGCTCTTAATTGCATATTGGCATCCATAATGTATTAATCACATGGTTGAACTAGATGGAATTAAGGATTCATTGCGAATTATTCGAAATTTTAAGATTCCACGTGTGGATATAATTTAAGAACGCCTGCTAATATAGCTATAGAAAAATACGTGTAGACATATTAGACAAAAACTAGAACTAACTAGAACATTCTTATCTATATATACAAATTGAGTATTCTCTATCGGTAAGTGATGGATTGTCTCCAAAAAGCTTCACAATGATGCAGTTCTGAATATATGTCTGTACGTCAATAAGTACAAAAAGAAATGAATTAAAATTCTTGCACACCTGGGTTTTCGACAGTGCTGAATTGATTATTACTAAAATTTACCCTCTTTTCTATTAATATTATTTCCAATCTGACTTTCACATTTAATATTACAAAATTCTTTGAAGATGAAAAATGTTATAGATTGGTGCCACAGTATAAAATAGGAATCAAAATTTCGTAACATATATAGAAAAACAATTAAGGCATCCATTTAACATTAAGAGCTCGAAATTTCAAGCAGTCATAACGTCCCAACAGTTTAATTAAAATATATAATTTTTTTATAAATTCACAGGCGCTTTGACCTGGAGAATCTAAACATGTTATAAAAAGTGGTTATTGCCCTAACCAAATCGGTGAAAAGTTTAATATGAGTACTTTCCCTTATGCAACTTAGTTATTCATGGCAACTCATTTATTTATGGCAGGCATTACTACGAGTCCAATCATACATTTTATTTTACTGAACAGACCAAGGGGCCGGAATAACGCGTGGTGTTCGGAATATTTTGGGCAGACAGAGCATCATTATTTCGCATCGACGAAAAGTAAAGTCATTACATTATGTAGGGAAAATCAAGTACTACTCATATCGGATTGTTTTAGATAAAACCATCCATCAGAAAAAATTGTATGAACGAACTTCGCATGTAATTTTAACAACGTTTTAAATTCGACGTATGCGTCTAAAACCAGTTTCTCGAAGCTCGAAAAGCGAGATACACTCTTCTGGATAGAACCACTGTGAAACAAACACCCTTTATATATGTAATTCTTCATTGACTCTATTTTTACCTATCGCTTTGACTCAGTGTAATATTGAAATTATGTTTGTATTTGGCTCTGCATAAATATCTTGTGCAATGATGTTTTTTCTGATGATGGGCGTTTGACATTCCGAAAACATTAAAGATTTGTATATTGTGTATTTTACATCCGTAATATGAAAATGAAAAGTTTAATGTTATTGTGTTTTTAACTATTTATGTCACGTATGTGTAGCCATATTAATGCTAAAGTTTTATGATTCTTATTCATTTTTCGCTGTTAATTATTTCAAGCTTCATTTTTCTTCTTTTCCAGAATGGTAATTTGCCCCCTTGATTCGAATTACAGAACCGCAATACAAAATCGCAATATCCTTAGAGAAATTTTGAAGAAAGTCATTCGAAGGCACGAAGCTAAATTTGATCCAGGTTCTGTCAAAGATTTGATAGACAGTTACATTAAAGAAAGGAAAGACCGCAGTAGCAGGAACGATCCCACGGCCAAATACTTTACAGGTAATAGTTGCTTAACAAAAATACAGTTCACCTGAACATCATCTGAACAATTTGGTAATTGTACCACAAATCCTCTTTTTCACAAAATGTTCCTTTAAAATAGTTGTATCTCCGAACACCATAATCTGAAAAATCGGTTATCCAAAATAAGGGTATTTTCAGAGGTGATGACTCATTACATATTCCCTTTCCTTCTATTTATTTTTCAAATATTTCAACTCTACAGAATGGTAGTTCATTGAAAGTAACGTAAATTAATTATGAGATTTAACTATACAGTGTGTCAAGAAGAAACCGTATCAGAGTAAATTTCTGATGAAAGAATATAGGTATTGTTACATTTTAATGCAGCTGCATAGAAAACCCTTACAACACTTCACAATAAGACAATATTCGGGGGACTAACTCCCTCGCCTCCTTTTAAATTTATCCTTTTAATTATACGCACAGTTTAATGTTCTTTTTATTTGGAAAGATTTATAATGTATTTCTGTATTTCTTAATTTACAAGACTCTTCTCAGCTTTTCCTGACAGACACATAAATATATATATTGATTTGAAAATTGATTTGTAATTGATATTTTTCTCTATCTCTAAAAGGGGCGAATTAACCCCCACCCCCACATAGAGGGGGTTAGCTCTCTGAGAGTTGTTTCTTCGTAAAGCACAATAGTGGTTTCCTATACCGCTGCATTTTAAAATATAATAACTCTCTTTGTTTTTGAGAAATTTCCCCTGATACGGTATTTTCTGGACACTATGAATATTATAACGCACTGGCATAAGCGTTGAGTAGTGAGGTGCGAGTTCACATATAATTTTTCGGTATATAGAGTAACTACTTACTGTAGAAAGTTTAGTATATTTAAATACGGTCATTTTTATTAACGCTTTACAACATAGTTGAAAAGTGTTTATGACTTTGTTCATTCTGAATGTCTGTCTGCCTGTCCGTTAACAAGATAACTGAGGAAAAGTGACTTTATCAAACTGAAATTTTAGTATGCTGTTCAGACGGTCTGTAGGACCTATGGGAATATAAATGAATAATATCACCCAATTAGTTTTGGATTGAACCCGGGTTGAAAAATGAAATGCATTGAACCCTAAGGGACCTAATTTTTCAAACATTTTTAAGCAAATTTAAAATTCACAAATTGCTTCCAACGTTTAAAAAATATTCAAATTATCCCATGAAATATACAAAAAAATTTCAGGAAAATATATTCAGTAGTTTTTAAATAAAAATTAAAATAATAATTACACCCTTTATATGAAGAGATCACGTGATCCACTTCAAAATAAAATACGGCATCCATCTTGTGTCAAAATCGTGATTTTTAAAGCTCTTTTTAATTCATATTTAGTGTTGTATTCGTCCTAAAACCACTATATTTTTGCTTAAATTCTGTGCATCTACATACTGAAACAATGCAATTACAATATATTTGAGTTTAAATGATCATCAAACTTTGATTACTTCTACAACGAAGCCCAATTTTCACTTACCAATAATGTAAACACCAAAAGATATAGAATGAGTTTTATAAGAATTGCTGCATTTCTTTAATGCAAAATTATTTAGCTCATGGAGTCTACAATATAGCTGGTATGAATGAAACATTCAATGATCTTACACAGAGAATCACACGATTTTTTTCGATGATGTTTTAAGCATAGAGTTAAATTACTTGTACTTCCATGGTTTTAATTTCTTAAATAAAATAAATTATTACAGTATTGTGATAAATGAAAGGAATGGAAAAGCGTTTATGAATAAAATGCTGCTTTTTTATAGAGAAACAGGCGATTTATATTTCTATGACGTCATTTGAATAAAGTTCATTTGTTTTCGATGAAGTTTTCAAATATAATAAATTAATGTAGTATTGTGATAATTTTAAAAATATTACCGAGGAATGCATCGCAATTTAGAGATGTTTATATAAAGTTGCATTGAAGTTGGAAAGTGTTTCATAATCAATGCTTTATGCATGATTGATCTTTCTTGTATTACAGTGAAATTACCCGATCAAAAAAGGTGATTTCAGCGCTCCTAGATGCGAATTTAAAAGTCAGAATATTAAACTCTATAACAAAACGAGATAGACGAAAAAAGCCAATTACAGTTGTAGAGCATATATCTAATTAGTATAGGAATCTGCACCAGGAACCAATGAAACCCGTATACAGAGGACAATAGTGTCAATATGTTGTGTCATCAGAGCCTCTAACATATTGACACCTGCAATTAGTGTTTCTTTCAGACATACCTCCGGGGGTGGGGGCGAAGACTCTTCCCCCGCAGAAATTTTATGAAGCCTAGTTTTTATTTGTGTGACACAGCATTTCGATATATTTATATACAGCAAATATATAACTTGCCCCCCTAAAATGGTATTCGCTTCCCTCGTCCAGAAAATCCTGAAAGAAACACTGCCTGCAATACTTGTTTGAATTAGATTAGATACTGATATAACGTTGCCTAATTTGCGTAAAACTCACCAATTATAAGCCCGATTTATTTATTTACAACGAAACCGTATAAGCAACCTGTAAGCCAAGTTTATTGGCTTTCCCCATACACGCATACACTACTGGCACCTGTGTACTACGTGTTTTAAGACGTACATGAGCTGCACAGTTGACATTATAAGCCTCCGTATCTAGGCGTGTGACGATCGCTGTTCCCAGTCAATACTGACGCACGTTTAATGTAGTATCACAGGCCCAAAATTATGTACAACCCAAACAAGGATGACGTTTTTACTCAGAATTATAATTCATTTCAAATTTTATCCTTTTTTTTTCAGAATGATATGAATAATATAGACATCACATATTGTTTTGTGTTGTTTTTGCATAATGCATTTATTAAATCTATAAAAAATAAAAGATATTTTTTAATTTCTTTTTTCATAATAGCTTTTTTTTCTATCCATAAATTAAAACATCTGATGTGGGCAACACATGACTTTCCTTATATAATGTAATGAATTTACTACTTTTACAGTAAAAAAATAGGTTTTTCTTATAGTAGATAATAATATTCTTTCCAAGATATTGAATTTTCGACAATTAGTCGTAATTTTCATTGATTTAGCGTCATTTTTATCCATTTAGCGAGATTTTCGTTAATTTGGCAACATTTCAAAAAGTCGCCAAGTTGGAGACATTCTACCAAATTCGTCGCCAAAATTTCGCCAAGCGTTATGGATGAAGAAATAAGTTGTTCTTACAACAGAAAAATGACTATTGGCGTTCAAATACAAAAGTATTACTCAAAGTATCTTTTTTCATGAATGGAACGAGCTAAATCTACGAGAATGATGTCACCCAATTTATCGCATGGTATTACATATGAAAAATGAAAATGTTTCTCAATAGGAATTTTTTTTTTTCATTTTATATAACTTTTTAATATTTTTTTTTAAAAATGTGCAAAATCTCGAGAACGGTTCATGTTAACGTTCTAAAATTTATGTCAATCGTTTTCTAATGAAAAATTACATAAGAAATGTCTATATGCGTAACTTTATTAGTGGTTTTGATTTTTTGACGATTTTTTCAAAATTTTATTCGAAAATTTAAGGGGGGTTCTGAACATTCGATTACGTATAAAAACAATAGGCTTCCAGTGTTTACGGATTGTGATTTTTGTACCAAATTTGGTTTGAATCGGTCCATTCGTTCGTCAGTTATCGTCTCCACAGACTCACTGACACACACACACACACACACACACAGACATCACTTCAAAAATGTTTGATTCGTGATCAGGGATGCTTGAAACGTGCTCTCCCGTCGAAAACTCAATTTCGAATTTTCGACCCCGTCACAATACTTTCCTCATACATTATGTATATAAGGAAAGTAAAAAGCGGGACTTTTCATTAAGTATGGTAACAGTGCCTGCCGTATGAAAACATTTATACTTATATCAATGTAAAGGTAACCAGTAACTTATACGGACTTTTCCACGTGCTCACCATCTTTTCTAGGTTATGTTTCATCAGTACACCAAGAGATGGCTTCCAAAGCTGAAAAAATCTGGTTTAATGGCCTGCAGCCAAGCCATTAAAACTTATTCATCTTGATTGTTAGTGGTATATCGCTTTCCAGCCAAATGCTTCTTCAAAGGTCCTAAGAGACGAATATTAATGAGTGCTAGGCCGGAGCTGTAAGGTGGATCTTCAGGCACCTCCTAGTGGATGCGATATCAAACTCTTTGCACCTAACCCAAACTTGCATACGCGAAATAATACTAGTCCATATACCTTAATAGCTGGCGATAAATTTCAGCTGGGGTTATGCTCTAAATTTTCAGAAATATCATTACGCTATGTATCTCAGCAACGTTTGCACAAGTGATGCCCTTTTTAAATGCTTTTTAAATAATGTGCTTGATATGTACTGCCTTTCAGTGGCAGGGAAAACATGCAGAGATCTGAGTTCATGCTATCGGAAAGTATATAACCAATAAAGAATTTCACATGTTGGATAAGCTTTCATACCGTATTAATTTAAACGCCCTTGTATAATAGCTAATCATACAATTTTGTAACGTAATTTTAAATGCTCGTTTATAAGTATTATATTTTTATAAATTCAAAGAATCAGGTTTTTATGTGAAGCGACAACCCCTATAAGAATAACCCGAAAAAAAACGCGTCCGCATTATTAAAATAAATCTCTAAAATGGGCAAACTTCTGAAAGCAATGACAAAATATCCACCGATAATTTGTTATAGAAGAAGACCATATATTATGACAGTTTTCTATAACTCTGTTATGAACAATAGAATAACAAACTAGAAGTCACTTCACTAATCCGCACATGTTGCATCTTTTAGTTTTAAGAGTCACATTCTCTGATATTTCATTTCAGATGACAGTCTGGTGTCTTCCCTTATTCAGTTTATTGGCGATGGAATATCATCTGTCGCTGTGTTCATCGGTATTTTTATTAATGGTTTATTGGATCATCCTGATGAGCAAGAAAAAATCTACAAGGAAATTGAAGATGTGATTGGACACAATAGACAGGCAACTTTAGAAGACAAGAATAAGCTGCCTTATACAAATGCTTTTATACAAGAAGTGATGAGAACGACGGGATTTGCACTTCTTTTCCCAAGTCTAGAATGCACCAGTAAGTACATATACTGGAATTAAGAGGCTTCCGTATATGCTATTGTATAGGAAATTTTCGAAATGGCGCATCTACAAAAATTGATATTTACGAAAATTAAAAATACTAATTGCTATGGCAGGAGAACTATAATTTACAGAAGACATTTAAGGTCAAATATTTACATAATAATAATGGCATTCTTATTTTAAAAAAAATATTTGTTCTTAAAAATATTCATTGAACTGATCCAAGAGAATTAGGAGAAAAATTCGGGGTATTTTCATTAAAAATAAAACAGGTAAAATCGTTTCTAATAGCACAAATCATAACATACAACTTACATTCATGCAACAATGTAAATAGGCGTTTTAAATATAACAAATCTGATCAATAACTCAAAAATTCTCTACTGGAGACTCCAGAATTTTAGATGTAATCAACAAGAAAATTTCACTGAAGAAATCTCTAAATTCTGTTTGCATATACTACTTTACAACTGTCTAGATTCTCAATCTTTTTATTAATAATTTACCAAGATAGGAGGGTTATGTGCGATTCTAAAAAATTAGCATACGTTTTTCTTACGTTCGAAAACGATAACAAACACTTCTTCAGACATGTATTATCAATTAATGACGGACTTTAAGACGAATAATGATATCACTCCGTTTCGGGGAACTAAGTTCAAATTCATAAAAAAGAACTTGAAATGACAATTATTGTTCTATTGAAACTTGTTTCTGATAACTATATATAAGGCGGAAAAACTTGTCCAACAAAAGAATGAGTTCCGAAACTTACCACCAGATTTCCTAAATGATGCTTACTCGTGAAACTTGCAAAATATTTCTTATAATGTGCAAAATAAGAGATGAACGTAATATAATTTCTTATTAAATATATTACTTGATAATGAAGGTTAGAAGGGAGTGGGGGGGGTGTACAAAAATTCTAGCTGAAAATTTTGACAAGCACATTCGGGTGCCTATGCAAATATCCACAAATAAAGCCCTGTTCTGTTGCTGTGACTTGCGATACGCAGTTGAAATTATGACTGTTTTATTAATGCTATGTTGTTCCATGACACTAAACGGTTATAAAATTTGAGCAAACTTGTTCGGTAAGTTTTAAACATGCAAAGAAAATGGAACCTTTTTCTAAGCAAACTGTGGAGGATATCAAACGTGCGATCCAGGGGTATGCAATGAATAATCAATCTAATGTCCATAGACCGGGCTGTTGAAATTAAAAAATTATTTTTTATTTTCAATTACTGTCAGTGCGGAAATAATGCCATATATATCGCACGAAAAATTTTAACAAAATAGCTGAAAATTTTTCCGAGCCTTTCAGAAGTTGAATATTTATAAAAGTTCCTTAAACTATGGTTGAAGCAAACGCTCTATAGAAAGAGTTTAACTTTATTTTGGAATCAGATTTGTGTAAAAAACTTTTTATTACGATTCATTATGGTACGAAAAGAATTCATACAGATCGTTAAATATTTTGTTGCACACAATGAGGATCAATTTTAGGAAAATTTTGTTAAAAATATAATTGAAGCGATAAATTGAGAAAAATACTTTATTTTAATTTTAGATTTTGGATAGCACAAGAAAGTTTTATTATACGTGTTTATATCACACAAGCTTATTAATCGATAAATTAAATCATCCTACAAGTTCTTAAAATTTACAATAATTATATAATTATTATAAGTACTTTCGCATTAAACTATAATAACGACATAACATGAAAGCTACCATATAAATGTGGCTGTAAGACGACATCCTCACACTCTTCCTTCATTTTTGTAATTTTTAATTTTAGTTAGGACGATTTGAATAATATTCTTTGAGTCCAACATAAGGAATTATTTTTTTTATTCCCGTTCTCTCTTACTCTATGCTTTTAAAGTAATCGATCTTACTCTATGCTTTTAAGTAATATAGCGAGATAATCTTGATATCTCGCTCAACAATTTGTTAATGCGAATGGCATGGTGAAATTTTAAATTGCAGAGCTGATATTTTTCTATTCCAACATTTAACCAACCGTCGGCTATTAACACATGCTCGATTAATAGCCATTTATTCTAGCTGCACAATCAACTTAAATTTTAACTTCAAAGTTTAACGTTGAAATTAATAAAAGCGCTTTTACGATTTGGCCATCTTCCTTTTTTTTAATATACGCTTCATAACGGATTTTTTGTGATATATGGAATCGGAGATTATAGCTATTAGAGCGTCTTTTTAATGACCGAAATATACTTTTTGGGCGATTATATTCTCTTAAATCATCTAAAAGCATCTTATAGTATATTATCTCAAATGCAAGTAACTTATATCATTAATCATATGTAGTAGATGGTTTATTAATTCATAGCAAAATGTATATTTTTATTGAAAAGTACTTAGACAAATGCATCTATACCTCCCATGTGTTACGCACTGACTTATGTAGTTAGAACAACGGACAAAAATTAGTAGAACAATGTTCATCAAGAGTCCAGTTGCTTAATGAGCTCCCTAGCTCTCCAATAGCATGCATGGAAGCCTTCCCTTGATAATTTTAAATTTTCTAACAGATGGATGATGAATTTGCTTTCACTTGAAATCACATATAGGAATATACATTTTCATAAAAAATTCTTCTCGGTGTAAATATGTTACTTCCTTGGCATCAAAGTAAGACTTCAATGAAATGATCATCTTTTCTACTGCATTAAATGGCTGACCTTATTTTACGTTGTTCAAATATAATTTTACATTTATCTATTACAAAGAATAGATTATCAAAATAAATCAAATTTACGTATATAATATAGAAAACGCAATCTAACAGATCTAACAAGAAGTTCTGTTTTGAAGCTTTTGCAAACAGCAACATTTAAATAAATATTTTAAATAACTTATAAATAACTTGGATATGAGACTTGTGTATCAGCTTTACCCTCTTCAATAATTATGTGTAATATTCCTTTTTGTCAGAGGAAACCATTGTCAATGGTTGCAAAATCCCTAAAGGAGCCGTAACAGTGATGAACTTGTGGTCTTCAAATAAAGATCCAAATGTTTTTGAGAAACCTGAGGAATTCAATCCTTCAAGGTACATGACTGGACCTGGAAAACCAAAAACCGAACTACCGATGATGTTTGGTGTGGGTGAGTAAAATAACTAAAACCCATTTCTTACTTTGATATTATCATTAATCTCGACTGTAGTGATTCTTAGTCTTACGTTCGACGAAATTGGAACTTCTATGAAAATAAATATAATTTAGGTTGATTTTTCGATTGTTTTCTGAGCAATTCTGCATGATATTAGCATTACTTTCCGTATATAAGTATCCGATACGAGAAACGTACTCTGACGGGGTCAAAAATTCTAATTATCAGATGGTTTACATGTTTTGTAGCAGCTCAACATGAATCGTATGATTTGTATGTGATTACGAAGGCCAGGTACTACTGCGATACCTGTCAATCGCTTGATGAAAAGAAAACCATTACTTTCGAGAGGGGAAATAAATAACGTTTTTAGAAATGTTATTTGTTTCGTGAAAAATAAACATCAATTTCTTAAAATTTTACTGCTTCGCATCTAAGTTTAGTACACTGTAGAGTCTATCTTTACAGAATCACAACTTATATCGCCATCCATAGTAGCTGCTTGTAGTACTTCTTGCTGCAGTCAATTACAAGGAGGAGTTATTAAGTATATACCTTTAAGAAAATACTATTCCTAAGCACTATCTTCCCGTGTCATTAACCTGCGCCACTTCACTAAAAAAACTGATGCTCTAGAAGATGCATGGTGAGAATATATTACCTTCTATATGGATTTTCAATTTACACACTAATACCATTTAGAGTAAAAAGCAAAGTTCCATGATCGAAGGCGATGGCCTTCCACATCAGCACACCAGGAGCGAATCAGACAGACGAAATTTGCATAACGTGTCGATCTTTGACAATGTCACAAAATATATATTGTGAGGAGTATTTATAAAATCTATCTTAAATATGTTACTTAAGAGACGAGAATAGGTTAAGACTAACCGTTACATTAGTTCTTTCCTATTATTATTTTTTTGAAAGAGCATGGAAGAATTTAAAGACTCAAATACATAGATCCATCACTGCTGATGTTATGGACCAGCTCGTGGGGCAGAGGGTCTCGAAATTTAGGTTTTACTCAGAATGGTGATAGAGAAGAAGAAAATATCCCTCATTAATATTTGCAAATAGCAGGCTGCGACACAAAACACTAGATGGGGCGCGGTAGCCCAGTTGTTAGCGCGCGGGAATTGCACTCGGTAGGCCCGGGTTCTATCCCCTTCGCTGCCAAAACTGTCGCCGTGTTCACACGGAGTACAATCACGTTAAACATGTGGGCCCGTAAGTCCTTTCGAGAGATTGGTGGTAGGGGAAGGAGGATACGGTCCCTATGGATGCCCCCTCCCACTGAGTTCCGGTCTAAATTGGGAGACTCTTCTCGGCGGTCCAAACTGTTACCTTACACCTTTCTGGTAGGTCGGACGATCTGGGTCTCAACAACAACAATAACAACAACAACCAAACGTTAGACGAAAATCATAAATATTGCTATCAGCAAATAAAGTGATTGAAACCGAGTACTAACTAACAGTTAAAATGGATAAAATGGGTGCAAAAACAACTATAATGTACTGTATGTTCTCACACATTTCAATATTGACTGTTTCGTTGCATATGTTACACCTCTATAAGGTATAAAAAATTATAACTTAATAAATTGCTTTTGAAAGGAGGAATCTGTTTATCGCTATTGAAATAGGTTGGTATATATAATCCATTGCCCCTGCTGTTATAAACGAAAAGTTTTATTTTCAGACCTCTATAAGCTTGAATTACACAGATAAATGATGATTTAATGTTACCAATAGATTGAACTCCATTTATAACACCCGCGGGCGATAATATCTTGGATTGGAATACAACGCGAATGCAAGCATATCTCCCTTTTTTATCGACTTATGTGGTGTATTTTTCCGTTTTGTACTTTCTAACTCTTTCTGTTGTCTAAATGCATTCTGTAAGTGACCCAGAGGTTAAAATTAATGATATTCTCATAGCAGAAGAATTTCCGAAAGATATTTATATTATTCTGTGGTAGTCTGTAGAACAGAATGATAGCATTTCATCGCTTAGATTAATCTAATTAGCCTACACATAACGGGAAGTTATAAAAAAATTCATTCAAGCAATTTTAAAAAACAGACATAATGACTTACGCAGTACCGTAATGACTGAAAGGCATGTATGTACACTACTGTTTATACTTTTAGTAATGTATGTGCTATGTAGTTGCAGTCCTTTTATCAAAATAATTGATTAAAATCTGCAGAATACGGACTTTCGTATTCTGTAAACATCTTTGTTTAGCAGGCACTTAAATATGGGATATAATAATATTTAAAAAATAAAATATACTAATATATTTCAACACTTAAAGTTGAACACTTAAATAGCACCTCTCGTTTATAGCACAGTTACCCCTATAACACGGATGGTTTGATGTCACCTAAAATCTGTTTTACAGCCGGGATTGGCTGTACTATTTGTATATCTATATTAGGGGACTACTTCTCCCTACTCGCTCATACTCACCAACTCCAACGAACATTTCGCTTCGCTCTGCCCTAGTAACATACGTTTGCTCTCCACAATTGTGTCCACTACATCAAAATATTTTGATGCGAGATTATGTCCATCAGAACCAACAGTTCATGTTCAGAAAAACAGGTTCATTTGACTGACAGCCAACGTAAGAAATAGTTTAAATGGGTTCAGGAAGCCAAAACACGTGTTTATTCCTTAGAAGTATGGAAAGCAAAAATATATTCGAGAAAACAATACTTTCTCTATACAATAGTATGTGAAAGGAATAAATATGCTTACACTATGATCCGAAAAAGGAAATATAATAAATAAGCAAGTCTATTTTCATTATTTGTCCCTACTAGTTAAAGTTATTTTAATTTCCTGTTTTAATTCACTTGCTCCTTCTGTTATGAACGAAAAGTTTTATTCAGTTATGATCCAAAAAAGCGAATGTAATAAATAAGCTAGTCTATTTTCATTATTTGTCTTTACTAGTTTAAGTTATTTCATTTTCCTGTTTTAATTCAATACAATATTTTGAATATATTCAATAGATATTTTTCGTCAGGAGCAACTGAAATTATTGTCATTATTTAGGATAATTAACCCGTGCCTGCAGTGCATTTAACTTTGTCCTGGATAATCTGCTTTATCATGACAGTAATTTTAACTAATCTTTCCCACATGAGAATTGCCACTTGAATTGAGGATTAGCATGGTCTTTGTATACACAGCAGTGCAGATTCTGGGCTTGATTCTGATTAGTTGAAAAAGGCTAAAAAATGAAATTCTATCATTATATAGAAGAATATACACTGAAATAATTGACTGATGAGGTGATGTATCAAAATTATCGAGCACTTTCACTATAGCTAGAATCTTGAATTTCCCATTATTAAATTCATCTCAGCTTCGAGATCAATGGAAAAAATATAAAATTTTGAAAATATTATTTTCAGACCTTTATAAGCTTGAATTATACTGATAAATGAAGATTTAAGTTACCAATAGAGTGAACGCCGATTATAAAACCCTCAGCGGTTATATCTTGGATTCGAATATAACGGGGATGTAAGCATGTTTCCATTTTTTCATCGGCTTATATTTTTCTGTTTTCTACTTTCTATCTCTTTCCGTTGTTGAAACTTCGAATTTAAAGTGATGATGCGAAGAGATAATCGAAACACCCCAAACCACTTTTCAAAATTATCAATCCCTTCTACTCGAGTCATAATCTCGATTTTGATCTCATTGAATCCATATCAACTATCGGGTCAATAAAAAATTTCGTAGAAAGAAATACAAAAGGATTTCCAAAAATCCTACACCACTTTGCTTAACAGATGTGATAAATACACGAGATGTATTTTTATTTGGTGTCAGTATTTAAAACCTGAAAAAATAAATACATTTATAAATAGTATAAAACAATATAATATTTCTGGTGGTTAAAAACCGTTTCAAAATAACAATTAATGAATTTTGTCGTGTGGAAATGATATTCAAAATATTCATGAGCTAGAAATAATAAAAACACATACTTCTAGGCCAGTTAAAAAAATTAAACATCTAGACTATTACAGAGGAAATAAGATTCAATATATTTTCCTATTTAAACACAATTATATAATTTTGAAATGAGCGCTATTTCTGTTTTCAAATCTCTTTTTTTTCTTTTTTTTTTTTTTTTTTTTTTTTTTTTTTTTTTTTTTAATTTAAAAAAAATTATTAACAACTTTGATGAGGTGTAGGTGCCACTTTTAATGACCACATTTCACACCTTTCCAAAGAGCGTAATGCGGACGAAATATCTATTATGTGTGTATCTTTATGTGGACTTTGAAAAGGTTTTCCAATCTTCCTTTTCATTGGTAACTTTCTTTTATTTTGCTCATCTTTTTATTTCATCTAATTCATCTTTAGGTTTGCTGATCATTAATTCATTTTGCAGCTAATGTATATTTTATTTTCAATATTTCCTCATATTGTATTTATACAATGATATTACTTATTAATAGTATTATTAGTATCTTGCTGTATTAATATATTTTGCTGTATTAATAAATTTTATAAAAAAATTGGTATATAAAATCTTTAAAGTACTTTTTCTGGGAAGTATAATATATCAATTTTTTTTAATTTCGATGCAATATTACTTTGTATTTGGAAAAAAATATTGTTCAGAATTAATTCTGCGCAAATATTAATCAAATATACAAAAGTTTTTATTTTATGTATTTAGAAGTCTTCATTAATGATCAATTTGTTGGATAGGAAGGTGACACATGAAAACCGATTTTTAAAATTTGAATTACTTTTTTTGTTAATGTTTTATGCGATTTCGACCGTTTTTTCCCCTTTTTTCTTTTTTTTCTCCACCATCCAGACGTCGTAGAAAAACAAATCACACGACCGGAAAGAGCAGACAATTGCGAGTAAAAATATATCAATTTCAAATCTCAGGGACGAATTCTAATATTTTTTAAAGATTTTTAAGCAAAGGTCACTTTTAGGTCAAAAAAATGAACTTTCGTTTTTAAATCCTGCCGTCGGGAAAAGTACCGACGATTTCGACAAATAATTTACATTTTTAGAAAGCTCAAAGATCAGGCATTCTTACAAGCCCAATCAGGTCAAGAAATAATTAAAAATAGCCGCCCGATCCGGATTTTAAAGAAGTAATGATTTTAAATTTCTCGGCAAAATCGTTAAAGGAGTTCCGATTCTTCACCCACATGCTCGCGCAGACGCACAGCGTTTATATGGTGACGGTTTTGGACATGCATCGGGTTAGAAAATTGCGTTATATTTTAAATGATGGAATTAAGATCTTAGCATATAGCCAATATAAAATTTAAATGATTGAATTATGGTGTATTGAATTGTGGTAATGTATTTTATACATCGGGCGGTGGTAACAATATACAGAGTGAAATTATTTTTATTAGAAAATTACGTTATATTTTACGTTATATGGTCGTTATAAAATTTCAATGATTGAATTATGGTTTTACCGTCATTAAACTAAAACAACGGTCATTAATATAAATGGTCATTATAAAATTGGTCATTGTAAAATGTAAATGATTGAATATATAATAAATATGGTCATTATAAAATTTAAATGATTGAATTATGGTGGATTGAATTGTGGTGACGTATTGTATACATCGGGTGGTGGTATCAGTATACAGAGTGAAATTATTATATTTATATGAAATTATTATATTTATTAGAAAATTACGTTATATTTTAAATGATGGAATTAAGAACTTAGCATATGGTCATTATAAAATGTAAATGATTAAATTATGGTTTTAGCGTCATTAAACTAAAATAAACTTTGGTAACTCCCTGGGTGATGGTGCCAGCGAGTTTGCCACGGTCAGAATTTTCAAGGTTAGCGAACACGCTGGTCGCTAGTAACTAATAATCATAAGATTTTTTTCCAGATTCTGAATATTAAAAGGACTTTCCTGGTATCTAAAGGAATTGTTTTGTGGGGGCAGGATAAGATATTGAGGCACATACATATATAGTAACACAATAAAAACATTGATAGACATTAAAATGCTATCAATATTATACATTTAAAAACATTAAGATGACAATTTTTAATATTAAGACAAAAAAATTATTAAATACTAATTTACGTTTTTTTTACAGGCAAGAGATCTTGTGTCGGGGAGTCATTCGTGATGATGCAAACATTTCTGTTCCTTGTTGGATTCGTCAAAAATTTCAGATTAGAGCGACCAGAAGGCCCTAAGAAGGATTTTCTTTTAGATGGAATTATCGAAATTCGTGCTATTCCAAGAAAACAATAATATTTCGACTGCAATAAAATATTTTCATACGAAAAAAAGGAAAAATGTCTCATTTTTACTCTTCGTATTAAACGTTTTTGAGGTTTGTACTGTAAATAATCCATAGCTTTGGTGAATAAAATGTCAATTAAAGAATTCATAATTGTATGTGTGTGTGTGTGTTAAACTGATGAGTTTTTCTCTTGTAAAGTTTTCTTTTGCTTTTGAAATAACTGAAAATAATTAAATAAATCTGATGTGGACAGCGCATGATTTTCCTTATATAATACAATAAACTTACTTCTTTTACAGAGAAAAAATAATGTATAAGATCCTCGGCGCTATGTTTTTGACAGCGAATTGTGCATTTGACGCTATAAACTTTCTCTCCCGTCGAAAACTCGAATTCGAATTTTCCACCCCGTCAGAATACTTTCCTTGTATATTATAATATGTATATAAGGAAAGTTTTAAAAGTAATATAGGTAAAAGTGATTGGTGCAATAGTTTTGTATACTGTTCTTTATGTCAAAATGTCCTTACGGTCAAAACTCCGGTTTACGAGTTCTGGTATGCTGATAAGAGACTCTATCCTCAAAACCTTCCATAATTTTCTGGCTACATAATAATGAAATACAAGAAGAGTATAACGCCAGTTTTAAGTAATATTGGTAAAACCCCAATACTTTAGTTATGTTACAAACCTCTAGAAATGCTATAAAGAAAGCAGTGGACACAAAAGATAGTGTTCAAAATGTTTATAAACTTTAGTTTCAAAATCTCTTTAAACGTCATTTTCCCAAAATATAATTTCATTTTACCTTTTTGCTTAGCATTATGGTGTTAGGTAATGCAAAGAACATTCATTGATACAAAAATGAACAGGGAACATGGATATTACAATATCGATTAAAATGCCTCTAAATAAGCTCTACACGAACTCAAACAAGATTACTAGTTTTAATTGATGAGGAGTCTACAAAAGTAAAACAAAATAAATACAACATACAATGTTGAGTAAAGGTGTCAACAGGTTTCAAAGGCAGAAAACATCATTGTTTGTTACAATATAAAGGACAAAACACTGGTATAAATAAAAGTAAAAACACTTTTATCCTTTGGCTTTGTTGGCACTGGTGCTTAATCTCATTTTTCCTGATCAAAAAGACTCACAATCTGAATCCGGTTAATACCTTCATTTAACCTTATTCGCTGCGTCTAACATTTTTGTCGGCAGATATATTCCGACAGCAATCAGAGCTTAATTTTATATTGAAATGTATTATTCGAAGATTCTCGGCCTGAAACCTGCCAATTTCATCTGCATCAATTCTTATTTACTTCATGCTGCCTGTCTTTCTCTATCTATTGTTTTGTTCAAGATTTATGACGGGCTCTTTCTCGGCTCCCAGAGCACATAAAGCACTGACACTCAGCACACAGTTTCACGCATTGTTACGCATTTTCATCTATCAAATTGTCAATACATTACGGAATTTCATCATTTGAGTACGCTCTAGCAATTTTTTCCCTAATCATGTGTTTTCTTTTCGAATAACAGTTCAGTATGGTGAGACGTAATGTTTTTCTGATTTTAACGTGTCGACCTGTGTTTGATAAGTGTGCACGTCAATTACGTCAGAAACAAAAAGTAAAAAATTAAATATGAGAAAATTAAATTTTACAACTTCTGATTGCTATATATAAGTTTCTAACGTGCTTTTATCATTCCAGATCTTCTAGAAATCCATCTGCGACTTAGAAGGCGGAATTTTTGTACACTTATATTACCGGTTACGGTACAGATCCTAACGAAACCGGATTTTTAATTTACCCTCCTCCTCAGGGGAAGAGGAAAATTGGGGGTTTAAAATGTCTTTCCAGATCCTCTAGAAAATCATACGTTGACCTAGAAGATTGAAAACTTGTACACTTATAGTTTAGTCAACGATATAGAACCTGAAGGAGCCGATTTTTCGATTTATTCCCCGCCTTGCTTTTTGAGAGAAAATGGAAGGTTCGTTTCAGACATTTCAGAAACCCTCATAGTGACTTATAAGGTTGAAACTTTACACACTTATGGTGTTGAAACTTTACACACTTATGGTGTTAGTTTCCGGCCACACACTTAGCTACAGTAAACCTTCGGGTCTGTCGTGTGGTCTGGGTTTTCAACACTTCAACACTTATGGTGTTAGGGGCGCAGTAGCCCATTGGTTAGCGCGCTGGAGTTGCACTCGGTAGGCCCGGGTTCGATTCCAGCCACTGCCAAAACTGCCGCCGTGTTCACGCGGAGTACGATCACGTTAAACATGTGGGTCCGTAAGTCCTTCCTAGAGGTTGGTGGTAGGGGAAGGAGGGTACGGTCCCTGTGGATGCCTCCCCCACTGGGTTCCGGTCCAAATTGGATGGCACTTCCCGGCCGTCCAAACAGTTACCTTACACCTTTCTGGTAGGTCCGACGGTCTGGGTCTCAACAACAACACTTATGGTGTTAACCGTGTGTCGTCAGTTTTTGATCCACTTATCCACAGCGAATATTATGTTTTTTTTTAGTATTTCCAAATCCTTAAGCAGATCCTTCCAAACCCTTACACTGTTAAATTTTTGCAGACTTGTAATATTGACCACTGGAGCTGCGCTTAATAAAGACAGATTTTCAATTTTTTCCCCGAAGTGGACAAAATAGGAAGGGGGGAACACTATCGACGAAGTAACCCCCCTCCCCGGGAACATAAATAGCTGAAACTAGCCCACAGAATAAAACCTAATTGTGCCAATTTTAATTTAGTTATTTTCGACGCTAAGCACTATACATTTTAAATTAAAATGAAATTTATTTTCAAAGTTTTAGATTTTTGAAATTTTAAACGTTTTTTTAAATGTTAAATGTTTCTAAATATGTCAAATGTCCTTTAAAACGTTAGTTTAACTCTTTATTTGACAGGTTTAAATACTAGTTATACGATAGATACCAAAATCTAAACTGCATCAGGGTATGATCAAGGGACAACTGACATGTTATTTGCTTAATTGATCTACAATTTTACCGTGGTGTTTATGTGACGTCACATACTGAAAGTATAAATTTTATGCTTTCCGTATGCAGCCTTTATTACTTTTTTGATTGACACATAATGAATTCTGATTTTCAATCTATTTTGATCTCCAATCTTATTTTTAATCCACCCTCTTCCTGAGAGGGAGAAGAAAATTGAGGGTTTGAAATGCCTTTCCTGATCCTCATGAAGCCCATTCGTTTAACTAGAAGTTTGAATACTTATACACTTATAGACAACGGTACAGAACCTGACGGAGCCAAATTTTTGATATACCCATTGTCTCGCTGTTCGAGACAGAGAAAATGGATGGGAAACGTGTTTTCAGATCCTTCAGAAGTCTCCATGGCGTCCTAAAAGGCTGAATACTTGCACATTTATAGTATTAACCGTATACCAGTTTCTGATCCACTTTTCCGCGGCGAAGAATATGGGGTTTTTTAGTCTTTCCAAATCTTCAAGCAGGTCCTTCCAGACCCTTAGACCGTTAAATGTTAGAAAACGTGCAATATCGACCACTGGAGCTAGCTTAACGGAGACAGATTTTAAATTTTTCAATTAAGTGGACAAAATAGGAAGGAGGGGTAAACTTTCAGAACACTACCAAAGTCCCCCCCCCCTAGGGTCATAAATGGCTGAAACTTTCCCCAGGATAAAACCTAATTGGGCCGATCTTCATTTGTGATAGCTATTTGCGACGCAAAACACTATATAAAGTGACCCAAATATGGACACTACACCTAATATGAACACTGCTGTAAAAAGTGTTTAGTTCAGTATTTTGAATATAGATGGCAATATATATCCGTAAAGCAATGTTAATTAGGTAGAGGGATGGTAAAAGTCATCCGTTTTTGCAGTTCAATACGACGTAGACTAGCAACGAAGCGATATTGCACGTGGGAAAAATTGTTTTTATAAAGTTGATTAATAAGCGTGTCCTTTTTATGTAAAGAGACCCTGGTTTGGTAATTAATCCCTATTGAGAGAAATAAGGTGAGTTCTTTATCATTCAAATAGCGTTGTTGCGAAATTTGAAATTTTGTTCATGACAGTCTATTTTCATAAAAGTAAAAATGGTCATCGGACCTATTATGAACACTATAAGGGGTCCTAATATGGTCACTGCAAGAAATGTATTCTCCCTTTGTTACTTTCTAATCCATTGATTTATAAAGTTTTGTTTACGTCCAAAAAATCGACCTCGAGATTTTGGGTGATTTATAAATGTTATTCCTGAGGGAGTGAGATATAGATAAATTGGGAGGGGGGTAGGTACATTGCCCGTGTTTTTACTGTGGTGTGTTTTCATTGTAATTTCTAGGTTTTAAGGAGCATTTAAGGAAGATAAATGATTGTAAATAAAATTGATCGTAAATAATATTTGTGAGGTGGGGGAGAGGATCGCAGGAAAAATTTGATTACTAAAGGCCCTATTACACGACAGTATTTGGTATAAAAAACCGTTCGAAAAATAGGTCATTCAATAAATTTAGCCACAGCATTTTAGGTTTAAACCTAATATGTTATTGTTGAGGAAACGGTTGTGCGAAAATCAACCAATCAGAAGTGCGTAAATCCGAACGTCACAGGTGACGTGCTTTCGAGTAATTTTATTTCTTATTTTAATGGCTACCAAGATGGCCGATAAACTGCTTTGGAATGAGTTAGAATCTCGAGATGGAAAAAACAATAGAACTTCTACTAAATTGCAGACACCTGTGGAATAACATTTATTTAAGCTTTTCCTAAAAAGGAATCCTACAATAGTCCGTTGAAAATCGCAACATGTAAATGCTGGCAGAGCTTCAAAACTAAACAAATTTATTGTTGATGACTATTTTAATAAGCTGAAAAAAAGAATGATTGAGATAGATGTACTGGACAAACCACAATTAATATTTAATATCGATGAGAAGGGATGCCAACTAACACTTCACAAGAAACCTGAAATGTTAACTCGCAAAGGAGTTAAACGTGTTCCATTTGTTGCACCCGAACATACAGAAAATGTCAGCAGAGTTGCATGTGGCAATGGCTTTGGACAAGTGATTCCACATGTAGTGTTATTCAAGGGTGTGTGAATGAAACCTGAGTTTACTGACAATTTCCCACCTGGTGCCTAAGCTTTTATGACTCCAAAAGTGAGCATGACTTGTGACACCTTTTTGAAGTGGATAGACCACTTTGCACAGTTTAAGCCCCAGGGAAAAGCCCTCCTCATTTTGGATGGCGTCAAGACTCATCTTGACGCTAACATTGTAACATGTGCAGAGAAAAATAACATAACGTTATTTTGCACGCCGAGTAACTCTACTCATGAACTGCAGCCTATGAACAAGTCAGTTTTTAGATCATATGAATATCACTGGGAGGATGAGTTAACTCGATTTTGGTGTATAAACTCTGAAAGAAAACTTACAAAGTCATGCTTTGGAATAGTTTTTTCAAAGGTTCCGCTGCCAACGTACCATCTGGATTTCGTGCAACAGTTATTTTCCCTTTTGACTCCAGCATAATTCCAGAAATTGCTTTTGAACCATCAACATTAACTCTGCAACAATTCCATGAAGAACAGGATTTGCCTCCTGATGACCCCAATTTGTCTTCTGATGATCCTGATTTGCCTTCTGAAGATCCTGATTTGCCTTCATCGCCAGATTTGTCTTCATCGCCTGATACGCTTTCATCAACCAAGCATGATTCTGAACGTATTGAAAATCTTCAGCCTCAACATTTATCCGCTGATAATTCTGATTCTGAAGACAGGGATATTCACCAATTATCTATCTCCGATATTTTAAAAGCCCCAAAGATGAAGGGAAAAAAGACCAACAGGAAAAGAGCTTTAAATTATCGAGCTGTAAGACTGGTAAAATCGCTTTTTCCAGAAAAAAAGGTACCCAAGCATAAACCAGCTGGCAAGTTCAAACGAACAGCTAAGCCGGAACCAGCACCCACGCCTAAACCCAGGACAAATGTAATATCAACTGTTGCAGCTCAGCCGTCCTGCAGTGGTTTTTCCAGCTCAAAAGAGTCCTGATATTGTGTACTGTGTCGTCAAGAAAAACAATTAGGCATGATACAGTGTAATACTGCCGTGTTTGGGTACATGAAGAGTGTTGTGGTCTTACAAGTAAGGAAAAATTTTATATTTTTGTATGTCCATCTTGTGCCGACTCTGATTAAAGTTTTACGTTGATTTAAGGTTTCTAGTATAATTTTTAAGGGTGCCCATATTAGGTGCAAAGGTTCCAAATATGGGCATAGGTTTCCAACCTGGACACTGTCCATTATTAGCCCCTTTCTGATGTTTTAACTCAATTCTCATTTTTTTCCCCTGTTACCCCCTGCAAGGAGAATACATCCACCAATTTTCAAATTTTTATCTGCTAAAACAAACATTACAATAATTAAAATGCTTAGGGGTGCCCATATTTGAGTCACTTACCTTATTATAAATTAAAATGAAACTTATTTTAAATGTTGCAGTTTTTTAAATGTTAAATGTTTTTAAAATGTTACTTCACCCCTTAATTTGACAGGCATTAATACTAGTTATACGATAGATGCTAAAATCTAAACTGCATCAAGGTATGATCAGGGGACAACTGATTTATTATTTGTTTAATTGGTCTGCAATTTCACCGTGATTTTTATGTGACGTTACATGCTGAAGGTATAAATTTTATGCCTTTCGTATGCAGTTATCGCTACTTTATTGATCGACACATAATGGCTAATGTACTCCAATCTGTAAAATCTGCATTAACATTCAACAAATGTGTAATTAATATCTGGCAAATTTGGTGGTGCCAAAATACAAGTCTTTCGCAAAACGGTTTTTCTCGCAATTATAACTAGCTAGATCTACCAATGTGGTGTGAATGGGTTTGAAACATAATAATGGAAAACCAACTTATATCACAATATTACACAAAATAATTTTTATTCATTTTCACTGTGTTACATGTTACAGCCACAAGTTAACTTGGATGTTCTAAAAAATTCTGCCCTAAATGTAAATGTAAATGTCTTCAATGAAACTGTAGGCATCTGTTTTCTTTTTCATATGTCTGCCCATTTTTACTATCTAGAATTAAAATTAAAATTAAAGTAGAATTAAAATTACTTACAATCTAAAATCGAAAAGTATATCTGTAGAATGTAAAAACACTCTTGTGTGGGATCATGCAAAATAAACTCATAGGTTTTCTCCAGAGAATTTTTGTTACACCGTTTTTGAAATAATTTGCATATTTATAATAGTAATAAAAAACAAAGTAAAATAATATATAAATTATTGTATTTAATTTTTTGTACCGTTATATATTTTTCGTACTTTGGGATATGTAAGAAGTAGTAATTTTTAAATTCAAATTCAAAATAAAAATTAGTAAAATTATTAAGAGAAACTATTTTAATGAAAAAATGCAGTTCATAAATTAAAAAATGTTTATTAAGCTTTTTATTACACATATACAATATAGAAAATAATTTTTCATAAATAATAGTATTTTAGATTACTTAGAACTTTGTATATAGTAATTTGTTTCAAAAAATATAAAGGTAGGATTTTCATACTTTCAAAATTTTTAGATGAATAAAAGAAACTATTTGTCGACATCGGATGCTTTAGATAAGCGTTTTAGCCTTCGAAGTGACCCAGTTGAATCAGAAGAATAAGCTGACGACGACGCAAATTTAGAATTACATTAATTAGAAAATTTAGTTAACTATAACAGAAGCGCTTGTACAAGTACTTCGATGGTAATTCGATGGTAATGCGATGGAAATTCTCCTCTGATAATGCAAATGTTTCAATAATACCGGATGATGTTTCTTCTAAAATCGAAGGCAAAATAAATGAAGAATAAAATGATAAAACATATTTTAGTTTTTGAGAAAATTACATCTTTCACTGATGAGCCGAAGTTGAAAACGCCATTGAATTCAACCGACAAAAAAAAATATTTTTTGTCACAATTTCTAATGAAGTTATACAGAATAATGGTGATGAAACAAATTTATATGCAAATTAGTCAGTCCATGGAAAAGTAGTGATTAAGTCATACCACAAATATTTCTTTGAACTGGAATAAAATCATACCAGAAGAATTGAAATCTGGAACAGGTATACTCATTGGCATTACCTGAACTAAAAAAACTACTGGAGCGCAGAGGCGAAGCTCAATATCCAAGCAATAGCAAAAGTGATTGCAACAAAGGCGTTCTAGAAAATTATTTTGGGAATGTGCATGTGAATGTAAACGCTACAATTCCACTACGTTGGGTATCCGGTTATGAGAAACTCCACAACGTAAGGCCACTCCTTCAGAGCCCAACGAATCAATAAATAATGCTTATGAACTATGAGAAATATTATCAGTAAACAAGTGCACGATAGCATCCAAAGGAAGAATCTTATTGAAACAACATATGCCTTTGAAACCCGTGAAACGAGGCTACAAGGTGTGGTATTTGATAAATTCCAGAGCTACATATAATCAGAAATTTTACATTTATTATAGTAAGTAAACAATGAGGATAAAGATTTTAATTGGAAAAAGAGTTACACAACTTACAGGGAATATGAAACATACAGGTCATCTTACAGCTATTAAAAACTATTTCACTTCTTTCAGACTAGCAAAACTGCAACTTGCAAATAGCCTGTATTCTCTGGGTACTGTTAAGCCTCAGAGGATGGATCTTCCAATACTGAAAACAAAAAATAGACTTTCCAGATGAGAATCAATGTACCCAAGTAATGAAGGCGTTGCTGCAATATAGTGGATTGATAATAATGTATTTTAATGTTGACTATGTCGCACAGTCCAACGGATGTTACATCTGTTAACAGGACAAAAAATATGACAGAGTAGAAACAACCTCTCCAGAAGTTGTAGCAAAAATATCATGGATGGAGTTGATCGCTTTGATCAAAGAAAAGAAAGATATCAAATAGAAAGGAGATCTGTAACATGGTGGTATCGTTTCTTGTATATCTTGATTGACGTTGCACTTGTAAATAGCACGTGAACAAGAGCAAAACATGTTTAGATCAACTAACTTTTCTAACATTGGCACGATGAGAATACATTAACAGCTTATTAATGAATATTCCTCCAGAAGAGAAAAGGGCGTCCTGCTAGTTTCTAAGAAAACAAATGTGCAGTTTCTTATTATGTTTGTATAGTTGGGGTAGGAGTGCATATGCCAAAATTGATTTCAAATTACAGGAGAAACAAAACGTGTAACACCAAAGACAGGAAAGACAATGCGTTGCATAGTCTCAGAATGTGAAGTACTTTTATGTATTGCAACCTGTTTCACGACTTTTCATAGCAAATAATCAATGGTTCATCAAACTACAAACAATTATTCTGCAATTGTATAGAAATAAAGTAATTATTTATAATTATGCATAATATCTTCTGAAATGTTTTCATTTTGTTTCTTTTTTGTTGCTATAGTTCAGCAAAAAGACCGCGAAAGATATATTTTCTACATCCCAAATTTAATTTTAAACATAAAAATAAGTAAAATAAAAAAAATTGTTACCTTAAATTACATTGACTAACTTGTAAAACAATTAAATAAAGTGAGAGGGGGTATTAAAAAGAAAAATTAAATTACCCGCGAAAAAGTACAACTCAATAGGGTTCCAGTATTTGCTAATTGTAATAATCATACCAACTTTCTTCGAAATATTCCATTCGTTTATGAGATATCACTTCCACAAACTTACAGAAATACACATATACATACAATAACATACAAACATACTCATACACTAACACACAGACATACAAACATACTCATATACTAACATACACACGCACATACATTTATCACCTCAAAAACGTTCGATTCAAATTCAAACATACCTGTAACATGGCCTTCGTCGACTCGCATTCGAATATTCGACTCCCTCACATTATTTTCCCGATATATTCTACTATATATGTAGGGAAAGTAAAGAAATTAGGAATGTTTTATAACAGCAAGACGTTCTAGATATTTTTCGCCCTCATATTAATGATAAAAATTGAGGTTAAGATAAACCGATTTATCAGTCTTCTTTTACAAGAGTTATCTAAATACAGAATCAGTGTTTCAAAACATGCCCTACTTGGAGCTTCAGAAACAATATTATTGAGTAGGAAGAAAAGTTGTTTAGTTAAGTAAGTTATATTGAATGATAAATGAAAAAATAAATGAAATTAAGGAAGATATTAAATTATAAATTGATTTTAAGTATTTGGCAATACATAGATTTCTTTTAATTTCTCTACAGTTCATTGTTAAAGAATCGGAAAAGTATTGTGGGGGGGCTATAATTTTTAGTCTTTGAAGGTATTGTATAATTTTTCTTCTCTTAAAATACTAATAGTCGTTTTCAATTAGGTTTCTGTGTGTGTGTACTTATCTGTACTGTATGCATGTACCCATAATAAACATTTGATTTTTACTTTCTTATAATAATCTATATTAATACGTTCGCTGCCAACTACGAGAATACTCGTAATTGGCATGTTTTTGGCGTGTTTATGTGTTTGGCGTACAAGAAGGGACTAAACAATACTCTTGGCGTACTGAAATGGATCATTTATTTCTCAAAACGTAGATAAAATAACTAAATGTTTAGAACGCAAAAACATGTCTATTCATGATATATTTTGAAGAACACAACAAATAAAAGATATTTTTATTATATTATGTTGAAATTTCAGTAAAGAGAATTAAACAAAATTATTTGTGATAAGTTTTAAAATAATTTCTCACGCAAAGTGCTGGTTTTCCTTCACATACCGGACAAAAATATCTTGTTTCAAGCCTTATCTTCTGTCCAATACAAACTCTACTTGACTTTGTAGGTCAGGCCTTCTTCTCCGTTGATGGAAGTGCTTCCAAATAGTGAAAATTGTCATGTTTCGGTTTTGATATGCAAATAGGATCTTTGCGAGTGTGAACAGACACAGCTTTGGCAATGAACGTGTTAAAAACGTCTGCAAATTTTTGACATCGTATTGCAAATAGACGACAAAACGTACAGTTTTGAAATGTTACATCTAGACAAATATGAACCCATAAATATGCCAAACAGTGCATAGAATTTTGATTTAAGCTTTAAGGAATTAAATATTAATTAATTAAATTTAGCATTGCATGAGCAAAGATTTAATGGGTCGTGCCAACTTCCATCTTCTCTGATATTTCTTGTTGGCAGAAACATTATGAAAATGACCGACGGCTTAATTATTGGAGCGCTGATAACATTAAAAGTATCAATACTATAAAAACGTGATCGTGTATGCTTGTACGTTCCAGTTACTCCGTAGCTTCTATTTGGTCCAGAAGCTCGTGGTTTTTTATAATGTAGATATCGATACGGAGAAAAGAGTGGTCATTTTAAAAATTCAAAAAGTTTAATACATTTTTAAATATTTGTTAAAATCCTCTTTTTCGAGGGCAGTGTTAGTTTATTGCAATCTCATTAGCTTGTTACAATCTAATTTTAGTTTGTTGTAATCTCATCAAGTATTATACTTTAGCCATTCTTGTCATTATTTTCAGTCTACAAATATGGATGTGCAAGATCTTCAAAGGATCTTTGATACATACTCCATAGCAGTCATTTCCACTTCCTTTGTTATCCTCCTGGGTTTACTTTACTTCTTTAAAGTAAGCGGTCAACCTCCAGGACCATGGGGACTGCCCTATTTCGGATATTGGCCTTTCCTGAATGATGCAACTGACCATCTACATCTTGAAGCTCTCATGAAGAAGTACGGCGATGTCTATATTTTCAATTGCGTAGGTCAGCTATACGCCCACCTCGGAAGTATCAAAGCTATTAAAGAGGCCCATGTGACGAAATCAGATTGTTTTGCTCAGCGACAAACTAACTTCAGCATGGCAAACGTTGTTTTCGGAGAAGGTACCTTTTTCTTTTTTCATATTTTGGGGCATCGTGGGGAAAAGGTACGCAGTGCATTAAAAATGTCCTGTAGATAACATTCATGCAAAAGAAAGTTTAGGAAATGTTATTTTTTTCTTTTTGGAAATGCAAAACTTTTCGTGATGAGAAACAAGATATTTACTGCAGTATATAACACAAGCATTCTACGCATGGAGAACTTGGCTCGATCTGCAATGTAAGCTTCTGAACAGTTCACTGTATGGCCTTAAAACAGTTCACATTATGGCCTTAAAACAGTTCACATTATATTCTTAAAACAGCTCACATTGTGGCCTAAAGCTTATAGTATATTATACTGATAGACTGATTATGAACCATTAACTTACTTGTAGACAGCCCTATGTAAGATTTTTCATAAAAATGTTCTTGCACTCCAACAACTTTAGAACGAAAGAATGAAAAGTTTGAGTGTACGCGTTAGGTCTATCTATTAAAAAAGAGCATGTCTGATCGACTTGAGTAGAGTGACTTTAGGAGGGAATTGAATACGTTAGGAATATTTGGCAACAAAGCGAGGTAGTAAAAAATTGCCTATTACCAATGTTATAGAGCATTATCTGATTAGTATAAATAGACATCAGGAACGCACAAAACAAGTGTAATAAATATTTTCCAAATATTATCAGTGGGTAGATATATTGCCAGTCCACAATATCGGGAATCAATAATCAGCAGTTTCTGAATATATGCGCATAAAATAAGTGATCTAGAACTTATGCATGCAGAATACATACAGGCTCTACACCAGGCTCTACATTTCTTTTTCTATCCTTCTTTTCCGAATTCGTGTTTCTAACTTCTTCAATTCTCTGTTAAGAACGCTGCAATCACTTTTATTCGATCGCGAATAATCACTTTACTATAGACCAAGGATCCACAGCCTGGTGATCCCCAACACCATAGTTCTCGTACTCCTTATATTGGTGCTGTGTTAAGACATAAGGCAGTTTTGGGGAATGTCTTCTATGTGTGTTTTGTATATGAAATTGTTGTTTGCGAAAAGTGTGTTTTAAACCCTATACTCTCTAACAACATAAATTAGAGAACTTTTAATAAATTTATATCAAATGTGCATTTCTATTTAAAGTAAGTGATGTAGAATTTATGCATGCAAAATACATACAGGCTTTATACTAGGTCTGCATGGAACTTAAATAAATTTAAATGGAAATAAATTTATACCAAATGTGCATTTATTATACTATTATATTTTCACAATTATGTTTATTGTAATATCTCTGAGCACTCATGGAATTTACTAAGTAAATTAGAATACTTCAAAGTAAAAATAATTTTAGGCATATCTGTTACCAGAGAAAAATTAAATTTTTAACAGTCATTCAAGAATATTGTGTTAAAATCATAAAATATATTAAATTTACTAAATTTATTAAAATATTTATTTCATTAATATTAAAAATATATATTCTTACTGATTTACAAAATATTTTCATTTGTTACTTCTTAAAAATATAATACTACTACGTGTTGCATTTTTGCAAACCTATGATATAGACAGACATAACAAGTACACCCAGGCGCTTTTATTTTAAAGTTAATGGAATGCTTGTCTAAAGAACCCTGTATATGCTTACATGCTTATAAGGGTTCAGAATCAAACTTAAATATAACTCGAGTTGAATGCAATGTATCCCTCGTGTACACATAAAAGGGGTGGAAAATAATTCAATAGTATCTGGATGATACCAGTGGTATGCAGTGCGTACATTCGGTTATTAAATTAAACCGACATCAAATCAGAAAACGTGCAGTATAAAATATCAAGACACTAAAATTACGCCTATAGTCACTTTGTGACGTAAACGCCAAGACATTAAAAAACTATGGAAAGCTGAACGATATGGAGATGCCAAATACCAATTTGCATCATCGTAGAATGATACTGTATTATTTATGGAATAAAAGTTGCTTAATAACTTGTTAAACGTTTTAAATATAATTGTTTTAATTATGTGAGCTGCATGAGCTATATGAGCTGTTTAGTTATATACTATGTAATCTTGTATTTATAACTAATAAAGAGAAAAGTACATATTTTGTTACCCAAACTTGAATGAATGCTGGTTAATCTAATTTCCAATTCGCTGATTTAAATTACTTCAAGTACAGAAGATCGAAATTTATAACATAAATATTTACGAATGATTACTTAAATGATGAATAAAAGCTTACAGAACAGAAGGGATTACATTCTATTTTCATTCTTCAGGAAGCTGTTTGGTGGCCGAGTTGACTGTTCCCCTGTTTGGGGTGGGATTGGGTTTCGTGTTCCTCAGTATACAACAAGAAGCATTAACTTATTTGCTGTAAAGAATTTTAATTCGAGTATTGGCTGTAGTTGTGCAATTACTAGTTTTTCTAAATTATACAACAATTTCCCTGATAATCTGGATATTTTTTATTCATCGGAGATGGATTTAAAAAAACATTTGTTGTAAACATCCTGTATTTTATTGTATGTATTCATGTGAATCTGTTTATGAAGATCATTGGTTGTTGAAGGTTTGCTTTTCTTTTTAATATATTTAACTTCTTAATGTATTTTATGGTATTTTAATCTGTATTTTTTTAATGTATTTTTATTCCTGCACGCTGTAACTGGAACTACGTCCTGTAGCTTGCAGTCTTTTACAAATAAATAAATAAAAATAAATAAATAAATAAATAAATAATTACATAATTTTTTACATTTTACTTAGATTTTACTAGAAAAGCAAATCTGAACTGGCAATATCTAAAAGTAAACTATTTACGAGGATGTTAACTGAGCTGCGGCGTGGCCACACAATCTACCCTCAAGTCCTCAGACTTGGTTTTTGCTCAGTGGGAACAATAAAAAAAAGCTGATGTGGGCAACACATGACTTTCCTTATATAATGTCATGAATTTACTACTTTTACAGTAAAATAAATAGGTTTTTCTTATAGTAGATACTAATATTCTTTCCAAGATATTGAATTTTCGACAATGAGTCGTCATTTTCAGTGATTTAGCGTCATTTTCATCCATTTGGCGAGATTTTTGTTAATTTGGCAACATTTCAAAAAGTCGCCAAGTTGGCGACATTCCGCCAAATTCGTCGCCAAAATCTCGCCAACAGTTATGGACGAAGAAATAAGTTATTCTTGCAGCAGATAAATGACTATTGGCGTTCAAATACAAAAGTATTACTCAACGTATCTTTTTTCATGAATGGAACGAACTAGGTCCACGAGAATGATGTCATCCAATTTATCGCATGGTATTACATATGAAAAGTGAACATGTTTCTCAAGAGGAAATATTTTTTTTTATTATATATGACTTTTTGATAATTTTTTGAAAAATGTGCAATATCTCAAGAACGGTTCACGTTAGCGTTCCAAACTTTATGTCAATCGTTTTCTAATGAAAAATTACATAAGAAATGTCTATTTGCGTAACTTTATGAGTGGTTTTGATTTTTTGACGAATTTTTCAGAATTTTATTCGAAAATTTAGGGGGGTTCTGAACATTTGATTGCGTATACAAACAATAGGCTTCCAGTGTTTACGGATTGTGATTTTTGTTTCAAATTTGGTTCGAATTAGTCCATTCGTGCGTCAGTTATCGTCTCCACAGGCTCACTGACACACACACACACACATACTTTCACACACACACACACACATACTTACACACACACATACTTTCACATACACACACATACTTTCACACACACACACACACACAGACATCACTTCAAAAATGTTCGATTCGTGATCAGGGATGCTTGAAACGTGCTTTCCCGTCGAAAACTCGAATTCGAATTTTCGAGCCCGTCACAATACTTTCCTTATACATTATGTATATAAGGAAAGTACCATTCCTAGCAACTTTTGAATTTCCCTGCTTCTTTCTCTATCAAATCTAACTTAAGAGAAAGTCTTGAATCCGTCCTAATTGGAGAAACATTTGAGATAATTTAGTGGCAAATTTTGTGGAATATCATAAAGTGGGAAACATGTCAGAAATTGTCACAAATTGACACAAATTGAAAAATGTCACAAATTAGCAAATATTGATGATGTATTATTTATTTGGTAATAACTATCACTTTGTGGCAATTATTAGTTTAATATTCTTCATTCAAAATATAGGGAGTATATTTTCAATAAAATGTATTAAACGAACTATTTCGGCGGCCAGTACGTTTTGTTAGCGAACCTTGCGGAAGGTGCGGTTTATTAGATGGCTCTATAGCAATGGCGAATAACCATTTTATTGGTTCCCCACTAACAACAATCGTTTATTTAGAAGACTATAAGGGAGTATGCCATTGTGTGAGAAAGAAAAGGCTAAACTAATAGTGAAATATAAAATTAAGAAAAGGTATATATTTTACATTCGTCAATATTAGTTACATTTAGCAATTAAAGATGCCTAAATGTTTCATTCAGCTAGAAATATTGTATAGGATACTTTTGAAACAAGAAAACTTAAATAAAAATCTGATGTGGGCAGCACATGACTTTCCTTATACAATTCAATGAATTTACTACTTCTACAGTAAAAAAATAGGTTATTCTTATAGTGGATACTTATATTATTTCCAAGATATTGAATTTTCGTCAATTAGTCGTCATTTTCATTGATTTATCGTCATTTTTAACCATTTGGCGGGATTTTCGTTAATTTGGCAACATTTAGAAAATTTTGGCGACACTCCGCCAAATTCGTCGCCAAAATCTCGCCAAGCGTTATGGACGGAGCAATAAATTATTCTTATAGCAGATAAATAACTATTGGCGTTCAAATACAAAATCATTATTCAGAGTATCTTTTCCCATGAATAGAACGAGCTAGATCCGCGAGAATGATGTCACCCAATTTATCGCATGATATTACATATGAAAAGTAAACATGTTTCTCAACAGTTATTATTTTTTTTTAATTTATGTGATTTTTTGATAAATGTATTTTAAAAAGGAGCAATATCTCGAGAACTTTCATGCTAGCGTTCTAAAGTTTATGTTAATCGTTTTCTAAGGAAAACATTACATGAAAAATGTCTATTTTCATAACTTTATTAAATGATTTGATTTTTTGATGATTTTTTTCAGAATTTCACTCGAAAATTTAGGGGCTTTTGAACATTCGATTGTGTTTAAAACAATAGGTTTCCAGTATTCATGGATTGTAATTGTTGTACGAAATTTCATTCGAATTGCTCTATTCGTTCGTGAGATATCGTCTCCATAGGCTCACTGACACACACGCGCACATACTTTCACACACACACACACACAGACATCACCTCAAAAGTGTTCGATTCTTGATCAGAGATACTTGAAACGTACTCTCCCGTCGAAAACTCGAATTCGAATTTTCGCCCCTCCCCCCGTCACAATATTTTCCTTATACATTGCACTACGTATATAAGGAAAGTAATAATAAACATTACACGAAATAGTATTTAATAGTCCTGATGGGAAATCTGAGCTTAAATCTGTTTTGAAACAAAAAATAAACACAATTTTTTTCGTATCCTCTGTGGCTTCCATAAAAAAGAATTCTGTAACCCTGTAAAATACCCTCGCGACCCCAAATAGGTCGCGATCCAAGAGTTACGCAAAGCTGGTCTAAAGGGTCGTATAAAATTCGCGTTCTATTAAGGGATTCTTGGATGATCTGATTGTCTTTTTTCTAAAGCATCGAAAGTAAATATGTATTGTTAGAGGATCGTATAGTAATAAATCGAAAAAGTTACCTTATCTGTGCCCCTGGCATTTTAAGATCTGCAAGACGGCTTAATAGGAAGGAATATTTTACAAAAATTTAGGAAAAGTACACAAACAAAACTCGCCTTAATAGTGGAGATTCCAAAGATTGGGTCTCGCTCTCATAACAGATAAAATTATCCATAGTTTCGCGTTTTTTATGCAGTCACCATCATTGAACAGCCGCTGGATCTAATAGTCTTACAAAAATTTACTATGTGTCACAATTTTATGCACCCCGCACAATGACGGGCTACACATCATGTACTTTAATAATTCTTTCTTGTGTAACTAGGTGTTGCAATTTCAAATGGTGAAGCATGGAGAGTCTTACGCAAGTTCACCTCGCAATCATTTCGGGAATATGGTTTACTTGCAGTGAAGGATTTTATGTCAGGACCTATAGATGATACTGTAGCGTCCACAGTTGACAGTCTACGTGCAGCAGGTGGGAAACCTGTCGATATAATTCCTACTTTGACCATTGGAAGCTCCGCCATTTTACGTCGTATGATGTTCAATGACGACGGGATATCAGAGGAAGAGATAAAAGAAGTTGCTGAAGCCTATAAAAAAGTTCTTCCCTTGTTGGTCAGAACAAAGTCTCTTCTGACTGGGCAATTTCCCAGGTAATGATATTTTCTTAGATATCTGTCACTTTTTCATAATATTGTATGAAGTGTTTATTTTATAGAATTTTTCTATTTCATTACTTGATAAGCCGCAATGATAAACCCTATTTTAATACATTTAGACAGCGATATACGTTGAGCGTTCAAATACCTGCTTCAGGTAAAGCATGGACAAAGAACTAGATGAACAAGTACTGTTTCCTCTAGATCAATGTTTCTCAACCTACCTGGTTCTGGCATCAATTATACCGGGCCGCAAGAGATTCTCCTGGAATTTCTCGTTTTAATTTTCTAAGCATTATTACTTTCCTTATAATGCGTAAAGAAAGTATTGTGATGAGGTCGAAAGTTGAAATTTGAGTTTTCGACGGGAGAGCAAGTTTTAAGCATCCCTAAACACGAATCAAACGCTTTGAGGTGATGTCTGTGTGCGTGTGTGTATGTGTGTGTGTGGAGACGATATCTCACGAACGAATGGAGCGATTCGAACGAAATTTGCTACATAAATTGTAATCTGCGAATACTGGAAGCCTACTGTTTTTAATGCAATCAAATGTTCAGAACCCTCCAAAATTTTTTATAGAAATTTTGAAAAAATTATCAAAAAATCAAAACCTTTAATAATTTTACTCAGATAGTCATTTTTCTTGTAATTTTTCATTAGAAAACAATTGAAGCAATTGATATAAATTTTAGAACACTAGCATGAACCGTTCTAGAGATATTGCACATTTTTCAATTAAATTTATCAAAAAATCACATAAAAAGATGTTAACTATTGAGAAATATGTTCACTTTTCATATGTAATATCATGTGATAAATTTAGTGATATCATTCTCTTGGATCTAGCTCGTTTCATTCACGAAAAATGATACTTTGAGTAATACATTTGTATTTGAAAGTCAATGTTCATTTATCTACTATAAGAATAACTTATTTCTCATTCCATAACGCTTGGCGAGAATTTGGCGGAATGTCGCCAACTTGGCGAGATTTTAAATGCTGTCAAATTTACGAAAATGTCGCCAAATGGATAAAAATTCCTCAAATTGATAAAATCGAAGCTAAATGAATGAAATGACGACTAATTGATGAAAGTACAATATCGTGGAAAAAACATTAGAGTTTAGAAGAACATTAGAAAGAATGCTCTTCGCTCCTGTTCGCTCCTGTCTGTAACACTTGGTGATGCATTTTGGCGAACTTGGTGAATGTATCAATGTATCGCCAAAATACACTGCAAAAATGACGCTAAATTAATGAAAATGGCGCTAATTGATGAATTAATTATAAAAATGTTTTAATATACGGGCTATATCTCTTATTGAGAATGCTATCAATATTGATTGTTTATTTAGAGTTGTGTGAAATATTAGTCAATTGGGTACTTTGAAATAGTTTTACATGTTGTCATCTGGAAAATCGCCAAATGTACAATTCAACGTTAAAAACACAGTACCGTGAATCTTATACACTATTACTTTCCCTGCAATATATGGTAATGTATAGGGAAAGAATTGGAATCATGCCGAAACTCGTAACTCAAGTTTTCGACGGATTTACACGTTTTGCGACCTCTAGAACACGAAAAAACTATTTTATAGCGTGACGCCTGTGTGTGTGCCTGTCTGTCTGTGTGTGTGTCTATTTGTCTGTCTGTCTGTGTAATGTATGTATCCACTCTAACTCAAAAACTAATGGACCGAATTTCATAAAATTTGGTAGGTAAGTCACATGAGTATGACCCTGGTGCTGATTAGTTTTTGGTATGATTTGGAAGAACAAAACTCGCTTTATTTTTTTAAATGTCCCTCAACAATTTCATGTATCCACTCTAGCTGAAATACTAATTGACCAAATTTCACAAAATTTGGTAGATAAGTTACTTGTGAGATACTCTGGTGCTGATTAGATTTTGGTATGATTCGGAAAAGAACAACCTGCCTTTTTTTACGAAATGGCCCGTAAAAATCGCCAAAATCTAAAAAAAAAGACTACAAATGCTCAAATGCATCAATCAAATGCTTGTTTGATACGTAATTTCTGACGCAAAAAAGAATAGGACCAACTCCATTACTTTAGGACTAACCGTTCTCAAGTTATTTGATGTTTCTTGCAGTTTTGTTACCCCGCTTTCAGAAAAATGTTCAATTACCAAGTAAAAACAAAAATTGAATTAAAAATGCATATTAAGTGTAAATAATTTAGTGTAATTTGTTTTGTGCAATTAAACTCAATTTAATGAATTATTAAAGAGATAAAGAAAAAATGAATTTGAGTCTGCAAGGAAAGTTATGTGTTGCCCACATTAGATTTTTTTTTATTGTAAAAGGAGTAAATTCACTGCAGTACATAAGGGAAGTCGTGTGCTGCCCACATCAGATTTTTTTATAAATAATTATTTCATAGTGGAAATATTATAAGGAGAATATGTCGAAAATGTCGAATACTCGCGAATGTGTCGAAAAGCTCAGAACCAGAACTCCTAAATTACATCTGTGTAGCAAATGCCAATGGCCAAGTAGCATTTAAATTTCAATATGAATAATACTACTCACCGGACTTATATGGTGTATTACAATGGATAAATATATTTTTCAAAACCATTTTCCTTCTTCAAATCAATTAATCAATTTCAAATCAATTTAATAATACAGTAAATCAATTTAATAATACAATAATCAATTTTATACTGAATAATATTATAAATTTGCCGATGCGGTCTTCAAACGGTCAAGGCAAGCGTTTCCTAGCGATCGTCCGACTGCCGCGTTGTAGGTTGGAGTCCCACCTTCAGGTAGTGATGTTGTGTCGTTTAGTACGATGTGTTCCGACCCCCACTGGTGTGCTGGGGTAACGTCATGTGACGGCTAACAGGTTCACGGTTCTGGCCGGTGTATAGGCGAATGATGAAAATCAATGCCTGGCCATTGTAAAAAAAATATTATAAATTTTTGGTAATTACAATGGGATATGTCAATGAAAATCAGCAAAAATTAAATGAATGATGTTGAACTGGGGAAATTAAGGTACGCTACACGATTTCATTAGTCCAGTGATTGATAACTTATTTATATGTAATTTATATTTGTCAACGTGCTATGCAGTATATTAAGTGTACTAATACTCTTTATGATTATACCATGATTAATTACTATAAGGAAAAGAATATGTATAACAAATACATAAACAATTATGTGTTTATTTGTTTAGTGCATACTGTAGATACTTGGTCACACTCTCATCCTGCTTTGTAATGTATTACAGTGAACTTTTAATCGAGTTTGGGCTTTGCATTCTTGCTTTTTCTCCTAAACATACATCATCCTCGTCTTCACTCTCTTGTTTTTCTTCACTCATTAAATGTATAATCATGTCATCAGTCATCTCCTGTTACTCGTCCTCATTCATTCAATTTTTAATGTCTTCTGTCGCAATAAGTTCTGAAACTGGTAGAGATTTTACTAGCTCTAATTGCAGAAACTTATCTTCTCGATTTTACTGAAAAACATTTCCAGGACTCTACAAGAGTTAATGTCTTCTTCATCAGAAAAAGTGAAGAGTAAGTGAAACAACTAGATTAGATATCACGGAACTTCGGATAATCAGGACTCTACTTTCCTATGACCTGCTGGTACAGTAACTAAATATTGAAATATTTCACGCATAGCTCTAAAATTGTATGTGTAGATACATTATGTAAAAAGAAACATTGGTAATATAACTCGACAGAATTAAGGAAAGAATATGAATTAAATTGCGAATTAGATAGATTACGAATATTGGAAATTTTGTGATTCTAGGTGTAAATATAATTTAAGAATGATTGCTCGTATCGGTATGGAAATGTGTGTGTAGATACATTATACAAAATCTAGAACTAGATAGAATATTTTGTTCACGTTATTAGACAAAAATTATTTGAATTCGAAAATTTTCATAGCATTATTTGCTATGAAGATTGGAAAATCATAATCATTCTTAAAACAATGTATACTCTACAGAAAACTGATAATTTGAAGCTCAATGTGCATTGAAAAGATAATAAAATAACATGCATTACAGCAAATCAACTGAGACCCTCAAATTTAGGGGCTGCACTGACTTGTTTCAACTTATAATAGTTTTAAAGGATTACGAAATGTTTAATTAAACAATTTTCAATCTGAAGCTCATAGAATTAAACATTTCATTTAACTCTGATACTGAACTCACTCTCTAGATATGCACTAAGAGGCGGGTTATTATTACCACCTGATTAGTATCCGACTTAGTATCTGATTCAGATCTGTAATTGGACGAACGTCTGTCTGTGTTGGATGTAACAAGTCTGTAATCTCACTAAGATCGAGCATTCAGTAGACGTTGCTCACCACACACTTTACGCTGAGACCTAGTTATTGTCTGGTAGTCCACTTTGTGGACTGTAATAAATGTTGCCATAAAAAAATGCCGATCTGCTACCATTTAGCTAATTCTCGTATCACTGCTTCGAAGGCCTGGGATCATTACAAGTTCGAAGTACGTTACATAGCGTCTGTTACACATAATTTCTTGAAAAATTAAGTTCGTTAGTCTTTGCACACTTTCAGCTTACCACCCTTCTTATATGGATTCAGTGAGATATACTCCCAAATCGAAAATTCCTTAAAAAAAAAGTGTAAACATTTTAGTTGATATCGAGTGGCATTCTACTCATTTTATTCTTTACGATTTTAACAGATTCTTTTTACACTGGTTTTCATTCTTATAATATCTAAATGTAACCGCTCCAAAAAGGGTGATTGTTTTCCATCTGAAGTAGAAGAGAATTTCATTCAAAAAATAAGTAGAGTTTCCACAGGTCAAAAGAATGAAAATTAGCTCAAAATGAGTGAAATTCACTTATTCGAAATGAGAGTGTAACGTTATAGTTAACAAGATCGTTAATTTGACTTTCTTTTATTTGATAAATGCTGCACATTATTCTTTAAAATTATATATTTTAAACACGAAAAGAAAAGGCATTGAGTAAGAAAAAACAAGAAAGAAATAATCCGCAAGAAAAATTATTCCTTTTTCTTAAATCATTTTTTTTTGTTCTTTTTTTTCTGGTGTACAATGTTTAATATGTATATATTTATACAAGGTTTTATATCATAGTTTACCTTCGAGTTTCAGTAATTGCTTTTAGACACATACATCCAGTTTAAAAGTTTGTTAAAATTAAATGCTAAATGTTATGATTTTTTTCGGTGGTGAAGGTGGGGTATTTTAAAACATATTAAGGAATCTAAGTTTTTATAGAGTACTTTACAAAAAACTTTCATTAAAAAGTTTGCGCTATACAGTAACTAGACTAACAAAGAAAATCCGGTGTAATTTCCTGCAGTATTTGATAAAATATTGCTGATAAAAGATATTTACGCATATAAGTTCTATGCGAAGTCTAGTTTCAAGTTGGAGCCGCCCCCGCTGGAAGAGTCAACAATCGAGGGAAAATCTTTGATTCGTTGAATCGAAAAACATCCAATTCAAATTTTTCTTAGTTTAGTAGTTTATTAACAACATTTTGTGAATATTGTTAACCTTCATGAATATTGTGGAAATGCACCGTAATACTTTCTTTAGATTGGTTTCTGTAATGCAACATTTTTAATTGGTATTTTTCTTAAGACTAATTGAATTCTTTTAGGGGACCGTGTAAACAGATAGTTCCCCTATTTTCTAGAAAATATCACCCACTGGAGAAAATAAAATGAAAGAACTTTGCATTTAATCTTGACAAACTTTCAATTTATTTTTTTTCTCCTTTGAAGAGCGATGTCGATTATGCTGAATACCCTGTACAATTCTCTTTTGAGCCTGTTTTTACCCCCCCCCCCCTCACTCTCTCTTTGGCTCACTGCAAATGCAAATCTTTATTTTATTTGAATTTGCATAAATTTCTTACTTAAGGGTGCTTGCTCTTTCTGACTTCGTCTAATGTTGGCGTTCGAAAACGCCAAAGGCTTGTATCTTATGTATTTTATGTCCGTAATGTGAAAATACAACTTTTTACTGTCCCTGCAATACATGGTAATGTATAGGGAAAGTATTGGAATCATGTCGAAAATCGCAACTCGAGTTATCGACGGATCTACCCGTTTCGAGACCTCTAGAATACGAAAAAAACTATTTTTAGCGTAACGTCTGTGTGTGTGTCTGTGTGTCTGTGTGTCTGTCTGTCTGTGTGTCTGTCTGTGTGTATGTCTGTCTGTGCAGATTTTGTATCCACTCTAACTAAAAAACTAATTGACCGAATTTCATAAAATTTGGTAGGTAAATCACTTGTGCACGAATCTGGTGATGATTAGTTTTGGGTATGACTCGGGTTAAAAGAACCCGCCTTTTTTGCGAAATGGCCCGCAAAAGCTTGTATCCACTCTAACTGAAATGGAATGAATGGACCGAATTTCACAAAATTTGGTAGATAAGTCGCTTGTAGGCTACCCTGGTGCTGATTAGATTTTGGTATAATTCAAAAAAAAATAACCTGCCTTTTTTTGCAAAATGGCCAGCAAAAATCATCAAAATCTGAACTTAAGAACTACGTATGCTCAAATATAGCCATTAAATGCTTGTTTAATATGTAATTCTTAGCGAAGGAAAGAATAAGACCAACCCCATTACACTAGAACTAGCCGTTCTAGAGATATTTTAGTTTTTCGTATTTGTCCTACACCATTTTTGAAAATAAGTCCAGTTTTCAAATGAGAACGAAAATTGAATTACAAATTAATTAAATTTAATTTAAATAAATAGAACGTGAATATAAGTCTGCAGGGAAAGTCATGTGCTGCCCACATCAGATGTTTAATATTATAATGCTTTTGACGCCGTCTAATGTTGGCGCACGAAAAAGCCAAAGACTTGTATTTTACGTCCGTAATGTGAAAATATAACTTTTACAGTGTTTCTGACGATTTATCTCACGGATATGTAGCCATATTTGTTTTACTATTTTATGATTCTTACTCATTTCTTTCTGTTATAATTTTCCAAGTTTCATTTGTCTTCTTTTCCAGAATTGTGTTCCCCCTTTATTCGGTTTACAGATCCTCAATGAGGTATCACAAGGAACTTGTAGCAGTTTTAGAGAAAGTTTTTCGAAGGCACGAAGCTAAATTTAATCCAGACTCTGTCAAGGACCTGATAGACAGTTACATTAAAGAAAGGAACGACCGTCGTAGCAGGAACGACCCCGCGGCCAAATACTTTACAGGTAAAAGTTGATTAATTTAAATGCAGCTCATCTGATTATCATCTAAAGAAAATAATATATGTACCATAAATACACATTTTTTGCAAACTTTACCTTCAAAGCAGAGTCGTATATCCGAACAAAACAGCCTAAAACATCGATTATCCGAAATAAGGATATGTTTAGAGAGAATGATTCATTGATTGTTTTTTGTTTTAAATATTTTTAATAGTTACTTTTCTATTTATGTTTCAAAAGATCTCAAGCACTGGCATAAGAGTTGAGTTGTGAACTTTGAGTTCACATAATTTTTCATTCTCTAGATTAACTATAATCAGCGTAGGAGATTTAGTAAATTTAAATACAAAATCTTTTTGATTTTAGCAAATACAGATATAGTGTTTTATAACTCACTTTTATCTCAGCTATTATGAGCCGTATTTATTTATTTATTTATTTATTTATAATAAAGCGTATGCACGACATCCGCCACGTGTGTACCGTGTGGCTGAAGACGTGCATGAAGGGCCCAGTCGACACTAGGTACCAGGGTTGAAAAAAAGAAGGTCCGATTTTTTTTTCGTTTTCTATTTAGTACTAGCAACAAAGAATCGCCTTTTTATTATCTTATTAAAGATATAATCTTTTTAGAGATTTAAGTATATCGTGAGGCTCCGGAAAGCACATTCAGTTCGGATATATATTAAAAAATAACCTGCCCTGTATGGAGTTTTTACAGAAAATGTATATATATTTATAGAAAAAATCTCCATGAAATGGAATATGTATGTCTTACACATGATTAGATAATGTGCATTCTTATTTATAATAGCTGCCATCGGCGATCAGCCAGGTCTCTTTGTAAAAAATCTATTAACCTGCAATAGCATTATTGCAACAGCTGTCGTCTGCGAAATTAAATGTTCAAAGTCTCTAGTTTATTTACAAAATCTTGGTGATCCTAGTTTTTACAATCATCTCACTTCGTTCACAAAGAAGCTAAGCCTGCCTCTGAGTTAAATAGTTCTTTACATTGGCTGCATATGACAGGGAAACTCTGATAATTTCCTTTTTTTTTATTAGCATTTCTTCAAGTCTTACCTGAGAAAAAGATGGAGGCTCAGAAATTTTGCAATTTTGCTAATCAATAAGCTCCGTGTAATCTCCAACTTCAAAGTTTAGAAGAGAGAATTCTTGAATTTTCTGATATCACTCACATTTTTCTTTTTTAGGACATCTAGTGTTCAAAACCTTTCGTACAGCAATATCTCGTAGAGACCATCTTTCTGCAGCTAACATGCATAAATTTACATTTACAGGTTGTGTAAAATATCTGTTTCTTTGTGCAATCGGATCGATAATCTGCAAAAATATGGGATCCATATGATTTAACTCATGGACCATAAACCACAAATTTTTTGCTCCGTGTGTACTTGCATAATTCATTTTAATGGTGAACTCAGTCAGTACATATACCTTAACAACATGTTACCACAATTTTAAAAATTTCTTATGGCTTCTCAAAGCTTGCATGTAGTTTTAGCAATCAGTTCGAGCATGTAAACCAATGAGAATGAGCGAATTTTCTCAGATTTATTTTTGCAAGATCCATTCTGTTTATAACTGTCCGACATATGTCAGCAAGATACTGTTAATCTGTACTTAAATATTCAGTGCCAATGACAGGCATTTTACTATTTAATGGAGTACATTTCACAACAGGAAGATCTTCAGATTTTTCCGCCAATATTCCTATTTCTGCAGAAAAGCCGCTCGTTCCTGAAGTTTAGCCGTCCAAAAATTGAAATAAATGGCGCAATGACAATTAATTTACATGTAACTAGCAAATAAACCAATGGGCATGTTCTTTTATTTCCATCTCTAACAGTCCAATTATTCCCTCATTTGAGCATGTACTTATTGTTGTTCCATTGCATCCTAACGCTTCCAAATTGAACAAATCAAAGTTTTTAGTAGTTAAATAATAAATCATGTTTTTTTCAGGGCTCTTTGACTTTAACTAGTCATTAATCTAACCTTATAAAAATCAGGGGATTTGACTTTTTGAACTTTACTGGTCATGTAACAAAAAATGTATGTGATGCATCATCTTATGTACTGCCTTCTATTAGCTAGGATAACAAACAGAGAGTACACTATCGGAGTGTAGGCAAGACTTCATTACTTTATTTATTAAAACACCCGTGTCTTACAATTTGAGACACGTATTGTTACCTTGTTTCTAATGCATGTTTATAAACATTACATATATATAAAATAAAGGAATTATAAATTTATAAACATTACATATACATAAAATAAAGGAATTATAAATTTATAAACATTACATATACATAAAATAAAGGATTTATAAATTTTAAAAGAATTATAAATTAAAGAGAGAGTCGGGAGTTATGCAATGAAACAATCACTAAAAGAGTCGTCCTGAAAATGAGGGTACATTATTAAGATCAAACTCTGAAATGGGTAGGCTTCTAACAGGAATGTATAAAAAAAGATCTTCCGATAAGATAATGTCTTTAAAGTAGAACTTTGAAAGTCTGGACAACATTGCTATATACAATAGAACAACAAATCAACAATTACTTCTATAAACGTCACACTAGTCCTCACATGTTGCATTTTCTAGTTATGAATCACATAACTGGAAACTATGAGTCACGTAACATTCTCTGATATTTCTTTTCAGAAAGCGCTCTTGTGGCTACACTTATTCAGTTCGTTGGCGATGGAATATCATCTGTCTCTCTATTCATTGCCGATTTCCTTAATGCTTTATTGGATCATCCTGAGGAACAAGAAAAAATCTACAAAGAAATTGAAAATGTGATTGGACACAATAGACAGGCAACTTTAGAAGACAAGAATAAGCTGCCTTATACAAATGCTTTTACACAAGAAGTGATAAGGATGACGGAATTTATGCTTCTTTTCCCAAGTTTAGAATGCACTAGTAAGTACATGTACTGAAATTAAGGGGCTCCCGTATATAAAATTGAATGGTAAATTTCAGCACCTTCGAAAATTGACATTTTACAAGAACTTTTCCGAGATGCGGCCTTTTTGAGTGTAGGCAAAAAATTCGGCGAAAAATTCGGCGCATTTTCATCAAAAATAGAATATGTAAAATCGTTTTTATCGACACAAAAGCTTTTATAAGCATAAATATTTTTTATTAGTCGTAAGCCACTGAAGAATTTCGTTGGAGAGATTTATCAATTCTTTTGGCATATACCGCTTCATATTTTATAGACCTGCAATCTTCAGATTGTTTAATGGAGATTTACTAAGCTAAGCAGAGTAGTATGTGATGTCTGATAATTTAGCACATATTCCGCTTACTTTCAAAAAAGAGAACAAGCAATTCCTCTGACATTGTCAATATAATGACGCTCTATCGTATCACTGTATTTTTGGGAGTAAATTCACATTCATAAAACTATGCAACTTGAAAGGACAATTTCTGTTCTTTAACGATTTGTTTCCCATAACTACTGAATGAAAGTATTGTCTCCTTGAAGTTTAATGATGACTACTTTCTGAAGATTTTAATGTCATCAGTCTCGATTTTTATCACGTTAAAGTTTTTGGTCTTGGAAAAAGTCAACAATTTTAATATACTCTTGATGCGCAAAAAATCTGTCCTGTCTTTTTATTTTTCTATTAACTACAAAAAAAAATTGTTGTCACAGGCATTTCTTTTTCCACAGACTGGTGATCGGTAGCATCTCGATTGTGTTTCCTTCAAACAATTATATTGGTCAAAAATTGAGATAGACCCTTTTCAAAAATGTCTATTCAATTGAAAATAAGTTATTTTAATAGCCTAAAACTGTGCAAACAATTTACAATCGAATTTTATTTGGTATTGTTATTTTAGAAACCAAACCTAATATTATGCACAGGGTGATTATGTATAATCAAAGTTAGCGTAATCTGATTTGTCTGCGGCAAAATCTGCTAAAAAAAAGGCTATCAAATTTGGTAATCTTGTTAAAGGGATGATGTGAAAAAAATGTATTCAATAAAAGAAATGAATTCCAAAACTCACGGCCAGTTAGCCTGAATGATGTTTAGTCTTAAACCTTGCAAAATATTTCTTATAATGCTCAAAATAAACTATGAAAACATACAAATGCCTCAATAAATTTATTATTTGGAAATGTATTATCAAATAATATCCACAAGAAAGAGAACATTTTTGCAAAGAAAATAACATTTAACTGAAAATTTCAGCAAACACATCCAAGTATCTATGCAAAAATTATTTAGCACTGGGCTTTTAAAACAAAGCATTGAAATCATAAACTGAGCAGTGAGCATTTGCTGTGCTCAGTGACGTGTGATAAGCAGTTTAATCTATGGGGTATTGTTAATTGATATTGGTGAGATGCTTTAGAAAAATAAAACACAGTATTAGTGGCGATAAAAGAGTTTCGAAGATTAAAATGATTGCTATGTAATCCCATAATAACAACTAGTCTTCCCTAAATGATTGCAAAATTGGAATACAAATATGAATTTTGAACTAGTAATTATGAAACAAAAAATTAACAATGTAAATATTAACGTTATAAAGTGCTATGCCTATTACTGTAAACATTATTGAATATTTGTGATATGCATTTCACATAGTTTATGTTGTACAGAAATAGCGTCTCAGCAGATAATCAAACCTGCATGACTCGATTTTCTTTACCAGATGAGGCTTTAACCATTAAGATCCTGAGATATTATCTTTCTTTCAATAATAGAAATGAATACTACGACATACAACTGGTCATAGTAATATATATATGGGCTGACATATGGGTTCTTATTATATATATAAGTTCTTTGAATGACCACAACAGATAAACACTGTATCTATTAAACTATTTATAAGATATCCATATTATCCACAAATAGGGGTGTTTTCAAAGTTAAGATAGCCCAGTTTGATCAGATAATAGCATCGCTGGACCGATTTCATATTTATTATACGCTTTTCCACATGGCATAGCCGATACCTGCATGGACAGCAAGAAGTCTTGCTTTGTACCATAATTTTACGAACGTCTATGGAGATCTACAAAATCAGTTCTATCAATGAGTCGTCAATAAATTTCCTTAAAATTAAGTTCCAACTGCCCTAGGACGCAACGTTCAAAGTCATGCCCATAAAATATGCCTATGAGTTCCAAAAGTTAAGATCGGGATCCCATTAATGATAACAGCATTATGAACACATTTTAGGGGTTCACGAAATCTATTATTTGCAATGGAGCCGAAAACCTATGTTTGAGAACGCCCCCTAAAGGCGGGTTCTGTAGTTTATTTCTCAGATGCTTTATCTGTTTTAAAACTGATGTGTAGTATTCTTGTCTTTTCAGAGGAAACAACAATCAGTGGTTGTAAAATCCCTAAAGGAGCTATTACATTGATGAACGTTTGGTCTTCACATAGAGATCCAAATGCTTTTGAGAAACCTCACGAATTCAATCCTTCCAGGTATATGACTGAGCCTGGAAAGCCAAAACCTGAACTACCGGTTCTGTTTGGCGTGGGTGAGTAAAGTAACTTAGCACATTTCTTCCATTGATATTATTATTTGTCTCATAGTAGTGCTTCACATTCTTGGTTTCGACGAAATGGAACTTATATGAAAATAACTATAATGTAGGTTTATTTTTCTCAGTTTTGATTGTTCTCTGAACAATTTTTCCCGATATTATCATTACTTACCGTACAAAGTATATGGATATGGGGGAAGTATTGAAACGACGTCGAGTTGTCGAAGAGTTCACACACTATTTTGGCATATAAACTTGAATCGAACATTTCTGAGTTGATCTCAGAGGCAGAACTACTGCGATACACCTCAATGGCCAAAAAAGTTCTTCTATAGGGAAAACAAATATCATTTTTGTGAAAGATATTTGTCTCGTGAAAATTAATCATGAACTTCTTTAAATTGTATTGTTTCACATCGAAGCTTAATACTTCATAGGATGGCACTTTACGGAATCATAACGTCCATCGCCACCTGTCGTCGCCCCTTGTAGCTGCTTGTCGTACTGCTAGCTGCACTCAATTCCAAGGAATGGCTAAGTGCTATTTCTATAGCACTATTTTCCCAAATCATTAATCTGGACCACTTCACTACAGAAACTGATTCCCTAAAAGGTACTGAATTAAAATATATTACCTGCTACATGAGAACTTGTGAAGTTGATGCAGCAATACTCTCTAAATAAAAATACATAGAGCAAAATCCAAATTCATTTATTTACGCAAATTTGGTTCAATACAGAATTACTTAGGTAATTCTAGTTCTGCAAAAAGACAAACTTGATACATATAAAAAAAACATGGGCGATAACACAAATTAGATTATTCCTAACTCGGGATATAGCAACATAGGCTCTCTTCAACAGTATCCATGGACCTATTTCCAGCATATTTTCTGCTCATCCGCATGGAATAACCGTTAATTACAGTAGCAACAAGGAAACTTGCAGCAAAGTTCTTAACTTTTATGGGAACTGACAATGTCAGTCCTTCCATGTAGCCGGTCAGTTTCCATAGATGTTTGTAAAATTGTAGCAAATAGCAAGTTTTCTCGCTTGCCATTGCAGTTAGCAGTTTTTCTGTGCTAATGAATGCATAATAAACGCAAACCCAGTCCATGAATACTGTTATGGGCAATAGGCGTATCTCCCTTATAAGATGCTTTTACCAGTAAAGTTCTATGATCGAACAGAGGCGAGAAGGATGTTGATGTTCCGCTGAATATGGCTACCCTTATTCCTTTCACAAGTTTTTACACTAAATGTCGTCTGGCCCATGAGAATTTGCATGATGTGTTGATCTTCGGGCGATGTCACAAAATATTATAAATTGTGAGAAGTATTCAAAAAATATATCTCTTAACAATGTGTTTTAGCGCACGCCAATTTTGTGAGCTACTTCTCGTTTCGGATTAGCTGGACTGTTCTTTATTCTGCTTTCTAATGGACTTTCTCAGGTGAACTCTAAACCCAAGTCTTGGGTATATAAGCCCCTCTATTCTTCTATTTACGCTTATTTCTTCTTTTTGACTTCAGTTTTGTTGGTTTGAAATAGCTGTACGCTGCATTATTATTTATTTCTTCTTTAATACGTTGCTCATGTTTCCCAAATACACAATTAGATATCCTTCCTCTGCGAGCTTTTTTTTATTGTATAGCTTTTTCCTTAACGCCAAATCACATATAAACGTGGTTTAAATTCTGTCTTAACATATTGTCACTATGGAAACAGCAAATCACGTGCTCTACTGAAATACCACATTTTTAATAAAATTTGTGGGAAAATGTAGATAAAGGACAACATTCAGTTTTCTCTCATTCTTTAATATAACAGATGATACTAACATTTTTCTTGAATCTGAAGAGTAAAAGTACTTGGTTGGTATCATTCGGTTATTTTTTACCTCTCCAGTATCTCTGCAGATGTGTTATTTATAGGGGGACGAAGAATGGGAGAGTATTGAAATTCATACATATATAGAAACACATTAAAATTATTGATAGACATAAGCATTATGCTAAAGATTTTTAATATTAAGATACAACAGTTATTAAATATTACTTTACATTTTTTTCAGGCAAGAGATCTTGTATCGGAGAATCATTCACGATGATGCAGGTATTTCTGTTCCTTGTTGCACTCGTCCAGAATTTCAGATTAGAGCGACCAAAAGGCCCTAAAAAGAACTTTCTTTCAGAAGGAATTTTGGAAATTTGTGCTATTCCAAGGAAACAATAACATTCCGACTGCGATAAAGCTTTCTCATACGAATGCATGGTTACACTTATCATTTCTATGTATCGGAATAAACATTTTCAAAGACTGTACTGCAAACTATTCATAACGTTTGTGAATTATTTGTCAATTAATTACAGAGTTCATAATTTATGTGTGTGTTAAATGAACTAGGAGTTTTTTCTTTAAAACTTTTCTTGTATTTTCGCAATTAAACGGTGACGGAAAAGAAGCAATATGGGAAAAGTGTCAAACATCATGTCGAAAGAAATTCCCTATCAGAACCATTTTACGAATTGCTCCAAGTTGATGACAGCAATTAATTTTAAAGAGTTATTCTGTATCTGTACTTTTTATCAGTCTCTGCATGAAGTTTAAATAAATTATATAGGATTTTCTGTATGTGGACTAGATAGCACAGTGGTCATGTTGTCTGTTCACTGAGGCTGTTGGTTCGAGTCAGTCCACTCGCATTAGAAAAGCAAGTTCAGTCGTTTTTACATATGCATTTTTTTCTGATCAGTCTATCCGTTAAGTTTAAATAGATTTTTAAGGACCTTTCATTTGTGAACTGGCTGGCTCGGTGGTCGTGTTGTCTGTGTTTCCGATTCTAGAGCCTGTGGCTTCGAGACCGTCCACTTGCATTAGAATAAAGCGAGTTCAGTCGTTTTTACATATGTACTTTTTCTGATCAGTCTCTCCGTTAAGTTTAAATATATTTTTAAGGATCGTTTGTTTCTGAACTGTCTGGCTCAATGGTCATGTTGTCTGTTCACTGAGGCTGTTGGTTCAAGTCCATCCACTCGCGTTAATATGAAGCGAGTTGAGTCGTTTTTGTATATGTACATTTCTAATCAGTCTTTCCGTTAAGTTTAAATAGATTTTTAAGGAACTTTTAATTGTGAACAGGCTGGCTCAATGGTCGTGTTGTCTGTTTCCAGTTTCAGAGGTTGAGGATTAGAGTCCGTCCATTCGCATTAGAACGAAGCGAATTGAGTCGTCTTTGTATTTATACTTTTTCTGATCAGTCTTTTCACTAAGTGTTAATATATTTTTAAGGATCTTTTATTTGTGAACTGGATGGCTCAGTGGTCATGTTGTCTGTTTCCAGTTTCAGAGGCTGTGGGTTCGAGTCCGTCCACTCGCATAAGAATGTAGCGAATTGAGTCGTTTTTGTATATGTACTTTTTCTGATCAGTCTTTTCGTTAAATTTAAATATATTTTTAAGGAGCTTTCATTTGTGAACTAGCTCGTTCAGTGGTCGTGTTACCTGTTTTCATTTTCAGAGGCTGTGGGTTCGAGTCCGTCCATTAGAATGAAACGAGTTGAGTCGTCTTTGTATTTGTACTTTTCCTGATCAGTCTTTCCGTTAAGTTTAAATATATTTTTAATTATCGTTTATTTGTGAACTGGATGGCTCAGTGGTTATGTTGTCTGTTTCCAGTTTCAGAGGCTGTGGGTTCGAGTACGTCCACTCGCATAAGAATGTAGCGAGTTGAGTCGTTTTTGTATATGTACTTTTTCTGATAAGTCTTTTCGTTAAATTTAAATATATTTTTAAGGAGCTTTCATTTGTAAACTAGCTCGTTCAGTGGCCGTGTTACCTGTTTCCATTTTCAGAGGCTGTGGGTTCGAGTCCGTCCATTCGCATTAGAATGAAACGAGTTGAGTCGTCTTTGTATTTGTACTTTTCCTGATCAGTCTTTCCGTTAAGTTTAAATATATTTTTAAGGATCTTTTATTTGTGAACTGGATGGCTCAATGGTCATGTTGTCTGTTTCCAGTTTCAGAGGCTGTGGGTTCGAGTGGATGAGATCGACTCCGTCCGCTCGTTTTGCATCTGTGCTTTTTCTGACAAGGCTCTGTGCTAAGTTTTAAAAGATTAAGTGAGATTTTCGGCATGTGAGCCGTCTGGCTCAGTGGTCATGTTGTTTCCCGCAAATGTCGGAGGTTGTGGGTTCGAATCCATTGAGTCGTTTTGTTATCTTTCATTTTCTTGATCAGTGTCTCCGTTAAGTTTAAATAGATTAATTAGAGCCTTCGGTAAGTGAACTTTATGGCTGAGTGGTTAGGTTCTGTCTGTTTTCCCTTTCAGAGGCTGTGAGTTCGAGTCCATCCATCTGTATTGAGACGTTTTGTCATTTACGCTTTCTCAACATTTTTATTATCTGGGTTACTACAGGAAGTGACGTACCGGAAATGACGTTCAGGAAACAACGTACCGGAAATGACGTTCAGGAAGTGACGTACCGGAAATGACGTTCAGGAAGTGACGTACCGGAAATGGCGTCAATTCTTGTGGGCCGTGCTCCTAATGAAGAGCAACGAAAAAAGAGATGCCCAGTTTTAAAAATGCATAAAATGTTGGGACCTCGTTAACGGACGTCACGTGGTGCAAAACAAGCCCTGCACGAACTTTGGACGAGGAAGGGTGGCGGTTCGACACCGAAGCCAGCAGGCCCGAAGAGAAACCCCACCAGCAACGGCGGAGCCAGCTCACCGCTCGTCCTCTATCTCGTGCAGATAATTTAGTAAGAAATATAAGAAAGTTAAAGAGAAAAGACCTAAGACGACCTTCCTAATCTTATTTTCAACCCGGCGTGGAGCTAATCTCTAACACAACTATCGACCCCTTTTTACCAAACAGGATTCGAACCCGATGCCTACAGCCCCGCAGCTTGACGCCCCAAGCCTCTCGGCCAAGAGGGCGACGTCCGAAGTTTGAATTTTGGTATATTTAAATTTAACATTTTAGCATGTCTGTTTAAATAATGTGTAAAAACGCGACTAAAATTTCCGGGAGCAGAACCGTCAACAAATACGTCCGCTTCATGCTATTACCGCTGCTCTATGAACGGCGTTGAACTTTTATTTCATTTTTACAATATAAAGCTTTCTCTGAATTGGCGATTAGAATAAATCTGAGGTAGAACCCCCAAAATGTTTTATCCTGACCACATCGTTTTTTAATTTAAAACTGTAATCAAAACAGCACTGCGTTCCGGGTGAGGACAAAACTCGCTATCAACAGATCCACTGTCCAGCTCCTTAACCACTACACCGTTTGAACCCTAAAACCAAATGGAATTAAGAACTTATTTAAATTTGCATTATAAAAAAAATAAAAAAAAGAGTCAGGATACCTTTGAATGATCTCTTTTATTTTAGAATTATATAAAGAGGATAATATCAGATGTTACATCAAATTTTCATTATACTTTAGAAAAGTGCGAAAATTATATCTGATTTTGTCCTTTGATATATAAAATTCTAAATTGAAATGTAGAATTCATGTACATCCAAGCTCCTTTTTTTATCTTTTTTAATGATGATAAATATCTGCACAGGAAATGCTCATTTATCATTGAATTTAAACCAAAACTATGCCTCTCGGCTAATCTCGACGTCGACCGAAACTTTGGTTTCGATGCATTTAAATTCAACATTTCAGCATGACCTTTTAAATAATCTGAAAAAAACGCGACTAAAATTGTACGTTGCAATTTTATTTTATTTTAACAATATAAAGCTGCCTCTGAATTGGCAATTATAATAAATCTGAGCTAGAACCCACAAAATTTATTACCGTGACAGCATTGTTTATTTATTGTTTAAAAATGCACGGAATTTGAGGTGAGGACAGAACTCGTTCCCAGCAGATCCGCCTCCCAACGCCATAACCACTTGACCGTTTGAATCACGGAAGCCATGGAAATTGAAAACTACTTAGGAAGAATTTTAAAGCTACATTTCGATTTAGAATTACATAAAGAGAATAAGATCAGATGATATATCCAATTTTCGTTAGACATTAGAACATTGCAAAGACTATATCTGATCGTGACCTCTCACATATAAAATTCTAAATTGAAACGCAGCATTCAAAGACTTCCTTTTCGCTATTTCATATGTAGTAATGAGAAAGTATTGCTTTTACGAAAATTTTCGATCTCGAAATTTCGATGCCAATATATGTTTTAAGACCTCTTAAATACATTTTGTCTATTTTTACTTTCCCTGCAATACAAGGTAATGCATAGGGAAAATATTGGAATCATGCCGAAAATCGCAACTCGAGTTTTCGACGGATCTACACGTTTCGAGACCTCCAGAATACGAAAAAACTATTTTTAGCGTGACGTCTGTGTGTGTGTCTGTCTGTTTGTCTGTCTGTGTTGTGTGTCTGTGCAGATTTTGTATCCACTCTAACTAAAAAAGTAATCAACCGAATCTCATGAAATTTGGTAGGTAAGTCACTTGTGGGCGAATCTAGTGCTGATTAGTTTTGGGTATGATTCAGGATAAAAGAACCCGCCTTTTCTGTGAAAGTTTGTATTCCGCAAAAGTTTGTATCCACTCTTGCTGAAAATATAATGGACCGAATTTCACAAAATTTGGTAGATAAGTCGCTGGTAGATCACCCTGGTGCTGATTAGATTTTGGTATGATTCAAAAGAAATAATCTGCATTTTTTTGCAAAATAGCCCGCAAAAATCGACAAAATCTAAAATAAAAAACTACGTATACTGAAATATATCCTTTAAATGCTTGTTGTATACGTAATTTTCAACGAAGAAAAGAATAAGACCAATCTCATTACACTAGGACTAGCCGTTCTCGAGTATTTTCGTTTTTTCTCTACGCCACCTTTGAAAATGAGTCCAGTTACCAAATGAGAACGAAAATTTAAAAATAGTGAATTAAATTTAATTAAAATAAAGAGAATGTGTATATAAGTCTGCAGGGAAAGTCATGTGCTGCCCACATCAGATTTTTGGAGTTGTGTCTGTTTTTCTGTCTGAGGTCTATGGTCGAATGCAGCCACAGATATTAATGGATTTTCACGAAATTTTATATCCGTCATTGTTAAAAAGTGTAGAGCTAGAGAGAATTTTTTTAAATCAAGCGAAAACTTCGACATATATTCGAAATTTCTATATATTCTTAACATGTCAGCATAGGATAAAATTTGACATAATCATGCATAAAAATATTTATGGTTCAATGATCACGAGACATTCAATCATTGTTGTGACAAATAGCCGCGATACAATTTTTTTGTTCGTGATGTCATTATAGCCTCCTTGGAGGGCAAGTTACCAGCCGTACATTCTCAAGTATGGCATCAATCGAAAGATTTTTCAAGCCCTTTAAAGTGAAAGCTAACGCGCTATAGTTGTAATCATTTGGAACCACGGTATCAATTTTTCAATTTTTTTTCTTGTAAAATTTAAATAAAAAAAAAATAATAATAAATTCTGGTATGAAAATAATTGAATTGAGTCGCACTCCAGTTATTATTTTCTTTTATGATGATGATCAATACCCGAACGGGAAAATTTGAATTATCATCTGATTTGTACCAAAACTAAGACCTATATATCAAGCTTTTTTTCTTATTCAATTTCTGATAATCTATTGTTTCCACTGGAATCGTGGGTGGCGCTCAGGATATAAGAATGAGTCCAAATTTCTGGATAAATAACAAGTTTATTCACAAGCATAGAGAAAACAGGAACAATATATAATAAAACAACACTTAAATGCTTCACTAATTTCACAAAATAACTAATACTATTCGCAAAACATTGACGAAAATCATTTCACAAAATAGCAGCTACTATTCTCAAAATATTGTTCAATATACAGTTCAATGTAGCTCGTATCTCATCAACTGCTCTCAGACTAAGTGATGTCCTCTTTTTATATAGTCTCCATAGAAACTTCTGCGAATCTTTCATGTCACGCTATTTTCTCATGTAATTTTTAAGGTACGTTAACTAGCCGTAACTTGTGTTTCTGTAAATTTAAATTGGTGAATTATTTAACAAAGAGATATTTCAAATATTGTTTGTCGTAGGCCTCCAAAATTCTCAATTCGACATTACTCACAACATACCATCTTTTTTTCCATCGTCTGTCCAACAAGGAAATGTCATCTGTAATTTGTACAAAATATCATTAACAAAACACATTTAATCTCACAACACAACATATTACAGTATGAAATGCATGCAATAAAACAAATACAATCAAATCTGTTTGAAGCGGAACACTGTGATAAGCAGAAAACATTTTAGCCCCGCCCAAAAATACAGGAAATTTGTGTTATTTATCCTGTGTGAAAGGCAATCTGCACAACACAGAAACGGACGGCTAATTCAAAGTAATTTGTTAATAAAGCACCTGTTGTAACGAACTAAGAAAGGAAAAATCAACTGGTTGAGCCATTTATTTCCATGAGAATGTCGAAGTATCACTCGTAAATGAGAACGGTATTACTAAAAAGGAACCTTCTATTAAATTATATAGGGATTTTGTAAAGAACCTTGCTGACCAACCGGGACTCGAACCCTGGATATCCAAACTGACCAGCCGACGATTGAGCTACTGGGACGACATTGCAAGGTCTTATCGTCGAAGTGAACTCTCCATTCTCCACCGTCTAATGTCAGATTGGCGGGCAACTGGCAATCTGACTGACCATCTCCTGTTATTACTTTCCTTATATACATAATGTATAAGGAAAGTATTGTGACGGGGTCGAAAATTCGAAATCGAGTTTTCGACGGGAGAGCACGTTTCAAGCATCCCTGATCACGAATCAAACATTTTTGAAGTGATGTCTGTGTGTGTGTATGTGTGTGTGTGTGTGTGTGTGTGTGTGTGTGTGTGTGTGTGTGTGTATGTGTGTGTGTGTGTGTGTGTGAAAGTATGTGTGTGTGTGTGTCAGTGAGTCTGTGGAGACGATAACTGACGAACGAATGGACCGATTCGAACCAAATTTGGTACAAAAATCACAATCTGTAAACACTGGAAGCCTATTGTTTTTATGCGTAATCGAATGTTCAGAACCCCCCTAAATTTTCGAATAAAATTTTTAAAAAATCGTCAAAAAATCAAAACCACTAATAAAGTTACGCAAATAGACATTTCTTATGTAATTTTTCATTAGAAAACGATTGACATAAATTTTAGAACGCTAACATGAACCGTTCTCTAGATATTGCACATTTTTAAAAAAAATTATTAAAAAGTCATATAAAATGAAAAAAAAATATTTCCTATTGAGAAACATGTTCATTTTTCATATGTAATAATACCATGCGATAAATTGGGTGACATCATTCTCGTGTATCTAGCTCGTTCCATTCATGAAAAAAGATACTTTGAGTAATAATTTTGTATTTGAATGCCAATAGTCATTTATCTGCTGTAAGAATAACTTATTTCTTAGTGCATAACGCTTGGCGAGATTTTGGCGACGAATTTGGCGGAATGTCGCCAACTTGGCGACTTTTTTGAAATGTTGCCATATTAACGAAAATCTCGCCAAATGGATAAATATGACGCTAAATCAATGAAAATGACGACTAATTGTCGAAAATTCAATATCTTGGAAAGAATATTAGTATCTACTATAAGAAAAATATATTTTTTTACTGTAAAAGTACTAAATTCTTTACATTATATAAGGAAAGTCATGTGTTGCCCACATCAGATTTTTTTACCTCAGATTAGCCTCTTGCTATTACAATTTTTACCTTAAGTTAGCCACCTGATATTACTATTTTTACCCAGGTTAGTATCTTGCGTAATAGTTACCCTCTCAATTTTGAAATCGGCGCTCAATCTTTCAGAGTCCACTGAATCCGTACTAGTCGTACTAGCGTCACTTTTAGACCTCCGACTTCTTTGTACTAACTTACAGGGTTGATGTGTTCAGGTGCCACTGTAAAAAACCTTGCTGCTCCAATCGGGACTCGAATCCTGGATCTCTGAACTGGCCAGCTGACCCACTTCCTTTAAGCTACTGGGGCGAAATTGCAAGGACTTATCGTCGACTTCAATTTTCTGTAAGTTCTTTCAGGACTCCAAGCATTTTCAGTTAATCAGAGCTAAAATGGTACAAATATTAATCAATGCACGATATTTGATTGAAAGTCGAATCATTTTTAAGACATATGTCCAAAAAAGCCATGGTGGATTACTTAAGCTCATCTGAATAAAAATAGTTTTTTACTTTTCCAAACCAATACATGGTAATACATTGGGAAAGTATTGGAATCATGTCGAAAATCGTAACTGGAGTTTTCGACGGATCTACACGTTTTGAAACCTCTAGAATATGAAAAAAAAACATTTTTAGCTTGATGCCTTTGTGCGTATCAGTGTGTCTGTCTGTCTGTCTGTGCAGTACATGTATCCACTCTAAAAAGCTAAAATTGATCGAATTTCATAAAATTTGGTGGGTAAATCCCCTGTGGATGACCCTGGGGCTGATTAGATTTTGGTACAATTTGGGATAAAAGAACATGCCTTTTTATGCGAAATGGCCCTCAAAAATTGCCTGCATCCACTCTAGTTGAAAACCCAATTAACTAAGTTTTACAAAATTGGGTAGATAAATCATTTATGTGTTATCTTGGAGCTGATTAGATTTTAGTACGATTCGGAAAAAAATAACTTGTCTTATTTTGTGAAATGGCCCGCAAAAATCGTCAAAATCTAAAATAAAAAACTACGTATGCTCAAATATATCTATTAAATGTTTGTTTTATAAGTAATTTTTAACGATGAAAATAATAAAACTAACCATAACACTATGACTAGTTGTTCTTGACCCATTACACTGTGACTAGTTGTTCTTGAGACATTTTAGTTTTTCCAATTTTTCCTACGTCATCTTTTAAAATAAGTCCAGTTACTAAATGAGGACGAAAATTGAATTAAAAGTGCAAATTCAGTGTAATTTAAAGTAATTATGGGTGTTATTTTACGCAATTAAACTCAATTTAATGAATTATTGAAGATGTAAAGAGAATGTGAATATGAATCTGCAGGGAACGTCATCTTCTACTCTCATCAGATTTTTTTTTACTTTTAATAGTACACATAAACTTTAAGTTAAATGTTGCAACAAAGCAGAATTTATTTCGATAAATAAGAGCATCTGTAAATTATAATATATCTTACGAACTAAACATAAAATACTGCTTTTGCAATAAAAAAGATTAACCAATAATAATAATTTTATACGAGTATAACAGAAACAAAAGGATGGATCTTTTCAAAAGAGAAATGCTCTTAAAATTTGTATCACAATAACATTTAAAGCTGAATTCATATCAGTCATCATGCAAGCTCTCGCTATAGCCAATCATGAGAAAAATGTGTTCAATGAAAATTTTTCAACAGGAAAGGATGAAAGAGCCAGAAGTGTTGATGTGTTGAAATACTCATTTCTTTTCTTCTTTAAAAGATTGTATTTAAAAAAAAGCGACTTTCTGAACATGGGGCTTCTAGGGCCGACTGGGAATGTACACTCTGGACACAGAATAAAGATTCTAACTTAATTTTTAAAGGAAGACACCATTTATTACCCTCTACAAAGAAATTTTAAGAAATATTTAACAATTTGTTACATTTTCGAATTTTTGAAAATTTTGAGTAACTCTCTAGATCTGTAGCTATATTTAAAAGAAAACCGCGAGCTACTGGGCCAAGTAAAGCTTCATAATTGACAGTACATACATACAAAGCACACACTATTACTCAAAGCATTTCTATATATATATATATATATATAGAATAATTAAATTAGCTATTATGGTATAACGTAGTATTAATTAAATGCATCTAAAAAAAATTTCAGAACTTTTAAAGTCATGTATAGGTAAGTAATTACATATGGAATAACTGCATTTCCAGCTAAATCTTAAACTTGGCATTTACTGAAAGAATCTGCATCTTTTCAAGACAAAAAAATCTTTTTGTCCCCTGAAATTCCGCTTAAGGCAGGTTCGATTGTATTTTATATTCCCTAGATTTAAATTCCCTGCAATATATGGTAATGTATAGGGAAAGTATTGGAATCGTACCGGAAATCGCAACTCGAATTTTCGACGGATCAACACTTTTTGGGACTTCCAGAATACGAAAAAATCATTTCTAGCGTAACATCTCTGTGTGTCTGTGTGTATGTCTGTCTGTCTGCCAGTGTATGTATCCACTCTAACTGAAAAACTAATTTAACGAATTTCATAACATTTGGCAGGTAAGTCCCTTGTGGGTGATCTTGGGGCTGATTAGATTTTTGTAAAATTCGGGATAAAACAACCAACCTAGTTTTTGCGAAATGGTTCGTAAAAACTACCCATATCCACTCTAGCTGAAAAATTAATAAACCTAATTTCACAAAATTTGGTAGATAAGTCACTTGTAAGTTACTTTAGTGCTGATTAGATTTTGGAATAATTCGAAAAGAAAAGAATCTGCTCCTTTTTTTTGCAAAATGGCCCGCAAAAATCGTAAAAATCTAAAATAAAAGACTACGTATGCTCCATATCTATGAAATTCTTGTTTTATACTTTATTTTTGACGATGAAAAGAATAAGAGCAACCTCATTACTCTAGGTCTAGCCGTTCTAGAGATACTTTAGTTTTTCCCCTACTCCACCTTTAAAAATAAGTTCAGTTACCAAATGAAAACGAAAATTGAATTAAAAGTACAAATTCGGTGCACTTTAAAATAATAATGGGTGATATTTTGCGCAATTAAACTCTAATGAATTATTGAAGAAATAAAGACAGCGTGAATATGAGTCTGCAGGAAAAGTCATGTGCTGGCCACATCAGATATTTTGTTTTTATAAGGACAATTTGTAAAAGTTGCCAAGTTCTTCAATCTTTCCAAAGGAAGCAAAATTCAGAAAGCATATGATAAAGGCTCATTAGCGCCTTTATCATACCCCCAAAAATATACCAAGTAAAGGGCTCTGTGTGAAGAGTGAAGGGTTTGGCGTTAAAAACACGCTAGTAGTATTCTATATGACATTGTTATTCAAGACATTGTATTAAAATATTGATTTTAATTCGCCTAAAAAGAAGTAAAATATATCTGTTCTCGCAATATAAAATTATGTTCTCACGCAGATCAAAAGAATGAAACGTCCTTGTCCGTTTGCCAACAATTTTACAAAAAATATGAAATTTGAACAATATATGCCAAAATGAAAGTGTGAAAATAGTATTGAAGAGATTCCCACATTACTTTTATTCTGTTTTACAATTAGCTAAACACAATATATGGCAATTGACTAAACACAATATATGACAATTGACTAAACACAATATATGACAATTGACTAAACACAATATATGACAATTGACTAAACACAATACATGACAATTGACTAAACACAATACATGACAATTGACTAAACACAATGTATGAGTTTGAAAAATATTTACCAAAATAAAACAGATGACGAAAGAAATTAAAAATATTAATTAATTCCGCATTATTTAAACCCGAAGGCCGTAACTGATATAGTCCAGTTACAAATTCTGAGAAAAATTAATTTTTATATTAGAAAATCATTAAATATTTTAAATAAAAGTATAATCAATAAAAAATAAGAAATAAATAAATCACTTAAGACGTCATTTTTCATTAGGAAACGAAAGATGCAAACTTTAGAGATGAACCCTTTCTCAAGATATTGCACGATTTTGGCTAAATTTTTAAAAACTCATTTAAGTATCAGTACTCTTTAGTACTGCTAAATAAATAAATATTTTATACGTAATGTTCATTAGAAAACGAATGACATACATTTTAGAACGCTAGCATGAATCGTCGTTCTTGAGATTTTGCAAGTTTTTCAAATAAATTTATCAAAAATATATATGTATAAAATTAAAAATAGTTATTATCATGGAATATGTTAATTTTCCATATGCAATATCACGTAGTAAATCTGTCGATATCTGGTAATCTCGTGGATCTAAATCTTGTTTTTTAGGAGGGAATTTTTTTTGGCGCCCGGGAATTCTTTAATAATATTTCATATGACATTAATTAAATGCTAATTGCATTTTGATGAAGAGTTTGCACGTTTGTATGAATAAGTCACTTTGTTTTTACCCAAAATTGCTAAATTCCAATTTACGTGGTGTTAATTCAATGCCAAAAATATTGTACTACGCATTTTGCACACCGTTATTTCACTGTGAAAGAATTAAAGTCGTTGTGTTATGTAGAGAAAGTCATACGGTGTATTAACAAAGCAATTGAAATACTGTGATGCTCTTTGAATAATATGAGTTCAACACAAAATCGAACAGGAATACGAGTTTTAATGATAAAGAGTCCACCATAAAGGCGCAAGGCATCTTAATGCACAGCCGAAATTTAAATATATTGGATTGGCTTAAGGTAGATTTTAATTCCATAACATATAATGTTTTGCAAATTATGGTTTAGTTATTTGCCGACTGTTTCCCAAACGTTCTATTCGGTCATAACATATCACTTTCACAGTCTCATAGAAGCCTTCACTCTAGCATACACACATACACTTACACACTAACATACAGAGATAGTCACACTAACATTATACGCACACACACATACATTCAACCCCTCATAAATTTTAATCCAAGTCCAAGGCAGCTTGCACCGTGTTCTTCTTTGAAAACTCGAATTCGAATTTTCAATTGCATCGCATTATTTCTCCTATGGATCATACTGCGTATATAAGGAAAGTAAAAAATCGGGAGATTTTTTATATCAGGAAAACCTCTGGATTCCGTTTCTTTCTTATTTTGCATTTGAAGATAAACATTCACGTGTAGATAAGTCTATCATGCACAGCATTTCCTTTGTGAGAATTACAGATTATTTCAGTGTTTAAAAATACTCCGCATGTACTGTTGAAAAACATCTTATTCAATAGGAAGAAATAATGAATAGTTAAGTAAGTCATATTTATGATAAATGAAATTAATGAAAATATTAAATTATAAACTGATTTACAAAATTTCGAAATATGCATTTAACTTTCTCTACAGATTATTGTTAAAGTATAGAAAAAGTATAGAAGTAGAAAGATTATTTTCAGTTTTTCTTTTTATGTTATTGTAGGATTTTTCTTTTTTTATAATACGAAGTATTCATTTTCAGATAAGCTTCTGTGTTATTTATCTGTATAGTGTGCATGTATCTATAACAGTCGCCTGTTTTTATTTACTCATAATAATCTCTCTATATTAAAAATAATCCTGCGAATTTTTGACATCGCATTACAAATATACCATCAAACGTACAGTTCTGAAGATTTACCGACAAACTAATATGAATCCACAAATGTTTTCGAAACGGGCTTAGAATTTTGATGCAAGCTTTAGTGAATAAAATGTTAATTAATTATATTTAGCGTTGTAAGCATAGACAAAGATGTCTGAGTCGTCCCAACATTTTACTTCTATAATATAGTTTGCTGGTACAACGCCACAAAGACGGCCAAGGTTTGAATTATTGAAACACTGAAAGCATTAAAAGTGTATATATTCAATTTTAACTTTACTAGAACGATAGATAGGACACTTAATATAGTAGTTAAGACTAGTAGAGTAGTTTTACTGTTAATCCTGCACAAACATGACACCAATAAAACTAAAGCGAAAGTGACTTTAAAATGTGAACAGTCTTTGTAGTTATCGGTAGTTCCGACAGTTATGATGCTGAAAGCGATCAATAGTATTTATTCTCCGCCATGATTTGTAATTGATATTGATATCGTCAAAAATAATTGATTTGATTATTTTCCCGGATTTTGATTATCTAGGATCGCTTAGCAACTATAATTGCAATGAAAAATTGCAATTAACATGTAATTATTATTGCAATTAACAATTATGCCTTATTGTTAGTTCTTATACAATTTAAGTAATAAGCCTTTTATTTGTTGATGACAAACAAGTTTACTTATTTTTTATTTTCGCTAAAAAATTTTTGAAGCATCTGCTTCTGAGGATAGATAGAGAAAAGATGATGACTACCAGCATTGAATTCCGAGGGAGATAGTGGTTCACTAAGAATTTTCAATTAAGGTTCTTTTTTACTTTCCCTGCAATACATGGTAATGTATAGGGAAAGTATTGGAATCATGCCGAAAATCGCAACTCGAGTTTTCGACGGATCTACAAGTTTCGAGACCTCTAGAATACGAAAAAACCATTTTTAGCGTGACGTCTGTGCGTGTGTCTGTCTGTCTGTGCAGATTTTGTATCCACTCTAACTAAAAAACTAATGGACCGAATTTTACAAAATTTGGTAGGTAAGTCAGTTGTGGGCGAGTCTGGTGCTGATTAGTTTTGGGTACGATTCGGGATAAAAGAACCCGCCTATTTTTGCGAAATGGCCCGCAAAAGCTTGTATCCACTCTAACTTAAAAACTAATGGACTGAAATCCACAACATTTGGTAGATAAGTCACTTGTGGGACACCCTGCTGCTGATTAGATTTTGGTATGATTCGGACAAAAATAACCTGCCTTTTTTTACAAAATGACCCGCAAAAATCGCAAAAATCTAAAATAAAAAAACTACGTATGCTCAAATATATCCATAAAATGCTTGTTTAATGCGTAATTTTTAACGAAGAAAAGAATAAGACCATCCCCATTACACTAGGACTAGCCGTTCTCGAGACATTTTAGTTTTTTTGTATTTTCTCTACGCCACCTTTGAAAAGAAGTCCAGTTATCAAATGAGAACGAAAATTGAATTAAAAGTGAATTAAATGTCATTAAAATAAAAATAACGTGAACATAAGTCTGCAGGGAAAGTCATGTGCTGCCCACATCAGATTTTTACTTTCCCTGCAATACATGGTAATGTACAGGGAAAGTATTGGAATCATGCCGAAAATCGCAACTCGAGTTTTCGACGGATCTACACATTTCGAGACCTCTAGAATACGAAACAACTATTTTTAGCGTGACGTATGTGTGTCTGTCTGTCTGTATGTCTGTGCAGATTTTGTATCCAGTCCAATTCAAAAACTAATGGACCGAATTTCATAAAATTTGGTAGGTAAGTCACTTGTGGGCGAATCTGGTGCTGATTAGTTTTGCGTACGATTCGGAATAAAAAAAAAACCTTTTTTGTAAAATGTCCCGAATAAGTTTGTATCCACTCTAGCTGCAAAACTAATGGACCGAATTTCATAAAATTCGGTTGATAAGTCACTCGTGGGACACCCTGGTGCTGATTAGATTTTGGTATGATTCGAAGAAAAATAACCTGCCTTTTTTTGCTAAATGGCTCTCAAAAATCTCCAAAATCTAAAATATAAGAATTGCGTATGCTCAAATATATCCATTAAATGCTTGTTTAATACGTAATTTTTAACGAAGAAAAGATTAAGATTAACCCCATTACACTAGGACTAGCCGTTCTCGAGATATTTTAGTTTTTTCGTATTTTCTCTAAGCCATCTTTGAAAATAAGTTCAGTTATCAAATGAGAACAAAAATTGAATTAAAAGTGAATTAAATTTAATTAAAATAAAAAGAACGTGAATATAAGTCTGCAGGGAAAGTCATGTGTGGCCTACATCAGATTTTTCATTTTAGCTTCAAAATTTTATTTTCCTTGGAACATTACTATAAATATAGCCTAGATGGTAATATTTGGATCCAGCATCAAATTTTGGAGAAAATAAGATGGCTCACTAAGAATTTTTTTCTTCCTGTTCCTATTCCACTACCTCTTTTAAAATGTTCCTTAAAGCATATATTTATCAATATTGTCTACAAATAAAGATTAGATAATGACTAATATGGATTCAGCATTAAATTTTGGAAGGGGTAGGATGACACAAATAGAATTTCCGCTTCACTTTCTCTAACTGTCACTTTCGATTCAAAAATTTAAGATTTTCCTTGCAACATCTACTTTTCTGGATCTGCTAAAACGCTTGTGTATTCAGTATCAAATTTCGAAGCCCTTTAGTGAAACCCCCTTTTCACTAAGTAGTTCCACTTTCAATTCAAAATTGTTCTTGAAACATCTATTAGCAGGTTTGGTTAGATAGATTTTAGATTTTAGATAATGACTAATAATGATTCTGCATAAAATTCCAGACGAAGAAGGGGGGGGGGGGATTACCAAGGATTTCCACTTCCAGTATTCTCCCAATTCTGGTTAAAAAAATTTCGTTTTCCTTGAAATATCCATGTCTTAAAATGGGCTATAAATATAGCTTAAGTGATAATTGTTATAAATTCAGCATCATATTTTCTTGGGTAAGGATGCACACAGAATTTCAACTTTCTGTTCTTTTCCACTTCCGGTTAAAAAAAATTCCCAGAAACTTCATTTAGCTATAGATAGGCTTATGTAAGGAATGATAAGGATTCATCATTAAATTCTTGTAGGAGTGGGATTCTCACTATGGATTTTGACTTCCGGTTTTAAAGATGTCAGTCCCGATTAAAAAATGTATATTTTCCTAACATCTATTTCACAAGATAGGAATAAAGCTTAGATAAGGACATATTTGTATTAGGTATCGCACACTACGTAACATTGAAAATGAGACACCATGAAGGAGTGGGCAGAAAAATATGAACATTGCAGGATAGACGCAGCTCACCGAGTTATATAAATGATGCGAAATGCGCTGTCCCGCCCACGTTGAGTGAGATATAAGGGAAGGAACCTGCAGAGTCGGCAATAGTCGCACCGTTCATTTTGCATTTTTTTGTCTCAGAGGAAACGTGTAGTAGCAGAGAATGCAAGCCGCTGCCAACCGAAGCGGTTCCAGCAGACGGACGATTTCACGAGGGATTCTGTGATCGGACTCAAAAGGGCGAGTTGGTCCATACGTCAGATCTCAGCCGACAGCTACCTTCCCGCGTCCACAGTGCACCACCTGTGGCGAAGATGGTTGGAACAAGGGAATGTGGCACATTTGAGGGGTGTCGGCACGGTCAGAGCGACGTCAGCACGCATGGACCGACGCATACACCGGTAAGCGTTGGCGGCCACTTCCGCCGCACTTTTGCAGCATATGCAGGACACCCTTGATGCTTCCATATCGACCAAGATCATTATCCGTCAATTGGTCGCCGGCGACCTGCACTCATGGCGCCCGTTAAGAAAACTACCATTAACCTAACAGCACAGACGCCTCCGTTTGCAATGGTGACAGGATAGAGCCATGTGGACGGCAGAACGGCACAAGGCCGTATTCTTAAACGAGTCACGCTTCTGTTTTAGCAATGACAGTCGCTGTGTACGAGTCTAGCGCCGATGTGGTGACAGGTCCAATCCGGCCGCATCTGTGGAACGCCACACCGCGCGACAACGCGGCATCATGGTTTGGCGTGCCATCGCCTACGATAGCAGGTCACCTCTGGTCCGTATTGAGGGCACTATGACGGCCCAACGATACGTAGATGACGTGCTGTAGTCAGTGACATTACCTTTCCTTCAGGGGGTGCCTAATGCCTTACCAGCAGGATAATGCCCGACCACACACGGTACGCATCAGCCAACATGCCCTGCAAGGTACCCAGGTTCTTCTTTGGCCACCAGTCTCCCCTGATCATTCACCAATCGAACACGTCTGGGACGTGATTAGACGTCGCTTGCGTGCGCTGCCACCGCTGCGTTTAGAAGACGAACTCTGGCAAATGCTTGATAGGGAATAGGCAGCCATCCCTCAGGACACCATCCACACACTCATTGACTCTGTACCTAGACGTGTTGCTGCCTGTATCGCCGCCCTCGGTGGTCCTTCAACTCCTGTAACCTACTAATCAGACGGTGTTATCACTTAGTGTATAAGTGTATTATGTTGCAATAAACATCACTTATTGTTCATTGCAGTCTCTCTCTTTTCGCCTATTTTCATCACTTTCTGCCCACTCCTTCTTGGTGTCTCATTTTCACTGTCACGTAGTATATTTCTTAGGGGACAGGGGTTCGCTAAGAATTTATATTTCCGGTTCTTGAGATGACACGAATGATCTATCTAAAAATTCGAATGACTGTAGGAAATAAGTGTGCAAAAGAGAATAAAAATTAATTATTATAAATAGGCTTAACCATTCCGTCGAAAATGAAGTGTATATACCACCTGACATCATATTAAGGCTTTTCATATATGTCTTGTTTATTTGAAACCACGTACGTTATACAGTCAGTTAAATCAAGAAATATTTATCTAGTTATTTATGCAACTGGGATTAGGTTTCATCCATTATTATGAAATGCCAAAAATGCAAGAGCAACCCTATAGCGCTAGGAATGAAAGTTGACAACGCTCTATAACTGCTGTAGGCTGTCAGAAATGTATACAACAGATATAAATTCTGAATCTTATACAAATGTCATGAAGGTGACTATTAAGAAGATCAAGGCCAAACGTCAATAGTATGGAACTGTGCAGTTTAAAACAATGGCAGGAGAAAAAATGAGAATATTGATTTCCAAAGTAGTGTACAAATTCATCTATTTCATGAATATCCAAAATCCTAAATATCCTATTTTTGCAATGAATCTTAAATAATCATCCATGCGCTAAATTTCAAGTCAATATTGCACTTGAGGCATTTCTTATTTATGACACACATCGAACATTTTGGTGAGCAGCCCCACTAAAGTAATACATTTTGAAAATTGGTATCATCCAACATCTTCTTATTGAACGATATTCTCTTCAACAATTTTAAATTTTTTATCTCACGGTGACTTATGTTTTAGTATTATTTCCCACTTCGAACGCTTTTCTGTGGGGCACCCCCGCAAATGAACATTTCTGAAAAAGTAGATTATTTATGTGAATTTTATCAAATAATTGACGCATGTATAAAATTTCAATTCACTATCTCAATTAAAAGTGGGCCTTTCTCATTTATTCAGCAAATCGAACATTTTGATGCGCGGCATCCCTGAAGTAGCAATTATTGGAAAACTGAAATTGTACACTTTCTTCCTTTTGATCAACCTACACTCACACCAAATTCAAAGTCTCTATTTCATCGGAAAGTGTGTTTTTCTATCACTTCACATTTCGAAAGTTTTGGTGTGAAACATCCCCTTTGCTAAATATTTTTGAAAAATTCAATTTTTCTCGAGAATTTGATCGTACGATTGATCCGTGTATCAAATTTTAAGCCTATATATCACTTAAAAGAAATTATATTTCCCTTATTAGGCAAATATAAAATTTTGGTGTGCGCCACCAAATTTAATATATCTATCTCATTCATCACAAAGTATGTTTTTCTATCATTTCACCTGTCGGATATTTTGATGTGGAATATGCCCTCTACTAAATATTTTTGAAAAAATCGATTTTTGCTTTCGAGCATTTTACCGAACGATTGATCCATATAACAAATTTCAAGCTTCTATATCACTTACATGAAGGCGTTTCTCATTTATACGACAAATCGAAAATTTTGGTGTAAGGCACTCATCAAATGGCAAATATTAGAAAACTGAAAATACACACGTTCTTCCCTTAGAACTATCTACCAAATTTTAAGTCTGTATCTCATCGGAAGGTATGATTTCTTGTCATTCCACCTTTCGAACGTCTTGGTGTGAAGCATATTTCACCTAAACATATTGGCTGGGAACAAACCCCTCTACTGAACAATTTTGAAACATTCGGTTTTTCTAGAGGAATTTATCATATGATTATCCGTGTTCCAAATTACATGCCTATATCTATACTTGAAATGCCTGAAACAGTGACAGACAGACGGACTTGTATAAATTAGTATGCATAGATTTTTACCAATTATCATTATTAGAATTTAATTTTGAAATTTATAATACTATTATTTCCTATGGAAAAACAATAATAAATGTCGGAACAGAGCTGATAGTACATAACCTATGCGGGAAGGGATAATTTGAACTACTTTATGGATGTTAATTGCATCAAAATTGTTTCTATTAACATACGTAGATAAGTCCAATGTATCCATTGGCTTTACAAACCTGTTTCCAACATCAATAAAAATCTTTTAAGGAATTCATACGAATATTTTTTTCACTGCATATGAAAGAAATGCACATTTTTCTCTGATAATGACTGTAATTAAAGTAGAACTAAATACTATATAATATGAATTTGTGAGAAATCGCATGAACACTTACACTTCAAATATTTTTCTTTATTTCCAGTCTACAAATATGGATTTGCAAGACCTTCAAATGATCTTAGATACATACCCCATAACAGTCATTTCCACTTCCTTTGTTATTCTCCTGGCTTTACTTTACTACTTTAAAGTAAGTGGTCAACCTCCAGGACCATGGGGACTACCCTATTTCGGATATTGGCTTTACCTTAACGATGCAAATGCTCATCTACGCCTTGAAGCTCTCATGAAGAAGTACGGCGATGTCTATATTTTCAAATGTGTGGGTCAGCTGTACGTCCACCTTGGAAGTATCAAATCTATTAAAGAAGCCCATGTGACGAAGTCAGATTGTTTTGCTCAAAGACCATCTGACTTCAACATATTGAACGCTATCTTTGGAGAAGGTATATTTTCTTTATTGATATATTTTTGGAGCGTAGGGGGAAAGTACAAGATGTACTATAAAATATGCTCTGGAAATTTTTTTTCATGCAAAATAACATTTTAGAAAATGCCAGTTTTTCTTTCTGGAAGCATAAAGTGTTCTGTGGCGTGAAACCCTTTAACAAGAGTGCTTTAATAGAAACATTCTACTCATAGAGAATTTACAGCGAGCTGAAAAGGCCACTTGTGTATTGAGGCCAAATGGTTCCCAATTTGACCTCAATAACCATAGGAACCGCTTTTGACTCTCGAGTATTGTGGAAGAAAAATAAGGAAGTTCTTTAAGCATCCCAACAACTTCGAAGTAAAATATCCCTAAGTGTACACGTTAGGCCTCTCAATTGTAAAATGATCATAAAGGTAATTGCAGCGTCTTCGGCGGAGAACTAAAGATGTTAGGACCACAATCTTAGCAATAAAGTGAGATAGCAGAAAAATGTAAATTACAAAGTGATAGATTGTCTTATTACACTAGTATTTGTGAACATTGCAACGCCTTGAAGAACTAATAGTATTAGCTTAAAACTTACAGGATATGTACAACAAGTTCCAGATGAAATTGATGTACTTATCGATGAGAATTCACAGGTTAAATCGGAGCAACATCCCTTAAATTTTCCGATCCTGAGTATTAGAAGGTTGCGCAAACGAGATATTATAATTGACGAAGACCGAAAATTTAAGCGAGAGACTCTTTATTGTATGTTACTATGCTCTGTCACCGAAGAAAGTCACATTATAAAGACAAGACCCACAAAAATAAATGAGACACAACAAGGCAAAAACAAGGCGTTTTTCGTCTTGTCGAATCTCATTTGTGTTTGTTCGGATTTGACTCGTCTTGTTGGGGTACCCCTGCTGTGTTCCGTCGCCCGTCAATCTTGTGTATTACTTCTCGTTTTAGACTACCAGGACTGTTTTTCATTCTGCTTTCTGACTGGTTCGACTGTTTTTCATTCTGCTTTTCGATTGGCTCTCATAAACTTGGTGATGGCTACATAAACCCTCTGTTTCTTTTATTTGCTCCCGTTTCATCTTTTTGACTTCGGGTTTGGTCGTTCTCTTGCACTAACGAAAGGGATTCAGCGTATCCTAAAAAAAATCTGTATGCTGCAATTTTATTTGATTTGTGCTTAAATACGTTATTCAAGTTTCTCTTATCATTTGCACAAAGTATTTTGTAGTTACTGATTATCAATCGACTTTTGAGTTTAGGTGCAAAAGTGAAAATTTCATAGAAGAGAAAAATGTACTATCTTTGACGCATTGATACAAAAAATTTCCTGTGGTGTCTCATCACGGCTGCTTGTCATAAAATTCAAAAATCAATATTCTACTCCTTTTAGGTTTTAAGATAAGGGGAGGGGATAAAAACAGTCATTTGATAGCTCATACAACAGGTTTACAGCAGAACCCTGTAGCATAATTTTGCATTTTATTTTAAATTTGTAATAACATTTTCTATTTGCATTTCATGTTAAAACAAAACTTTCCTGGTGCTTTACTGTGCCCCTTAATTCAATTACAAATTATTTTTTAATACATTTAGAGAAAAATCCTGTATAAATAATTAGTATTTATTTCTGTATATATTTTAGTTATCATTAAATTCTGTAGAAATATTTTATAATTATTTACCAATACTAAATAATTTATACAAAGAAATTACTGAAAATGTGTTTCACTCCTTCGTTATTTTCAGTGAATTATGGCCTGGCGTAAAATTTTACACGAAAACGAAAGCCATCTTAAGATAAATGTATGCAAAGCATTTATTCTTTCAAATCAGCTCAGAAAGGACATTTCCAACATCCATCAGGCAAATGCACTATTATTCAATCGGTATTTTATATGCGGTCAAGCAAAAGGGGAATCGAGCATTCCCCCCAAGAATCTGATCCTTTAGTATCTTTCAGGTCCTTTAGTTCGTACAAGTATGATAGAAAAGCAGTTTCAGAGTGAAGAAAGATTCTGTGATATTCTATAGCCGAGATAGAAAATCTCAGATAACTTCTAGGTAAAAATATATCAAATCAGGAACAGTTTTAGAGTGAGGAAAACATTCTGAGATGCCCCCATAGCTGAGACAGAAAATCTTAGATAACTTTTCGTACAAGTGCGATGGAACAACAGTTTCAGAATAAGGAAATCATTCTGTGGGGTTCTCTAGCTAAGAAAGAAAATCTCATTAATTGGTTGAATAGTAAAGTCAGCATTAATTCGCAAAGCACCGAAATTTAGTGGCATCGTCGGCATGAAGCCCAGAGAAAAGACTTATTTAACGCATAAGTATAAGCAATGAGCAGGAACAACAGAACGCTGCTTATTATGCAAGATGTGGACCTTACCGAACGAAATGCAAATACCAGCAAATAGGAAGAACAAGTGGTTAACCCAATACAAAGATTCAAGCGACGAAATCCAACGACTTTAAAGGGTTGAAACGGATACACGGAATGGCATCTACACTAGTTGAGCAGGAAAACTCCAGGTTGGTCATTTCATCAATACACATAAGAACTGCAAAGTACCATGCTACGAGGCCGGGTGCAACAAGCTTATCCAAATGTCGGAGGCACAAAACACCGACTGTCATATCAATTAAATTCCATTGCAAATGGCGGTGAATGGGATGACACCAGGTGGCGTTGTAATAAACAGTCCCCTCACATGCGAACTTGCACGGAGCACTCCACTGAATCACGCAGAATTTCGCTACTATTATCGACTCTTCTGGACTAATCATCTGGAAATTTTTTGTTTTTCTAAGGGTCGTTTATAACTCGCGCCTTTATAAAGCAGTCTCAAGGGTCTTAAAGTAATTGGGTTTGTTAGGATATTATAAAAAAATTTTATATTATGAGGGGTTGTATAGTTTCTTATAATAGTAATTGATCGAGGTACTTCGTCTGTGCGTGTTCGCGGATTTTAAGGGGGGGGGGGGCTTTTTGCACATAACTTTATATAGTCTGTACTTCCAGAACACGCCTAAATGAAGTCCCAAAGACTGGATGACGCTTTCATTGCATGTAGTAACTTCTTGTCCTTTAACATTTCTAATAATCCTTTCTTGTGTAATTAGGTGTCATAAATACAAATGGTGAAGCATGGAAAACATTACGCAAGTTCACCACGCAATCATTTCGAGAATACGGTTTAATTGCTATGAAGAATTATATGTCAGGACCTATAGATGATGCTATATCGTCCACAATTGACAGCCTACGTGCAGAAGGTGGGAAACCAGTCAACGTAATTCCTACTTTAACCATTCAATGCTCTGCCATTTTACGCCGTATGATGTTCAATGACCAAGGGATAACAGACGAAGAGTTAAATGATGCCATAAAAGCTTATGAAAAAGTTATTCCCTTGTTCACCGAAACTAAAACGCTTCTGGCTGGACAATTTTCAAGGTGACAATATTTCCTTAAATGTTTAATATTTTCCCTTATACTATTGTATAAAATATTAATTTTTTTAGGAAATTTACAAATTCTAGATTTTTATTCTAAACCACATTGTAAGAACTCGTGAGTACATTTAGAACACTTGCGTTCGTGTGTGTGATTGTAAATATGTATGTCTATCAGCTGCGGATACAATAACTCAATACTTAATGAGCGTATCGCTCTAACATTTTGTGTAGATATGGTTGTTATGAAGCATAACATATATTTGCACATAATGCAAATACTGCCCATGCCCAGGGTTAGCCCCGGGTTAGCCCTAGGAATGAAAAGGAGGGGAGTAGTAATTACTCAAATGTAGGCTATGGGAACGGTAAGTAACTGCTGCATGATGCCTCCTCACAGACAAGATGGGACAGTTTGGCGCCATGGGTTGGATTGCGAAAGACATAAATTGTAAATTTCATAAAAAGAGATTTCGTAGCAAATGTCAAATTGAAAACTACAAATCTCTCGAAATATATAGCCCCTGTCAAGTGTCAGCTTACACAGGGACCCGGACGAGACCACCTTCCAGTTGTGGGAAGCCCTCCGGTCATAGAATGTTATTGGAAAGCATATGAAATGAGCGTCATTACGCAACCTAATAATTTAGTCGGAATTAGAACCACCCATTCCTCACGCATAAGTGAAATAACAAATGAGAGCACGAGGTGACTTCCACCCCAATTTTGCTCCTCCCTCTTCAAAATGTGAAGAGACTCAAATTAAAAAAAGTTAAGTCAAATTCCCATTTCCTTTTAGAGAGGGGGGGGTCTCAAATTTTTCATATCACGCCCCGACTGCGGATCTAGACTCACCCAACTCTGACAGATTAAGGACATAGGGAACCTGCAGTCCTGCTATATCTGTAGCGTTAGTCATACAAAACTATCGCAGAAAACGGAATCCGAGTCACTAGATGTTGAAGCATCATCTACTATCGTAGAGCTCGCCTACCTGAAATAGGCTAATACCGCACTAGTGCATCTTCCCACGTAACGTACTGGACTGATCCAGATGACTATCATAACCATAATCGGGCAGTCGCGGAAGTTACTTTGGTTCTCGTGTCACCGCACGGTCTCTTATGCAGCAGGCAACCCGGCCCTTAGTGGCATTTTGAATCGCCAGCGCGCAGCCAGTATCTGGACGCATGCCAGCACCTTTAAGGAGGAATCTGACATCAACCGGTAGTTGGAAGGTGGAGAATATAGCGGGCCTCGCCACATCCTATTCACAATCTCCGCAACGTTGCCTGTGACAGTAGGCACTTGTGAACTATGTGCTCTCGCCTACCAAGCCCTCTTCACTATGAACTGGAATTATCTAATTGAGAATTACCAGCCATGTCATCTGTGATGGAGGTATTGTGTCCTATAAGTTTCAATTATGATGTAATGTATATTTATGTGTTAACCTAAATCGAAATGTCTGTGCAAAATTAAGCTTTGGGGAATTTCCCTTAATGCACCAATTTGAATTTTAATTAATGAGAATGTGAAGTGGCAATTACCATACCAATCCCGTGCACCTCGAAGTCAAGCTTGGTACTTTTAAGTGTAGTGTATTTGTATTATTATTGTTAATGTTTAATAATTTAAGTGTGTAAATAAATGATGTATTAGTGGCCACAAATCGACTGGTTCTTTTAGTATATACGCAATGTACTTTGATCTATTTAGATCCCACTATACCATTTTCAGGATCAACTGGGGGACATTATGGGTAAGTATTAGTGTTGCATGTATGTAAATTTTGCTTTACCACAATGATATGTCATGAACTAGATACTGGAACTACATGTAATTAAAAATAAATTACCATTCAATTTTTTTTAATTCCAGGTGTTTCAGACTCAACTGTCTTGCAGTCAATTAATATTATGTCTGACCATAATAAATTGATTTATCTGCAATACATACCTGCCCACTGCAGTATTAGCTGATCTGTTGGCCCAAATGTGTGCATGTTGAATGAGCTGATCTGTTGGCCCAGAAAAAATCAGCTATTTCTTAAATATCAAATGCTAGTATTCTCTATCGTCCTATCAAGTCATTAATTAAAACTATTTTCAGAAATAACTTAACACATAAACTCTCAGAGAGAATATCCCAGGCAGCTTGGTGGAACAATATTTCAGACGACAATCTTCTCGCAACTTGGTTCTCGGGTGTTAGAAAAAACAAAATTTTAACAAATAAACTGAAAAACTGTGTTCTCACTTCGAGTGAAATCTCTAATCAAGCTCAGTGATAAGTTTGTGCCCACTGCCTTCATTCTCCCCCGGTCAATGACAACTGGGCTGTTCCAGGTGTTTATTTTACCCTGCTCATTGTATCTTGCCCTTTGTATCTTGCTCCTTGTATACATGTATATAGTTTTTTTTATTTCTGCCTTTTATCCTTTCTTGTTCTGTGCACCCAAAGGTTGCTTACCCTTTCTTTTGTTGTTGTGCACCCAGCGGTTGCTGTTTTCCTTTCGGCCTTTTGGTTCTAACCCTCGATTATGCTTTTCGATAACTTAAAAAAAAATCCTCATTTAATGGCAACATTTTTCTCCATCTGGCCCTCCTCTTTCACCGCAACCTGCCTAAATGTTAAACTGCCTGTATCTAATAATATTTCTCCATTGTATACTTTTGATCTTAAAATAAAACTGACATGGCGGTGTCGTTAAACGAGGAGGTCGGTTTCGACTGATCTCCTTCCCGGCCACTCAAATACCTGCTGCAGGTCTTAGGACCAGCCGAGGGATCTGGGCCTTCAGACATACTCAGACCTTCCTGATTATCCAGGGAAGGAAAGCCGTAGCAGAATTTGGTCTTGCTACCGGACATGACTTCTTTGCTAAAAATATCTATCGAATCATTTTTTTTGATGATTCTTGTTGGAAGTTCTGTAAGGTTCGGGAGGTTTTCACAAGACTCGCCTGCACCACTACCCTGCGCTCTCCGCAACAGCAATGTGGGAGCAGTACTCGGAACCGAAGGACCAAATAAATCCATAAATTTTCTCCTGTTCCCTGTCGTTATTTTTTCATTCTTTTATTCTGCTGTTTGACTTCAATTTGTCTCCAATGGCAGGTTCAGAAGCTGCCATTGGAGAAAAAATAAAATATTCCATGTGTGAATATTACTCAAAAACGACTGTTCAAATCACTATGAAAATATATGTGCAGATGCATTACGCAAAAACTAGAACTAGATAGAATATTTTGCAGCTTGCATTACTAGAACACCCATCATTTGAAATTGAAATTTTCATAGTATTATCTGCTATGTAGATTGGATAACTATGGTATTTCTTAAAACAATGATAGTAACGTACTCAATACGGGAAACTGATAATTCAAATTTCATAATGCATGTAAAATGCAATAAAATAGTATGTATTAAACAAATCAGTTGAGTTTATCAAATTTATTACCTTCACTTACATATTGCCAAATTATAATACTTTGTAAAGAATTAAGATATATTTAAAAGAACAATTTTACATCAAAAACTCCTAAAAGTATACATTCATTTTAGTTTTGATACTGATTGATGCAAATGTAAATAATAGATACAAATTGATGTATAAAACAAGATATATATGTATGATATATTCGAATGAAGCATCTTTGATAAGCACTAAGAGGCCGTGTTATTATGTCCATCTGGCTACTTCTGCTTCTTTAGCTAATATGATGTAATTTGTTGTGAATGGTATATTGGAAAGAAATTAAACTTGATCCCTGATTCAGATTCTATTTAATTTGACGCATTGCTTAGTCGATCATTCAGCAGCTGTTGCTGACCACAAGCCATATCTTCAGACTTAGATTTTGTCTGATAGTCTACTCTGTAAACTCTAATAATTGCTGCCCACAAGCAATACATATGTACAGCCATTTAGCATCCATGATCATCCTACTTCAGTGTATATTACATAGCGTCTTTTACTCATTATTTCTTGAACAATGCACTTCGTTAGTTTCTGCATACGTTCATCTTGCCCATCTTATACCGATTCAACGATCTAACTTTATTTTAACAAGATCGGTAATGTAAATCATTTATTTGATACATGTTTTATAATATGCTTTAAAATTTTATGTTTCAAATACAAACATAATTTTGTATAGATTGTGCTTAATTTTGAAAATCAAGGAACCCTTGTCATTTTTATTCCATGTCAGCTGCATTTCATTTTATCTCATTTTATTTTATTTTTAGTGTATGGTGAAAGAGGTTACATATTTAACCTGCCAATTTATAGGGATTAATTAGATATTCTTGATTCTAAATATAAACAGTTTCAATGTTCATGCAATAATTAGACATTTTACACTATTTAAGCTTGCAGTAATATTAAGTAGCTATTATTAAATGTAATTACATTGATCACATAAAATAAATAATGGCTATAAGTAAATAAATCAACTGAATAAAATATTTTATAACGTTTTAAAGTATATTCCAGAAATTTCTTATTCATATTATTTATTTGAATTTTAAATATATTAAACGATAATCGGCTATTCCTCTCATAATCGCTTTCTTCTATTTGCAATTTGTTGATGCAGATTACTTTGTTGCACAAGAAATTCCAAATTCGGGGAAACTTTTAAATGTCCCTTCTTAAAATCCCGATAGTTTTCCTCGTCTTTGCAATGCTAATCGTAAGGAAAGTAAAATACTGTTCTGTTTTATGATAGTTTAAAACATCCAAACAGTAAAAATTTTATTTTTCATATAACGGGCGTAAAATGGAAGTCTCTAGAGCTTTCGGACGTCAAAAGTCTATCATCAGAAGGCATCAGAAATAGCACCATTACGTAATAAATTTACACTAAGCCAATAGTAAACAAAACTTTGCATATTAGAGTAAGCTGAAGAAAGGCAAAAACAGATAAAAAAATGATTTCTATAAATGTAGACATAAAAATCATTGATCTCTGAAAAAACAAAAAATAAATAATCCTAAAGAAAAAGTATTTTAAAGAAAAATATATATTCGTTATTTTCCCTAATACTTAGTGTTTTTATGTATGTGCGTGTACAGGGTGTTTCAAAACTATTCTATATCTAAATGTTTCTTAAACGACTGGGCGCACATCCATGGTTCCAATTTAAGAAACACTTCAAATAAGAAAGACTTTCAAACAACGACAGTTTTGGTCACATGTCACGTTTTAGTAAAAAAACAAAAAATAAATAAATAAATAAAGTAAATAAATACATAAATAACTCATTATACTGGCCCTCTATAAAGGAAGTTGCGATTATCAAATTGTTCCTTCTTTCATTTAAAGATGTTTTGAACAGCACAATTTTCTAATATGCAAAAATTGGCCGTGAAAAATTTGTCAAAATTATAAGACTTAAACCATGTTGATCTGATCTAAAGAAACGATAAAAACATAAGTTTCACGGGTCGTACAAACAATAAATTTTGATAGATGAAATGTAATTTCTATTCGAAAAGTTACAGAAGTACGTATCTGTGGTGAAGTACGTATCAGTTTTATAAATTACCCAATTATCCGTCGAAAACTCGGTTAACGTTACCCCGGATAACGATATCTCGTGTATAGATATACTGTGTTTCGATATCTCGTGTATAGATATACTGTGTTTCGATATCTCGTGTATCAATATCTCGGATAATTTTGACCGTATAGCAATGGATTTTTAATCGACTATTTGGGCTAAGTAAAATTGTTTCCATAATTGAAATTTTTCATCTAAATGGCTCGTATAAAATGTTACATTTTGTATATGAATTTGACCTCTAACACCTTGACTTTTTTGGAGATCTGCTCAAGAGTTAAATCTACCACCGCCACTTCTTGGCGTTCTTCTCCAGCACATGACTGGTATTTTGGCAAGTGGTAGGGTGGAGCTATTGCTTTTGCGGGCAATCATGTCCAGCAGACTGCTCTGCTCAGACTCTTAAGTGGTCACTTGAAATGTCTTAAATTTGATCAGGGCAATAAGATCTTCCCCATTTGTGGGAAACTGGAACATCGATCAATCAATCCACTCCTGATCATCTTCTGTCCTGCCTGGGGCTTGTCAAGGAGGATTTGACACAAAGTCCCCTCCTCGTCTTGGACTTTTTGAGTGTTTTTGGTCTCATGAACCTGGTCTAGCCCATTGGCTATACCAGTTAAGATTAGTAACAACAACAACAAAACATTTTGTATTTTTTTGCAAAAAGTATCAATTGATTAAAACTTACTTAAGATGATGGTCTATCTTAATTAAAGCCTACTTCAAATTGGTCCAATCAATCTTTCAATCCGTTCTACAATCCGTCCATCTACAATCAATCTTTCAATCCGTTTGAAACACTATGCACTAGATCTGATTTTGCCTCGGGCTTTAGCTCAGTGTAATACGCGATTAATTTTTGCATTTGGTTTAACATAAATGCATTACAAAATGACTTGCTTCCTAATGTCGTCTGACGATGACTATTTGACGCCAGACAGCGTTGTGTATCTTGTGTGTTTTACGTATAATAGGAAAATATCAATTTCAATGTTTCCTTAGTGTTTATGTTTCTCTAGTGTTTACAAGTTTCTATCACATGGCGTGTAGCCAAACTTTAATTATTTTATGATTCTTACTTATTTTCCGCTGTTATGATTTTTACAAGCTTCTTTTGTTTTATTTTCCAGAATGGTGATTTGCTCCCTCGATTCGACTTACAGAACCGGAATGCGGAATCTCAAGATACTCGAGGCCATTTTGGAGAAAGTTATTCGAAGGCATGAAGCTCAATTTGATCCAGACTCTGTCAAAGACATTATAGACAGTTACATTAAAGAAAGGAACGACCGTCGTAGCAGGAATGATCCCACTGCCAAACACTTTACAGGTAACATTTACTTTATAGAAATACAGCTCATATGATCGTCAGTTGAACGAGGTGGTATTTGCACTATTAATCTTCCTTTTAGAAAAACATTCTTGTAAAATAGAGCGTCATATATCAAACGTAATAATCTGAAACATTGGCTATCCAAAATTAAGTTTTAATGATGTTGATTCGCTGATTACTTCCTATTTTGAATAACTTTTTTAATCGTCCTTTCCCTTCTATTTCTTTTTTCAAATATATCAACTCTACGAAAAGTTAGTTTATTGAAGTAACTTCATTTATGCATGAGATGTAGCATTATATTAGAACGTTCTGGCATAAGAGGTGGAAGTGAGCTGTGGGATCGCATATGCATTTTTGTAAACTCTGTGCAGGAAATTTAGTATATTTAAATACGATCATATTGATTTGAGTAAATACTTATATAGCGCACAATAACTTACTTTAAACTCAGTTAAAATGAGTCAGGTTTATTTTTTTTCTACAATAAAGATGTTAGAGCAGCAAGAATGTACGTTTATCGTCCTTTTGCATACACGTCTTCAACCACTTGTATACCGCGTGGCTGAAGACGTGCTTGAGGAAAGTGTCCAGTCGAAACCATGCGCTGTGCGTACGTTTCATACAGTACTGGAGGGCTATCATTACGAGTAACTCAAACTGGGACAAATTTTAGACTCCCATTTATAACTAATTTCATATTTTTTTTATATTTTCAGCCTGATCTGAATACAATGGATATCTTTTGAATTGGGTTTTTCATTCATAATAAATCTATAAAAATAAAATGTGTGTTTTAATTCGTTTTACAATAGTTATTTCCTATCCATAAATTTTTATTGTATAATTATTGTAATGACATGCATATCTTTTGTAAACTAATTCTGAGTGCATGTTTATAAGGACTATTACTTTCAGAAATTAAATGAATTATAAATTTAAAGCATCTGGGTATTATTAAACGAGGAGTTTAACCTCTAAAAAATCGCCCCAAAGAGGGGACATGTATCATTAAGATTAACCTCTAAAATGGTTAGACTTCGAAATGAAATGTATAAAAGTAGATGCGCTGAAAATACAGAGTGTTTCACTCGCTCTCACACCCTGATTTTGTCTTATAACTTTCAAACTAGCGGAAGCCATTCATTGAAATTTGACACGGACATAGCTTGGTGTATAAGAAGCAGCTTTGCTTTTTTTGTAGCTCGTTCACATTAGCTAGTGGGAATCCCCTCCTATCTCCTGCGACAGTTTACATAAGGATTTTTGTGGGAAGGCCAGCAAACTATTTTTCATTTTTGGACTAGAGATTAGTGCCGCCACTGAGTCCTTCCGCAACCTCACTTCTCATATACCAATGTATGTCCATGTGAAATTTCATTAAATTTCATCCATTAGTTTGAAAGTTATAAAGGAAAATCAGAGAGAGAGAGAGAGAGTGAAACACCTTTCATAATGTCTTAAGAACTCAAATATTAATGTTAACATAGCTCTGACCAATAGAATAATAGGGTAACAATCATGATTACACTTCACACCATTTCTCACATGTCATATCTTTAATTTTAAGAGTCACATTCTTTGATATTTCATTTCAGAAAGCGCTCTTGTGGGTTCCCTTGTTCAGTTCCTTGGCGATGGAATATCATCTATCTCTATATTCATATGTCTTTTCTTTGATGCTTTATTGGATCATCCTGAAGAACAAGAAAAAATCTACAAAGAAATTAAAGATGTGATTGGACACAATAGACTGGCAACTTGGGAGGACAGGAATCAGCTGCCTTATACAAATGCTTTTACACAAGAAGTGATAAGATTGTCGAGATTTATACCTCTTTTTACATGTTTAGAATGCACAAGTAAGTACATATTCTGGTACATTAAATTAAAAAGAAATTGATTTTAAGAAGCCTAGCAGTATTCAAATAACGTAAAATCAAATGAGGCTAATATTTTGTTTGTTTTATTCGGTATTATTATTTTGGAAACCAAACCGGTCAATATATAGATTGTTTCAAACAAAATTTCACTGCCTAATATATCTTGAACAATTGAAATTAGACTCATGGCTCAATGTAAGAAATGAAATTAGACTATCATGGTATGCAATTTTGATCATGTGACACCTTTTAGCAAAAGAGTAAGCAATATAACTTTCTAAACGAACATCTTAGGGGGGAAGTGTCAATTATGAAAACATTATGACTTATTTAGTAAAGCAAAAAATTATGTTGTCATAAGATCAAAATTACCCGAAATATCCTTAACTAAATTTTTCAACGAGGTAATCGGTGACTGTATGGAACTTTTGTTAAACAAGAGTACACAAATAAGATAACGAATGCAAATCTTTTTCTACCGAATTTCAATTTTTGAATGATCCAAGAAACCTATGTTTCTGTCATTTCTTTTGATTATGTAGAAGTGGTTTTAAGTCCTATAACTTTAAAAATGTGTTTACGGCCAATTTTGCATATTATAAAACCATGTTTATTTATTTTTCAAGAGTTTTTGAAATAAATAGCAAACAACTTATGTTCCAAAAGTTCTTTAAATAAATGGAAACATCCCTTGTGGAAGTCTTGAATAAAAAATTAAATTTGTACATTTTACTAAAACGCGTTACGTGACCAAACCGTCGTAGTCAGAAAGTCTACCTTATTTGAAGCAGTTTCTGAATTGGAACCATGGATTTGCGACAAATCGTTCAAAAGGTATTTGGTTATGCGCAATCTTTTTGAAACACCCAATATACAATATGATTATAATTAAAGTTTATCTATTCTGACCTGTCTGCAAAAAAAAACTATTCAACAGAAATCTCTCAAATTTGGTAACCTACCTTACTAAAGGTATATTTTTCCAATAAATGAATAAAAAAAATGTATTTAATAAAAAAAAATAATTCCAAAACTCACCAGTAGGGTTTTACATGATACATACTCGTGAACATTGTAAGCATTGTCTTATAATGTGTAAAATGAGCAATGAGTAAAATGAGCAATTTTTTTAATATATTAATTATTTGTGATGAAGGCCTCAAGGATTTGATACTTTTCGTAAACAAACTTTGTAACCGAAAATGTCAATAAGCACATCCGGATGTATAGCAAAAATCCACGTATAAAGCATACACTTGTTCGATAAGTTCAATAACTTTTTCAATATGGTTTAAACATTTACAATGAAGGAAACCTCTCTCCAATCCTCTATAATCTATAGTATATTTGACTATACAGGATGTCCCAAAAAGATTGAAACGCGTTTTAATTCTTTACCTGTTCGAGATAACTGGGCAATGTAAATTGCAAAAATGTTGAAATTAAAGAAGGAAATAAGACTACGTTAATGAAATAGTCCTCCCATTAATTTTCATAAAGTTACACGTTTTAAATTTTTATACGACCCCCCTTAGATAAATTTGGTCAATCAGAACATTTTTATTTTAATGCAACAAGATCATTAAAAAACTCCACATATCTGTATCTTTAAAATTGCGTGAGTTATTTGAAAATTGAACATTGTGAATGGGGACCATATATCAAATTAGAAATGTAAATTTGTGACGTATCACAAAAAAGATAAAACTGGATGATAATACATAGAATACTCAACCGCATAGTGAGTACCACTACTTTATATGATTTCTGTCTGTGTAATGCTTTATTTAGATGCATTTGTGATAAAAAAATTTGACACATATTAAAAAAATTTGACACATGTATTTTTGTTCTAAACAATTTCCATCGTCAATTTGTTTAAGATCCCTATTTTCACTGATGAATCAGCCTTTTACATGGTACGGAAAAATGACATAAGTCAGATTTTTTCCTTTATCATAATTCAGTTGATTTTAAATATACAGATATGCGGGTTTTGTTTAATGATCTTGTTGCATTAAAAATAAAAATTTTCTGATTGACCAAATTTATCTAAGGGAGTCGAATAAAAATTTAAAAAATGTAACTTTTTGAAAATTAATGGGAGGACTATTTCATTAACGTAGTCCTATTTCCTACCTTACTTTCAACATTTTTGCAATTTACATGGCCCACATATCTCCAGGTAAAGAATTAAAGCGCGTTTCAATCTTTTTGGGACACCCTGTATTTCAGAAGTGGACAAGTGTGCATACAGTGTATAACACAATAGGCCACTTCTGATATATAGTCAAAATTTCTTCAGAGGCCTCAATATAGTAGATTGTCCCACGTTTGATAGTATTTCATGGTACCATTCCCCTAAACCCCAGGACGCAAAAGCGTCCACGTGCATTACCAGGGCGTAACGTAAGGATGATCTGTTGCCGCCCTCCCCTCCAAAGCGGAGGAGTCTAGCATAGTTTTACAACTGCTCTCATTTCATCGATAAAGACTTCTAACTATACACATACCTCTCCCTGGCATTTGGGAACTCACGACCCCGCGGCTACGTTTAACCCCTCCCCCGCCCCATCCATGACGTCCAACACCCCTTCTCAAGCTCAAAACCCTGTGCCCCTAACTTTCTCGCTCTATTTCTACGAGGTGTGTACTTGAGCCCTAATGCTTTCTTTCGAGAATGGTATGACTTCGGCCATCCCCCTTCCTCCAAGCCACAGTTAAATGTAAATTTTATCATTTTATAAAACTCCTATATTATATTTTTCGTTTGGCTAGAAGCTTAAAAGGAGAGTTCATCCCCCTCCTGAGCATTTCTCTAACCCCTGTCCTTGAGTCGTTGAGTCAATTGGACGTTCTGGTCCAGATTTGTTGCACTGAAGAAGGATATCCATTGATTTCCGAATCGTATATATAATTTCGTATCACGATTTACGATATATTTTACGTTGTGATTCAGTTTATCACATTTATGCAGACCCACAAAATCAATTCTACCACTCAGTAGGCATTAAATTTTCTAAAGAGTAAGCTTTGTCTGCGTTGAACTGCAACGATCAAGTTTATACTCATAGAACTCGCCTACAGAGGGAATTCCTAAAGTTTAGATCCTACTCCCATTGTAGATAACAGCATCATGGACACATTTTAAAGTAAAACGATCCAATAATGTATGTTATCTGTAATGGTACCACAATCCTTACTTTAAGATCGGTCCCTTTAGACTGGTTCTATAATTTGTTTTTTCAATTGTTTTATCTTTTCCATAAATTATATATAATATTCATGTTATTTTTCAGAGGAAACAACTGTGAATGGTTGTAAAATCCCTAAAGGAGCCATAACTTTGATGAACGTGTGGTCTTCACATAGAGATCCAAATGTTTTTGAAAAACCTTACGAATTCAATCCTTCGAGGTACATGGCCGGACCTGGAAAGCGAAAGTCTGAACTACCGGTTATGTTTGGCGTGGGTGAGTAAAATAATTCAATAGTAAATCATATTTGACTTATCCTCCATTATTAGAGGTTAACCTCACAGTTCGCAGTTTTCAATTCTATTGGAAACTTTCTTCAAATTAGTTGACTTTATTAAATCTTTAGTTTGGTACATTTAGCAATAATATGCATATTTATTTTTCTGCATTTCCTCTTCATTAAGCGGAACGGAGTGAAGGCACTGCAAAACACTATATTGCCGAAATGATTTCAAGCTGCATATCCTATACCTGTTAAATATTTTTAAGGTGACTCGTTAGGATAATCTATAGCAGTCTAGAATATTATTCCAAAGTCGCATGGTTGTATCTTCAAAAGCGAGTCAGATGCAACCTCTCGAACTTTGGAGTTTATAATTTTCAAAGTTTAAAATTTTATAGCTTTTTTTCTCCTCTTCCTCCTCTTTCTTCTTATTCAGATAACGTTTTAATATAAAAAATTTGTCAGATTTTGACAAACTTATGAGGTGTGTAAACAAATAGGATGAGTCAAACAAGTTCCCTAAAAAATTCGCATATTTATGTCAAAGCCTTCTCTTTTTACTTTCCTTATATACATAATGTATAAGGAAAGTATTGTGACGGGGTCGAAAATTCGAATTCGAGTTTTCGACGGGAGAGCACGTTTCAAGCATCCCTGATCACGAATCAAACATTTTTGAAGTGATGTCTGTGTGTGTGTGTGTGTGTGTGTGAAAGTATATGTGTGTCTGTGTGTGTGTGTGTCAGTGAATCTGTGGAGACGATAACTGACGCACGAATGGACCGATTCGAACTAAATTTGGTACAAAAATCACAATCCGTAAACACTGGAAGCCTGTTGTTTTTATACGCAATCGAATGTTCAGAACCCCCTTAAATTTTCGAATGAAATTTTGAAAAAATCGTCAAAAAATCAAAACCACTAATAAAGTTACGCAAATAGACATTTCTTATGTAATGTTTTCATTACAAAACGATTGGCATAAATTTTAGAACGCTAACATGAACCGTTCTCGAGATATTGCACATTTTTCAAAAAATTATCAAAAAGTCATATAAAATAAAAATATTTTCTATTGAGAAACATGTTCACTTTTCATATGTAATACCATAAGATAAATTGGGTGACATCATTCTCGTGAATCTAGCTCGTTCCATTCATGAAAAATGATACTTTTAGTAATACTTTTGTATTTGAACGCCAACAGTCATTTGTCTGCTGTAAGAATAACTTATTTCTTCGTCCATAATGCTTGGCGAGATTTTAGCAACGAATTTGACGGAATAGCGCCAACTGGGCGACTTTTTGAAATGTTGCCAAATTAACAAAAATCTCGCCTAATGGATGAAAATGACGCTAAATCAATGAAAATGATGACTAATTATCGAAAATTCAATATCTTGTCAAGAATATAAGTATCTACTATAAGAAAAACCTATTTTTTTTTACTGTAAAAGTAGTAAATTCATTACATTATATAAGAAAAGTCATGTGTTGCCCACATCAGATTTTTAGACTAAAAATCCGAAAAAAATCATACATTTTTAACAGAAATGTAGCCATTGTATCTCAAAGTGAAAGTTTTGCGTTATATATATTACGAATTGCCCCCAAAAAACATTCAGTTAGCCCCTTAATTAAGGCAAATTCATCGAACGCTTGGCAAAAAATTAAACGATGGATTCAGCGACTTTTTTAAAATGTTGCGAAAGTGACAAAAATATCGCCAAATTGATGAAAATGTTGCCAAATTAATAAAAATATTGCCATATTAATGAAAACGAAGCTAAATTAGCGAAAATAACTTCAAATTTATCAAATTAAAAATCAAAACTTAAATAAGATTTAAATTTTAATTTTCATGAATGAATCGGAATTCAAACTGCTTAGTAAACGGATGATATATTAAGTATGTTTCAGTTGAGTCTGTCTGTCTGTCTCATTTGACGACACATTTGACAACTTTGGCGTTTATTGGAAAATATAGAGAAATTTACAAAACATCGCCAAATTCACGAAAATGCTGCCAAATTGTCGAAAATGGAATAATTCATGAAAATCCACGCTATTAATTAAATTAATTTCTTGGACTATGTATCGCTTCGAATAAATTGTTAAGTTAATATTCTTTAATCAATATATAGTGAATATCGCTATTCGTAGGACAGTTAAGGGGACGGTGGACGTTGAATTTTTTTTTATTTATTTATTGACTTAGAAACGTGAAAATTTGTATAAATATTCCTCTTAACTTTACTGTACAATACCATTAAATTTTCTTTCAATTTTGCTATAATTTTGTATTTTTTTTAATTTAATTTTTTTAACGAAAATTTGAAAATGCTCCTTGCGTACCATTTGTTCACATTTTTGATTCATTTTACATTATGGTCTCTCAAAAACACATATTATGAACAAATTTGGGTATTTATTTTTAAATCCCTTAGAAAGTTAATTTTTAAAAAATATTTTTCTGCTTTGAAACTTAATTTTCATCATTTAATTATGTTCTTATTCACTTTTAATTACCTTAATAAAGTCCAATTATAAAATACATACCCAGTTTAATTAAAAAGTATGAGAGGTGTCTTTTTGCCAAATTTCATGCATCTCAGACAAAAATTAAGACGCATGGAGCATTTTAAAAATGCAAAAACCTTTGAAAATTCCGTTTCGAAAAAAATGCATTCAACCTTTTGCTTACGGGTGGGACAGCGTCCATGTAAATCGCCGACAGAAACATTGCACCTGCTGCAGCAGGCGATTTTCATGGATGCCAATGGCTGTAAAAGGGGATCGGGACTGTTTGGGATAGGGTATGTCAAATACCTGTCTTTTTGGGAGGTTCTTCGTTTGGGATGAACACTGCCCCACCCGTAAGCAAATGTTAAATGTGTAAAATAATGTTATATATTAAAACTGTTTTTAGTCGATTTTTGCTCATTTCAACGTCCACCGTCCCCTTAAATTTTATTAGCGGATCTGGAGGTGGTAAATTAATTGCGTTTTGTTAGACGATGGTATAGTAGATATGTATGTTGGTATAGTGCATGTGTGCGTATGTATATGATTGTATTTATACAGCGATAATGTTAACTGGAATATTCATGTCATTTATTAAAACATTTTATATCAAAATTTTATTAAAAATAACTGATAGTTACATAATTGAAACATTTTCTTGGGGAGCTTAATGTATTTCTATTATCTGTGTAATACTATTTCTTTGCGTTTGACAACATCCTTATTTATAAATAATTAATTTGGAGTTAATATTAAACAAATAGAAATGCTTTTTTCTATATTCCAATTCTATATTCTTTATTGATTTTCTATATTCTTTTTTTATATTCTTTATTGATGCACCGTCTTTTATATAAATGTGCCTTAACATATATAACCTTATAATATATCACCAATCTTTTATATAACCTTCCATGACTGAACTTTCTTGATGTATTTTTATCATTTTTTAATGAAACCTGTATTCCAAATATCCCCCCGCAGACAAATAGTTTTACATAATATAGTATGTTATTACTTTAAACCACATTTGTCTACCCATAAATCACTCATTTTATACAGGTAAATCAAGTGTTTCAAGTGTTTCAAAATGTTAATGGCAATATTTTCTTCTATTGTAATAAATTCCTCAACACGATAAATAAAATAGCTTCAGGTCAATCTGATATTCAAAATTTAATTTTCAAAATTCGGCTACACAATTACTTGTTATTACTTTCCTTATATACTTAATGTATAAGGAAAGTATTGTGACGGGGTCGAAAATTCGAATTCGAATTTTCAACGGGTGAGCACGTTTCAAGCATCCCTGATCACGAAACAAACATTTTTGAGGTGATTTGTGTGTGTGTATGTGTCAGTGAGCCTGTGGAGACGATATTTCACGAACGAATCGAGCGATTCGAATGAAATTTGGTACAAAAATCACAATCCATGAATACTGGAAGCCCATTGTTTTTAAACGCAATCGAATGTTCAGAACCCCCCTAAATTTTCGAGTGAAATTTTTAAAACATCATCAAATAATCAAAATCTTTAATATAGTTACGCATATAGACATTTATCATGTAATTTTTTCCTTAGAAAACGATTGACATAAACTTTAGAACGCTAGCATGAACCGTTCTCGAGATATTGCACTTTTTTCAAATAAATGTATCAAAAACCCCATAAATTAAAAAAAAATATTAACTGTAGAGAAACATGTTCACTTTTCATATGTAATATCATGCGATAAATTGGATGACATCATCTTCGTGGATCTACCTCGTTCCATTCATGAGAAAAGATGCTTTGAGTAATACTTTTATATTTGAACGCCAATAGTCTGCTGTAAGAATACCTTATTTCTTAATGCATAACGCTTGGCGAGATTTTGACAACAAATTTAGCGGAATATTGCCAACTCGGCGACTTTTTAAATGTTGCCAAATTAACGAAAATCACGCCAAATGGTTAAAATGACGCTAAATCAATGAAAATGATGACTAATTGACGAAAATTCAATATCTTGAAAAGAATATAAGTATCTACTATAAGAATAAGCTATTTTTTGCTGTGAAGGTAGTAAATTCATTGCATTATATAAGGAACGTCATGTACCGCCCACATCAGATTTTTTTTCTTTTCCTAATCTACTTGAAACATATATTATTACTCAGATATTTAAGAAATAAATTCTAGAAAATATTACACAAACATAATATATTTTTTTATTATTCTTTTGTATATCTTTTACCATACCGGTAAATCACATAAGCATGTTCCAAAACCTGGTTTTACATGTTGTCACCATGGAAACAACAAATCACATGGTCATCTGAAGTGCCACTGTTTTACCAAAACCTGGTTTTACATGTTGTCACCATGGAAACAACAAATCACATGGTCATCTGAAGTGCCACTGTTTTACCAAAACGTCTTATCAGTGTCGAAAAAGGTAGATGTAATATAGCGATCAGTACAAACAGCGCAAATATAAACATTTTTTCCAGATTTTGAAAAGTAAAATTCCTTGCCTGGTAACGTACGGTTAATTTTAACCCTAAGCGTTTATCAAGTTAGGAGGGGGAGGGGGCATTGAGGTACATTCATATATAGAAACATATTAAGAAACACTGATAGTTGCAAACATTATATTTATGAATTTTAATAATAAGATAAAAAAATATTTAATCTTAATTTACGTTTTTTACAGGCAAGAGATCTTGCATCGGAGAGTCATTCACGATGATGCAAGTATTTCTGTTCCTTGTTGCACACGTCCAGAATTTCAGATTAGAGCGACCAGAAGGTCCTAAGAAGAATTTGCTTTCGGATGGCGTTATGGAAATTCGCGCTATTCCAAGAAATCAATAACATTTTGACTGCTATAAAACATTTTCATACGAATCCATGGTAAAACTTCGGATTTACATTCATGGGATTAAACTTATTTAAAGCTAGTACTGTAAACTATTCACAAATTTTGTAAATGAACTGTCAATTAAAAAATTCATATTTGTGTATGTTAAACTGATCATGAGGTTTTCTTTTTGAAACTTTTCTCATGTTTCCGAAACTAAACTGTTAGTCAAATGAAACAATACAGTTAGTTGTGTTGAGCATCAGGTCAAAAGAAGATAATTCCCTATTTATTACAAGACAAATATAACACCAGTATAAGATTTATTTGCAGATCTTCAACACTTCAATTATTTTACAAACATATATAAATGGTGCAAGAAGAAACCACAACACACTCTATTACAAATGTGTATAAACTTTTATTTGAAAGTTTTCTCCCAGTTAAATTACCTAATATATGATTCGTTTAACTATTTTTCTTAATCTTATAGTGTCAAGTAACACAAGAAAAAAAAGCATTCTTTAAACTCAAATGATTAGAGCGTTAACTGTTAAGAACATGTATGTTACAAATACAATTAAATAGGCTCTAAATAACACTTGTTCGATTTCAACACGAACTCGAACAAGAAAAAGAGTTTAATACACTAAAATAACTTCGTTAGAAGCAGCATAAAACGCGAAAGTAATAGGATCAACTGATTTCGAAGTCCAATAACAGCCTATTTCTTCAGGACACACAGCACAACCTTCACTCGGGAGAAAAAGATCGATGGCTGATGCCCGAACAGCAAACGTGACTGAATTAGGAAAAGAGCGTTGCCAACAATGAGAAAAAAAAAAGAAGGTAAACAAACCCAAGGAGGAAGGAATAAGAGGAGGAACACAATGAGTGATTGGGTAAAATGCCTAAAGGGAAAATGAACGTCCAAGATATGATTCATGTCACTCGTCGATTATAAAAGCCAAATAATTAAAAATGACTTAACTAGCAAAAGGGATGAAAAATAAGGAAAAAAGAGAAAAGTGATAAACAAAATCGAACATATTTTATGGTGTATGTTACTTCCAACGAAATCAGTTTAGGGTATTAATTTAGCAGAAGTTTGACCTGTACGTAATAAGAGTTTAACTTGATAGGGAGTATTGGTGCATATCAACCAGGAACCGACCACTGTAGTGCAAACCCAAATACCGATCGCAATAAATAAAATTGCTGTTTGTGAGAATATGACTTCCATGAAGAAAACATGGATAATAAAATTCGGGGAGTATAATTATTTCAAAAAGACCCCTCTTTCTAAGGTTTTTTTATCCCTCTTTCTTAGGTAAAAAACACTGTTCTTAACAGATGCTAAGAAAAACTGTGAACAACTGTTATTTCTTACTTCAGATTCTAAGAAATGGATGAAACAACAGTTGTTTCTTATTTCAACAGTTCCTTCTTAGCGTCTGTAGCACACTATTTTTCTTAGCACACTATTTTTGACCCGAGAAAGAGAGCTCGAAACGCTCTTCAAACAATTATACTCACCAATTTTTCATATATGCCTGCTATCTTCAAGAAAGTAATGAAAGTTATATCCAACTACCGATCTTTATATCCAAGTTTTAATTCCATTTTAATAGGAAATCTCGTAAACGTATTTCAATTATTATTTATTTATTCATTCATTTCTATGATAAAATCAATCAATGTATTACTACGATCACAAACTTATTTAAACCCATATGAATACTCACAATATCGGGTATTTTGTGACTGGTCTTAAATGCCGGGTCAGCAGTTATGTAGCGTACTTAGCTTCTAATTTGGACTACTGTAATCAGAAGGTTGGAACAGTGACAACGTCCCTCCTATAATCATCATTTAATGATAGAGGGATATACTGAAAATTAATAACATAACAATTTAATTCTAAACTTAACACAATTTTTAAACATAAAATAAAGTAACATAAACTGAAAATATTGACTCAGGAAATAATAGAATTTCAGCACAAAAGGTGAGACAACCAACCAAAAGGTAAGCAGAATACCATGATGGTTTCAGGTATAAACTCTTATTATTTAAACTTCTTGTATGTGACGTGGCATGCATATATTAAAGTCGCGGTAAAATGACAGGTCAGCATTTTAGAAATAATTTGCAAATTAAGTGTTAACATTAAATAAAAATTAATTGCAATAGTTCAGTAACTACTTCTGTGTTACACTGGTGCTTATTAGATTATGGTAAAAATTAGTAAATTAGAATTGAAGCTTTCAGAAATAGGCCTCAGAATTCGAAAAAAGCGAAATAAAAGAATTATTATTCCCAACTATACATAAAATATTTTTTTATATATGTTGTACTAAAATAAACTGACATAGAATCAAAGAAAATATTTAATAATGTTATGTGTATTGTCTGACATGTGATGTAGGTTTATTACTTTCCTTATATACATAATGTATAAGGAAAGCATTGCGACGGGGTCGAAAATTCGAATTCGAGTTTTCGACGGGAGAGCACGTTTCAAGCACTCCTGATCACGAATCAAACATTTTTGAAGAGATGTCTCTGTGTGTGTGTGTGTATCAGTGAGTCTGTGGAGACAATAACTGACGAACGAATGGACCGATTCGAACGAAATTTGGTACAAAAATCATAATGTGTAGAAACTGGAAACCTATTGTTTTTATACGCAATCGAATGTTTAGAACCCTCAAAATTTTCGAGTGAAATTTTGAAAAATCGTCAAAAAATCAAAACCGCTAATAAAGTTACGCAAATAGACATTTCTTGTGTAATTTTTATTAGAAAACGAATGACAAAAATTTTAGCACGCTAACATGAACCGTTCTCGAGATATTGCACATTTTTCAAAAAAATTATCAAAAAGTCATATAAAATAAAAAAAAAATATTTCGTATTGAGAAACATGTTCACTTTTCATATGTAATACCATGCGGTAAAGTGGGTGATATCACTGTCGTGGATCCAGCTCGTTCCATTCATGAAACATATACTTTGAGTAATAATTTTGTATTTCAACGCAAATAGTCATTTATCTGCTGTAAGAATAACTTATTTCTTCGTCCATAACGGTTGGCGAGAATTTGGCGACGAATTTGGTGGAATGTCGCCATCTTGACGACTTTTTTAAATGTTGCTAAATTAACGAAAAACTCGCCAGACGGATAAAAATGACGCTAAATCAATGACGACTCATTGATGATGACGACATGGATAATGACGATTCATTGACGAAAATTCAATATCTTGGAAAGAATATAAATAACTACTATAAAATATAAAAATAATCTAGTTTTTTTACTGTAAAAGTGTAAATTCATTGCATTATATAAGAAAAGTCATGTGCTGCCCACATCAGATTTTTTACATAGTCTTCTGAGCTAGTTACATGACTAGCAAAAATTCAGAATGCATTTAGCAGATAGATTTTCTGCAAAAAAAAAAAGGATCAGTTTCACAAAGAGTCAGTTGTGTTTTTTCGAATCATATCAAAATCTAAACAAAATTAGGATAACCGTCAAGGGACTTAACTACTAAATTCAAAACAACAAATCATAAAATAGTTTTTAACTACACGGAAAAACGCCTTCAGTTCCTCAAAATTAAAAATTTAAATATCTCAAGAACGGACCATTTTAGAGTAATGAGGTTAGTCGTATTCTTCTTCTCGTCAAAAATTACGTACAAAATAAGCAAATTATTGATATACACTCACGGACAATGAAAGTTGCGCACCAAGAAAGAAACACGGATGGACTTGAAATTTTATTGATGGAAGGATACAGATGAATGGTATACATGATCACAAAAGCACCGCAGCAGAACACTTACAAAGGGAGCTGAGGTACACAGTCCGGTCATCCTCAATAGCGCGTCGCACCGCCTCGTGCTGCGACACAAGCAGCAATACGGTCCGGCATGGTGACGAATAGACGTCTGACGTTGTCCTGCGACAGACGAGTCCACACCTGTTGGACGTTACGTTCCAAATCCCGAAGATTGCGGTAACGAGGCAGCTGGCGTTTCAACTGGTCCCACACATGCTCGATAGGGGGCAGGTCTAGGGAGCAGGCATACCATGGAAGTGTCTGGACATGACTCAGGCAGTCCTGGGCGTCTCGAGTCGTGTGCGCCCGGGCATTATCCTGCTGGAATTGCGTATCTGGAATTCCAGCAACGAATGGGAGCACGTGTTGCCGTAGAATCTCATCCACGTACTCTGGCCCGTTAATGTTCCAAATGCCAGTACAAAAGCGAATCGACTGTCGTAGGCTATGGCTCTCCAGTCCATGATGTCTGTAATGGGGCTGGTGTGGCGCTCGATAACGAGGTTGGGATTGTGGAGTTGTGCAGGGGACCTCCACACTCAGACACGCTGATCATCGGTCCCCAAAACGAAGCGACACTCATCGCTAAACACCACACATCGCCAATTTGTGGCATTCCACATTGTTCTGGCCCAGCACCAAAGCAACCGGAGCTGCCGTTGTTCCCGTGTTAACCGCAGCACACGTACGGGGCTCTGGAATCGCAGATTCGCTACCTTCAGGCGTCTAGATATTGTTCGTGAGTACACAGGAGCCACTATGTGTGCCTGTATCGCGGTCGCCGTGGGCTCTATACATGCCTGCCGCACGATCATTCGATCCTCTCTACTCGTGATATGCCTAGTCCGTCCAGAGCCGGTCCTCCATGTCTGGGTGGCGTCCCATGACCAGTGCTCCCAACACCGTCGGACGGTATAGTCCGAATAATCCACGTAACGGGCTATCCGGCGCGTTGGCCACCCTGCGGTTTTCATCCCGATGATCAGGCCTCTCTCGAAGTCCACCAGTTGCGTGTATCGACGTTTCTGTCATCTATCCACCATTATTTTCACTTCGTACTCGTGCTTACGTTGGCCGAAGCTTCTCGCACTGATGGGGCGTCGAATACACGCCGGTTTATATGGCCCCTGGCTCATGCGCCACTCACAGATGTACGGTCATACGCAATCACACCAGACTGGAATCATTTGCATACCAGCACCCCCCCCCCCTCTAGCTATTTACATAATTTCGCGGTTGTACCATATTTTCTTCTTGGTGCGCAACTTCCATTGTCCGTGAGTGTATTTAAGCATATGTAGTCTTTTATTTTTGATCTTGACGATTTTTGCGGACCATTTCACAAAAATATACAGATTATTTTTCTTTCTTTCTTTCCAAATCATACCAAAATTTAATCAGTACCAGGGTAAAAACACAAGTGACTTATTTGTCAAATTTTGTGAAATTTGATCCATTTGTTTTTTAGATCAATTAGTGTTTTAGAATGAATACTTACGGTTTTTGCGGACCATTTTGTAAAAAAAGCAGGTTCCTTTATTCCGATCGTACTAAAATCTAATTAGCACCAGAGTAACCCACAAGTGGCTTACCTGTAAAATTTTATGAAATTTGGTCAACTAGCTTTAGAGTTAGAGCGGATACATACGTTGCACAGACGCACGGTCGCTCGCTCACACACACACACACATAGAAATCACGCTAAAATTGTCTTTTCGTGTTTTAGAGGGCCCAAAACGTGTAAATCCGTCAAAAACTCGAATTGCGATTTTCGACGCAATCCCAATATTTTCCCTATACAGTACCATGTATTGTAGGGAAAGTAAAAAAATAATAAATCAGCTGGTAATCAATATTATGAGTATTTAATTCAAATTATATATTACATTTGTTAGATCTCTTATACATTGTTATTATAATTATTAGTAATGTTGTATTTATTAGTGCTGCTTTCCAGGAAATGGAGACTATTTTTTGGAGGTGGAGGGGGGGGGGGGGTCACCAGTTACAACCATCCGGTGCGTGAGTCCTCTGTAATTGTTAAGTGTAAAAGGGGGTCGTGAGACCAAAAAGTTTAAGAACCACTGCTCTAGATTTCTGAGGGACTTCTAGAGGATCTGAAAAGATCCTATATTAGACACTTATATTAGACACTATTATATAGATTCTATTAGACACTATTATATAGATTTAGTAAGTAAAAATATTTGCGGGGTTTGTAGTTTTATCCGGTTTGTGGAAATCCAAAATTTATAAAAGTTTCCTGCAATTAAACATAATTTATTTCTGCACTAATTTTAAACATATTTGTATATAATAAGGCAGGGTACTTCAACCTGGATTCCGGGAAATTTCTGGAGGATTTGGCCAAAAATTACCACTGATAAATGGTAATTGATAAATGGATTACCATGGTAAAATGATCTCTAAGAAATGATGTCCGTAGTACAGCGGGGTGCACGGGACAAGAGTGGTGTTAAGACCGCCGCGGCAAGCATGTGTCCCTCTGTAGCAAAATTTAATGCAAAAATATACTAATACAATCACCACTCAATTTCAAATTCAATAGAATTTTAGCGAATCTTTTGGAATGGCTTTTAATCAAAAGGTTTATAAAAATACATCTCTTTATCTTAGTCCATTTAAAAAGATGCGCTAAACTTCTCTAGTGCACTGGTCTGGTATTAGTAGCAGAAGCAGTAGTAGTAGCAAGAGCAGTAGTAATAGCAAGAGGATTATTATTAGTAGTAGGTTATATATCTATATAACCTCTCTCTCTATATATATATATATATAGAGAGAGAGAGAGAGAGAGTTAAAAAAATAGAGAGTATATATATATATAGGTATATATAATCTATATCTACATACCTTAGATAGTACATAACTATATAACCTATATATATATAAGTTATATAGTTATATACTATCTCAAATTACGAGGATTTCTTCAGAAATACCACAAGTCAGAAAGGTTCCGAAGGCAATGAAAAGTTGATGAATCCTGTAATAAGGTATACAAATTCTGCACACAAAAAACGAAACTTTTAACAGCATTTGTGTTGTTATATTATATCAGCTGGAATTATCACACCACAGAAATTCAATATTTCTACCGCATTTATATTTCAGTGGAATCCAAACAATAATGAAGTGTAATCACCGATATGTTAAGTTTAAAAAAAAGTAATAATTTGCGGCATAAAGAAAAAATCTGATGTGGGCAACACATGACTTACCTTATATAATGTATTGAATTTACTACTTTTACAGTAAAAAAAATAGGTTTTTCTTATAGTAGATACTAATATTCTTTCCAAGATATTGAATTTTCGACAATTAGTCGTCATTTTCATTGATTTAGCGTCATTTTTATCCATCTGGCGAGATTTTCTTTAATTTGGCAGCATTTCAAAAAAGTCGCCAAGTTGGCGACATTCCTCCAAATTCGTCGCCAAAATCTCGCCAAACGTTATGCACTAAGAAATAAGTTATTCTTACAGCAGATAAATGACTATTGGCGTTCAAATACAAAAGTATTATTCAAAGTATCTTTTTTCATGAATGGAACGAGCTAGATCCACGAGAATGATGTCACTCAATTTATCGCATGGTATACATATGAAAAGTGAACTTGTTTCTCAATAGGAAATATTTTTTTTTTATTTTATATAACTTTTTGATAATTTTTTTTTAAAATGCACAATATCTCGAGAACAGTTCATGTTAGCGTTCTAAAATTTATGTCAATCATTTTCTAATGAAAAATTACATAAGAAATGTCTATTTGCGTAACTTTATTAGTGGTTTTGATTTTTTGACGATTTTTTCAAAATTTCATTCGAAAATTTAGGGTGGTTCTGATCATTCGATTGCGTATAAAAACAATAGGCTTCCAGTATTTACGGATTGTGATTTTTGTACCAAATTTGGTTCGAATCGGTCCATTCGTTCGTCAGTTATCGTCTCCACAGACTCACTGACACACACACACATACACACACACACACACACACACACACACACACACACACACACATACTTTCACACACACAGACAGACATCACTTCAATAATGTTTGATTCGTGATCAGGGATGCTTGAAACGTGCTCTCCCGTCGAAAACTCGAATTCGAATTTTCGACCCCGTCACAATACTTTCCTTATACATTAAGTATATAAGGAAAGTAATAAGAATGAAAAACATTTTTCCATTAAAGCTCGAAAATCTTAATATTCCTCATGAAATTCAATGAGCTTTATGTCGAGTTCGACATTCTAAAAAAGAGTAAACCGCATGAAGTCCGCGATTTATGACAAGCTTAATCCTCCAATCTAATGCTCTGAAACGTATCAAAGGAAAGACCTTGTTCAATTTATAAATATGACCTTCAGAGAAATCAGCAGCTCAGTAACTCAATCTCCAAAGTTAATTTTTCACTTCACTTACACTTTGCATACTGACGTCACGTTATCCGCCAGTCAATGGAGTTCTTGCTATCTTGTTGCAGTGATTTGCTTAATCTTGCTTTTACATTAATATTACTTCGTCCTGAATTCGATGCAAGATAATATGGATATATACCGAAGGTAAGTTAGTAGAATATTCTAATGTCTGTAATTGGTTATGTAAAAATGAGGAAGGAAAATATATAAATATGAAATATAAATTTAGATTCCTTATTAAGGGAAGAGTGAATAAAATGATCACATTTTTAAAAAATATTAATAAATTTCTAAAAAATTACAATAATACTATTAACTGTCATTATGATGTGCGTAGACTTACATGTTTGCATGAATGTAGTTCTTTATTGATTATGTGTTTTTCAAAAATGAAAATAATACAGTCCCATCCAATGGATCTTTTGAGTCATCATAGGAGGTCAAAGTAGCTACTAGATGAAATATAAAAATTAAATAACTTAAAAATTACTCAAAACAATTTTTTCAAAATGATATAATAAATAAGTAGTATAAATAATGTTTATTATAAATATACAACCAATGCACTCTTTCCATTTTTAAATATGTAAGCAATACAATATTTCCATTTTTAAATATATAAGCAATATAATCTTTCCACTTTTAAATATAAAGAAAATTAATTGAAAAATCTTATCTTAATTGAAAAATCGTAGAACAATTTGTGTAATGACTAAATAAAGAAAACGTAAATTTTATGGATAAAAACAAGATAGCAACAAACAATCCACAATCTGAAATAGCAACAAAATTATTTAAAGAATTCTTAAAATAATATAGTAAATAAGTGACATAAATGCTGTTCATTGTAAGTATATAAGCAGTAAAATATTTCCTTTTCGAAATATAAAGATGGCACTTAATTGAAAAATCGTAGGATGTTTTAAAATTTAATAAAGAAAACGTAAATTTGCGAAAAAGAAAAGTGAAATAGCCACAAAGAATCCGGCAGCTATTTCGTTGACGCGATGTGTCATATTCATCATCGTAAAATTCATCTGTATTACTGGCCACCTTACTTTCTTAGACGCCATTGTGACTACAGGCCCTCTAAGATTAAATCTATGAACTTTGACATTGTTTTGAAACTAAAAAACTTTAAAAAAAAGTGGCGCATACAACACGAAAATTATTTTTGTGTTGTATGCTGGTCTTAACGGAATTATTTGTTTTATTACTTTAGTAGCAGTTTGAGCTGCACGTACTGTCATTGTTCTAAAAATGAATTTTCATAGCATAAAACATTAACTTTTATAATTATAGATTAAAAAACTAATAAAAATGAATATTAAATAAATAATAAGCCTCAAAAATTGAACTTACCTTACATTACAGTCCATAAAAAACACTTGCAAAATTTTAATAAACGTATCTTTATTAAACATGGTTAGGTTCTGACTATGAATAACTTAACCACCCGATACAAACTGATTTATTTTATTTCCGCTACGTGATAACACAGTGAAGATGGAAAATAGCACATGGCCACTTTTACCTCCCTTCCCCTCCCCTCCTATTAAACGCTTATACATGTTTCTTAAGAGTATTAATTGAAAACTAGCTTATATGATTCCACAGTTTAAAGCACATTCTCCATCTTCTGTTTATATGTAGAATAAACACTGCTATAATGCCTCTTGAACAACAAACCTTTTAATTACTTGCACAGCAGAGTCTGGGGTATTTTACATTTTCAATAACAAATATCTCTCTTTTTTTCATGCGGGGGAATCAGAAATAAGTAGTTTAAAAAAATATCTAAACATGGATTTCATAACATTTGGACTAACAGAGATGTAGAGGTATATGGAAAAATATAACAGAAGTGTATACTAAATAAATTAAAATTGCTTGCAAATAAGTCAAAAAGGTAGTTACAATATACTCGGTGATGGATTAACAATTTCAGGATCTCCAGGAAAAATTCTGTTATAGAGCCTTTGTGACGTCGTTGCTTTTTATGACGTCATAAAGTATAGATAAATTATTCAATATTGATACCTGTTATGTTAATGTGTCTTTTAATAATTTCGGTATATTCTATTCATGTTTTCAAATGACGCATCGTTTCACAGTTCCTAAACGCTTCTACCAGAAAAATTATTAAATCTGTGATTTACGGAGTTCATGCTCAACTATGATCTGGTTGTCTGTAACCGTGATGTAAAGCATCAATGACCACGAAACCTGATCCACGGGTAGTGATGGATGATCAAATGAGCACTCTCCTGCATTTACGCAATCTTCTATTACAGGGCAGAAATCGTTTCTGTGTAAGTCAATGTCACACTTTGTAAATTAAATCAGCATTTCTATTGGTCTTACATCTTTTAAATTTATCAATCAGAAATTTTTAGAAGATATCTTGTTCAAGTAAATCGTTCTTGAAATATCATCCTTCTTCGATAAGATATGCTTTTCACCTGTATTGATAAAGTGTACGTGTTTTATGCTTGTGTACATGTGTTAAGCTGTTGTGAACGAAACGTAAGGTATTTTGAGAAAGCAGGTAGTATGTATGTCAGTATGGATTAAGTAAGTGAATAAACATTATTTATGATTATACATTTTATTCTATTTGCTGATACTCTTGAGTCACATTTTCTAACGCCCAATTACTGATAAGGAGTATTTGTTTTATCGTAAGATAAAATGTTGATGATGATTTAATATTTTCTTTCAAATATAGAATTAAATTCATTTAAATTTAGTTACATTGAAATTGTATAGTTTATATGTTTAAACTTGCACATCATTAATCCATACTCAGCAATTATATGCTTTAAATCATGAAATATGTGTCATGAGGGCTCAATTCAGTTTTAATTATTGTATAATGTACTAGTTATATTGAAACACTTTAAGTTTCACGGTAACTCGCTAATTTATATCAACTATGTAGGTTAAATCGAAAACTTTTAGAGTAATGCTGCTTATGATAAAACCCTCTATGTGGTGTTATAAATTGTTAACATACTTTTTATAACCTAATATTTGTATTCTTAAGAGACCTCGCGTTATAGAAAGCAGCGCAATAGAAGCAACAGTCTTTCTTATAGATTCTTTCTCGCATATAAAAAGCAGCGCAATAGAAGCAACAGTCTTTCTTATAGATTCTTTCTCGCATATAAAAAGCAGCGCAATAGAAGCAACAGTCTTTCTTATAGATTCTTTCTCGCATATAAATAGCAGCTCAATAGAAGCAACAGTCCTTATTATAGATTATTTCTCTCATATAGAAAGCAGTGCAATAGAAGCTACAGTCATTATTATAGATTCTTTCTCGCAATGTATAGTATTTAAAACATTGGAGTGAAATTTTAATTAATAAAAATGTCGCCAAGTTTGGACAGAAAAGTGTTCAGGGTATCTAGATATTAAAAAAATCTAGACCGATATTTTAGAAAAATTTGGCTTTTTATCCACCTTAAATGTTTACTTTCGCTTCAATACATTGCATTTGGAATAAGAAAGAATTGTAATGAAATCAAAAATTCGATTCTCAAAAATGGAATATTATACACGTTTCGAGCATCACTAAATGCGAATCAAGGGGTTTTACAATAATGTCTGATACTGACTGTATGTACATATGTATTTCACTGAGTCTAAGGGCACGAACTAAATTTAGCGAATGAAATGATATGCGGTACAATTATTTCTATCGATGAACATCAGATTTATTTTTAGGGAGATCGGACCAGAAAAAACAATAATGTTTTTGAAAAAGAAAATTAGAAAATCAAAATATATCTGAATGAATATGTTAAAAATTTTCATAGAAATAGTAATTCTATATATAGTCTCTTATTTAAAACCAAATGACAGCATTTGCAGAAAGTTAATATGAGCCGTTTTCGAGATATTTAAAATTTTTCCTCTAACATGAAAAAATTATAAGAAATGAATGTGTTCACTATTATTAAATTAGTAGGCGACAATGTAAATATTTTAACGTGAAATAATTAGAACCATTGTCTAGTAATTTTATAAATTTTACTTTTCAGCTGCTAGCGCAATTTCTCTTGAAGGAAACAAACGATTTCCATGAAGTTTAGTATAGATTGTTTTTAATCTGTCATATAGTTTTCTGTGAAATCGAGCAATAAGAAAGCTCTAATTTGTGCTATTCTCCTCATTTGGTACTATTAATCCCCTTTTCCATTTGTTAAAAAGTCCATTGGGTGTGCATACCAGACATTTTAACACTTTCCAACATAGTTGTGTTTATGACTTTGTTCGTTCTTTCTGTCTGTCTGTCCGTTCGGACGATAACTGACGTAAAAATGACTTTATCAAAATGAAATATTAATATGTATTTAGAAGGTCTGTGGGACATATGGGAATATAAATGAAGAGTATCACCCAATTAGTTTTGGATTGAACCCCAGTTGAAAAAATGAAATACATTGAACCCTATGGGACCTAATTTTTCAAACATATTTTAAGCGAATTTAAAATTCACAAATTGCTTCGAAAATTTTAGGAAATATTCAAATTATCCCATAAAATGTATAAAAAAAATTCAGCATAATATGTGCGATAGTTTTTATGATATTAACCATTCTGTCTGTCTGTCCGTTCACATGACAACTGCCGTAAAAATGCCTTTATCCAAATGAAATTTTAGTATGTTGTTGAGTTTGTATGACAAGATTACGTAACTTATTGCAAAATAAAATATGGCCTCCATTCTATTAACGCTGTATGAAAATCGTAATTTTTAAAGAATGTTTATATTTATATTTAGTGTTGCATCCGTTCTAAAATCGCTTTATTTTCACACATTATCTGTGTATCTAAATTTTGTAACTATGCAATTTTCAATAGTTTCCATTTAAATTATTACTTAACTTATTATTTCTGCAATGAAGTCTAATATTTGAATGCAGAATGTAAGCAAATCAAGCGACTGTAAGATGAGTTGTATAAGAATTGCCGCATCTTTTTAACGCAAAATTATTTAGTTCTGGAGTCTGAAATATAAGTGATATGAATGAAATATCCATTGATTTTACATGGAGAAGCAGGCGATTTTATGGCATTGTCTTTTTTCATGAAGTTTTAAATTACCAAGTTTAATAAATTATTGTAATGCTGTGATAATTTAAAAAATACCAGGGCTGAATGTATTGGATATTAGAGATATTTAAATAAAATTGAATTTCAATTGGAAAGTGCTTCATAATCAGTGCGTTATACATGAGTAATCTTTCTTATTTATATTATAATTGTTTAAATACAAACTTGCAAAACTGCCTTGAAGAAAGTCGAGATATGTCAGTAAGATGACGGTTTGTCTCCTTACTGATATATGTCTGCTTTCTTCAAGGAAATCTTGAAAGTTTTTATCTTACAAGCAGCATTTATTGCAATTATTATTGTTCCCTTATTATAACAGTAGACGAATTTGACACACCATTTGAATATGGCCACTAAATCTTTTAGGCATACATAGTAGAAACGAATCATTATCATTGTATGAGGAAAACAAAATCCTATTATGTATACATAATCTCTTTTTTTATAGATCTTGACCAATCTGTTCGTTACCCTTCATCATGGATTTGCTAAATGTTCTATCCCCGCTATCAGCTGCAACAGCAGCGACAGCAATTATCCTCTCTGTCCTATACTACTTCATTAAGAACAGGAACGTCCTACCAGGACCTTCAGGACTGCCTTACCTTGGTCTCTTTCCCTTCCTGAAACACGAGACTTGCCATTTGGAGTTGTTGGAAATCGGGAAAAAATATGGAGATCTCTTCAGCTTCACTTACCTTGGAAACCACATCATCAATCTAGGGTCTGTTAAGGCGGCAAGAGAAGTACACATAAACAAGTCTGATTGCTTCGCAGGAAGGTTTACGGATTTCAACATGCTGACCTACGCTTTAAAAGATGTTAAGTAATATATCTGTCTTTATGCATGCTAATTTGGTCTATGTCTTTATATCTCAGATCATAAAAAATGTTCTAAATTTATAATATTTTTTGTTTTCTAATACAATATATAGAGCCTAAGCAGTGGTGAGTTGTCAAAATGTTAATAATCTGGTACCCCTTATTCTTACTTTAACAACCGGTAAGCTTTTCAAATAATTTGTTCACACCTTTCTTATTTCACGTTATATTGTAAAACAATAGTTAATCGCATAATCAGTGACAAAAAGACTGCCTAACACACCCTGCAAGACTTCAATCTACATCCTATATTTCTCCACGGTATTTATAAAAATAAGATTGATGTAACTAACCCCCATTTCACGTGCCTTCCCTCATGAGGGCCCATAGAAATTAAAGTGTGTATGGGAGGGGGAGAGGGACCACTGACGTCAATCGTGCAAACTCGAGGATAAAACGTACAACATCATCCAGCTTGATACCCATATTTGTAACTTTCGAACGTTCTGAGAGGCGTCCATGCCTTCCCTCAACTTATAGATTAGATAAGCCGCATAGATTTGAGTTTTACTCCACTGAACATAATACACATTTGTGTATTTGAAAGTTTGATGTTAGAGATAAGTGTTTAGCATGTTCTCAAAAACTTTTTTTTTTTTTTTTTTTTTTTAATTTTCTAACATATCACGCAATTTAACAATGCGTACTTATTCTTGTAATAATACTTAAAACCGTGTTCAGGAACTTACCAGCTCATCTCTTTATCTACTAAAGAAGACAGAAACCGTATTGTATTTACAGGCCGGATTCGACTTTTATATACAAAATAAGAACATCAGGTGTAAAATATTCCGGCAGCCAAACGAAATATCTTTGTAGCTTTTTCGAAATTAATTTAGAAAAGAGTTATTTTAGTAAAACTCGTTCACATACAGATACAAATGCTATTCATTAGGTTACCGAATAAAAAAAAGTCTTACAAAGAACTAACGTAAAAATGTTTAAATTGCATATACTGAAGAAACAACGTTTATTTTAGTGCATGAATAAACAAAAATAAAACACGATATCACTCTTACATACAATAATCTTACAAAATCACTATTATATACAGAAGCTGTCTCTATAATCTTCCTCCAAAATGAAATTGCTCTTATTATTCTTTTAAAATCTCATAGCAACTTCATAATCATACGTATCCCCATGTCTTATGCCTCATTGCACTTTATCTGTCTTCTGTCAAGTGAGAGTAATATTTCATACTCTTCTTGCCGAAGAACTTGAAAATAGCAAAGCTTTCTACTCAAAGACGTATATGTTTACACTAGCATCTGTGACAGTGTAAACATCAGAGAACGGATTTTCAGCTGTGATGATAATGGACAAATTCAACCATTGGCCATTCTGACACCCTAAAAGACTCGAAAATTAACTATAATATTTAAGAAACACTTAAGCCGCATAAAAGCGCAATATCAAAATAAAAGTATTAGACTTATAGACGAATACCCATAACAAATGCTAGTGGTGATGGAATAACATCCACAGATATCCACAGATATTTTGCATGGCACAGATATTTTGCATGTTCATCATCATAGCTAAAAGTGCAGTCTACTAAGGTTTGGATTTAAATTTTGTTCTTCACTATTTTTGTAATCAGAATAATTAACATTATAGAGAATATTCGCTAATAAACAAAGCTATTACAAAAACTTCTATAAACAAAGAAAAATGAATTAGGGAAGTATGGGCGCCAAATAAAAAATTGCACACCTTGTTGCTACAGTCACCCTGGTGATACTTCAAAGATTCTTTTCTAACTGGTCTTGTTGCCATTAGTTTTGTATCTACTGATCCTTGGCGTCTTTAACGTATAATATTTTTTCAATGTGCAGGTGTAGCAGTGACCAATGGGGAACCCTGGAGAGCTATTCGCAAGTACTTTATTCTAGCGTTCAAAGAATTTGGACTAACAATTATGAGGGACAATACAGCTGGACCTGTCTATGATTCCATCTTTAAACTCATGGAGGAACTGAAAGATCGGGAAGGTGCTCCTTTCAATGTGATAGAATTGCTGACTGTCAGGTGTATGGGCACAATGCGCAAAGTCCTGTTTGGTGAACTTGGCGTATCGGATGAAAAAGTTCGAGAAATGAACAGAGCTTACGCCTTTGCTTTAGAAGGTATAGGTGGTGTGAAAGTTTTGCTAATCGGACCCGTAGCAAAGTAAGCAGTTTTCATTCATTTTCCACAGTACATGAATCTGATTTAATTACTTGTTTCAATGATGTCTGTATTTGTCTGCCGGTTGGTAAGCAACATAAAAAAGAATGAATTTCAGAAGAATTATTCTGCTTTTTTTTGTTGCTGTTGTTGTTCTGCGATTTAACTTGCAATGGCATCTTTGTCACCTTGAGCGTTTTTTTTTTCGTGTTCCATTAGTTTCTATCTTTTGCTGGCTTCCTTCATCGCCTGTTTCATTGTTTCCGCCAATTTTCGTCTCATTGATATTATAATTGTCTTGACAAGTCTCCATACTTCCATTGCTAATTTCCCATATATAAATTTCTCTCATTCTTTTTCAGTTTCAAGGGTATTAACGACATCTTATGATGATTCTAATCTGATCTTAACATCGCAATATCACTTTTTAAAAATATATCGCTAATATGTTAAACACTAAAGCACACATGGGTATGTTGCGTATGTTATAGTTAAAATTATGCAGTTAACTTTTATAAGTAAAATGTTTGCCTTTTCCATCAGAAGTATCATTCGGTCATTTCCATCAGAAGTATCATTCACGGTTTCGTCTTTTTGAAGTGCAAATAACGATCATGATTGCCTTAAATTTTGCCTTAAAAATGACCAAGATCCTATGAAAAATATACTCGCCATACTGGGGTGTGGTTTTAAAAATTTGCCCACCATTTCCAGAATTTTAATCTCCAATTGGCAACTGGCGACCGATATTCAGCAACCCAGAAAGTAACCATGCTCGATCGAATAAAAGTGGTTGCAACGTCCACAGCGGAGAATTGGTGAAGTTTGAAATACGGGTAGGACAGCCCAGTGGTTTGCGCGCGAGGATAGCACTCGGACGACCCGAGTTCTATTCCCGGCTCTGTCCAAACTGGCCCCGTGTTCATGGGGAGTTCAGACACGTTAAGTATGGGGATCCGTAAGTCCTTGCGAGAGATTGGCCATAGGGAAGCAAGGTACGGTCCCTATTGGTCTAAATTAGTGGCCGGTCTAAATTGTGTGGCCCTTCTCGACCGTCTAAACAGGTACGTTACACCTTCGGATTGGTTGGGCGGTTTGGGTCGAACAAAAGAAGTTAGAAACAATACCTAGACGATAGAGAGGGATAGAAGAAAAATGCGAATATTATAGAGAATTACCTAATTTATAGAAATCGGCACTAAATCTGTTACAGAAGGTATTTATTTAGCACAGTATGGTTATAGTCAATAGATTATGTTTTCATATTTAGGAATGATGCAATAAATCACAACTCCATGCACAGAAATCTAGTTGTTGTTGAGACCCAGACCGTCAGACCTACCAGAAAAGTATAATGTAACCGTTTGGACGGCCGGGAAGTGCTACCCAATTTAGACCGGAAACCAGTGGGGAACAGGAATCTAGTGTAGAAGCTGCTCAAAATACACTCCGTAAATAACGGTAGACGTTTGAATTTGAAAAGAATATTATCACGTAACTGAAATGAAATGCAGGTGCCACCGTGTTACAGCATCTAGCAATCTATGAAGTGTGACGGGTACTTGCTGCTTTCCATATACACACTTTGTACGGTCCTGATACCGATTCTTACTAATTAGATAATGGTTTACAATTTTGTAATTGACGAATTTCTTCTACCTCTCTTTATTACCGAGGTTCTGTTCCTAACTCTTTAATTCTCCGCTATGAGCACTGTAATTGCTTTTATTCGATGGGACATGGTCACTTTACTATAGATAGAACTAGCTGTAAGCTTAGTGATCTTCCATTCCGAAGTTATTTCTGTACTTCGAGATGTCTCTCGGAACTCTGGAAATATACTATATCTGATATAAATAAATATGCCAGATGAAAATTAAGTTAAAAATGTTATTATTATTTCAGATTAATATATCACATTTGTCCTGTATATCGAAGAGCTTTAGCCCAGCACGAAGTGTTGACCCGTATTTTGAAAGAAACCGTGAAAAATATTGAGACCAATATGGATGAGAGTCATTCATCGTGTGTTGTTGAGGATTACTACAAGGAACGAAATGAAAGGAAAAGAAAAAATGATCCTTCTTGGAAATATTTTACAGGTACGATTAGAAATCATCTAAATTGATGTAGTGTAAAAGACCTTAGGTTCAAAAACAGTAATATAAAAAGATAATAAAGTCTAATTGATAACAGAAGATTAAATTTTTCAAACACTCTTACCGCCTAATACTAAATATGTTTTAAATTATATCCCTATTTAGATATAAGTATTTAGAGGTACCAGAAAATCAATAAATAGACAAGAAATGGAAGAGCAAAATGATAACGACATATGCAACATACAATTCTCTGGAATCATACCTTTCGTATTGACCTGAGAACTGTTTACTTCTAGATATTCTCATCAGACTTTTGTAACGTACGTTTATTTTCACCAATCAGGGCATAATTTGGTCTCTGTGTTCTACAAGCTTGTATGGTATGTTTGTAACTGCAAATAAGAAACATTCTCAAAATACCACCTCAAGTGCCCTCTAATAATTAATATCTATTTGATTTTAACAATATATAATATTCAAGAGTTTACATAGTGAAATTATAATAGACGGTTTCTAGGATGTCGGAGAAAATCGAGGACCAAGCCAATAACTCAAAAAGTATTAGGGTTATCATCTACTTTTCATGAAGATTTTACATCTGCATAAAAAGTATATGAAAACGAACGTCTATGGCGCTATGAGAAACACGTCTATCCCACTACATTATGACACAACTATAGGAGGTTGACCCCCCCCCCCTCCGTTTTTTACTGGCGGATATCTCTTTTCCTTTTAGAAATAGAGGGAAAAAATCAATTACGAAATAGCAGAGCGTCGTAAAACTAGTTCTAAATATTTTTATCCCACAGGAAAAGCTGCAAAGTAGCTTTCTACATAACGATTTTACAGGGGACAATTTTATTAATCTGCAGATAGCAATGTAAAAGTAGAAACATTAAAGAACACGCGGAATCACACGTGGACAAGCATGCATCGTTGCTGAACGTGAACATTTTGTACTTTGTGCATAATAAAATAGATTGTATTCTCCGCATTATCTAAATGTTTAATTTTTTTGTTAGGAGAGAGGTTGTATACACTGGTTTTCAGATTCCTTTCCATATCTTGTCGGAGAACAAAATTGCTTACTAATAATTTTACAATGTCTTCAACTTTTAATTGATTTTCCCTATATCACTAACAGGAGGATATAACCACACGTACCTCTTAAAAAGAGGGTCAACCCGTCTTAAGTTGTCTCATCTTGTAGCGCCATTGAGATTTTCCAGAACACCTGAGTAAAAATTTTTACAATAAGCCTAATACTTCTGGAGTTTGAGACCTGGTTCCTTGACACCCTATGACTTTCCTTGACACCCTATGTAAATATTGTAGTAAATATAATATAAAACCATATTGAATCTCTTTATTGCTTTACAACGCAAACTTCGTCATTTTCAAATGTGAACCTATTATTTTTCAGATAAAACATTAATTTCGTCTTTGGCTCAGTTCTTTGGCGACGGTATCGTCACCCTGGCATACTTTATCGGTTGTTTCCTCTACGGACTTGTTGAGCACCCTGAAGAACAACACAAGATCTACGAAGAAATCCTAGAAGTGGTGGGACCATCTCGACTACCAATCTACGAAGATAGAGCCAAACTTCCTTACACAAATGCTTTCATGTACGAAGTGATAAGGACAGTTAACTTCTTCACGTTGTTCACCAGTCTTGAATGTTCCAGTAAGATATATGCACTTTTTATCTATTATGTATATCTGTGTTCGCAAAATTATGGCACAGAATAAAATTCTTGCTGATATTGAAGGTATCGGCTGTGATGCTAAAATATATTTTATTCTGGTGCACCCTTTATGATAAAAAATAGAGATTTATTTCCATATTGATTCCCATAAAGTGTGTCATGCGAGTAAACTTTGATTCAATGCAACAGTCTTAAGAATAATGATTGATGCTACTACCCTTGGATTCAAACTACCGTCAGATTAATGTGCCAGTGGATACCTAGAGAGATTAATCAACGACGAAAACTGTCTAGTCTCTAAAAAGTTTTGAAGAATTTTCTCCCATTATGAAAATGATAAAAGTTTAGATATATTATTAGAAAACAGTATGCACAATAATTAACTTATCCTTAGGATCATATTTTTTTTCTTCTAAATCAACTAGTGATTAAACAATTACGGATCTTTTTAAAATTATATTTTACTGTTATCTATTATTATCAATATATACGTTCTATAAACAATGTAGTTCCAGTAGAAAAGATTCCTGTAGCCACAGCATTTACTACAAAATAAGGATGTCAACCAGTTTCGAAAGTGAAAATAGTCATATTTTACAGGATAAGCAAGAAGTGTTTCTTCCTTTTAAGTTTGGCATATTACCTCGACTTACTCTTATTTAATCAAGTCTTTATTTCATCAGAATTTAATTTATTTCTACTGTATAAAAATTTAACAAACCTGTAATTTACACATTGTCTTTTACAGAAGAAACTACAATTCGTGGTTACAGAATTCCCAAAGGATCGATAACATTGCTGAATATATGGCAATCTAATCACGATCCCGAGACGTACGAAGATCCTGACAAATTTAATCCATCCCGATTTTTATCTACTCCTGGAAAACCAAGAGCTGAACAGCCTATCTCGTTTGGAATAGGTAAAATAAGAAAGTTTAAGAAAGTTTACATGTTTATTCAATTATTGAAGTTAGCTCTTATATGCTAAGTTTCACTAGGTAGTTCCACCAAAGAACCAAATATATTTTTCTTCCCCACTACATAAAAACATGACGTTTTGTTTACAAGCGACCTTTATCCCTAAAACAATGCGCGGTAGCTGTCTTAATAGCGTGATGATTTACTGTGACATCGCCCAGCCAGATAGGCGGGCACACAATTTCTGTCAGATGTCAATGTGTATTTCACTGTGTTGCTGAACGTCGCTAAGGATGACTCATATACTGCTACGGAGCAGGTGTTTATTGCGAAAAGTTTTTGGATAACAAAGTCTCTAAAATTAACACACCACGATTGAAGTTTTTTTTTGGGGGGGGGGGGAGAGGGAAGCATCAGAGAAACGTTACATCATCATTGTCCCATGGCAAACTTATAATTCAATATTTTGGGTGTGAGATCGGTAGTTGCGTTTTTGTATTTTGTAATTTAGCCCCGATATGCTAGTGTCTTGAGAAACAAGATACGCAGATCCACTTTGGAAATCAGACTTCAACAAAAATATATCACAATGGCCAGGACGGAAGGCTCACATAATTTGAGGGCCCTGGCCCTTTCAATTAACGTCCGAAGGTTATCGAGTGCATCAAAAAAACAGACGCAGCCTGAAGGGGTTATAAAACTAATAGAGCTGCTCTGGAGCCATGGATTATGTCCCTGAGACGATTTAGAATAGTTTTAAGAATTTGTAAGCGGTTTTCTAAATTTTAAAGAGAGAGTTGAACTTTTTCAAAAATGAGGAGTTGATTTGAGACAGCAATCCTGACTCTTTTCCCAATCAGGAGTTCCAGTGTAGAGCTAGTTCTCAATGATGACTGATAAAGCGTCGATGAGTGGCAATTTGGAACTTTTCCATATATACTTTCCAAGTTATCATAATTAATTGGTTAATTAAGTTCGGTATACCATACCCCCTTTCCCCACTTTTAATTAATACAGTTGACTAGTATCAGCCACTTAAACTCTAATAAAGTGTTTACAAAATTCGGAGTAGGATTTATTATTTTGTTATCACATGTAAATAATTTGTCCTGATTAACACGTCCGTTCAGTGTGCTGAATGAAAAAACCGTTTCATAATTAAATAAACACCCTCGCATCTTATTTTTTAAGACACTTGCATAGTGAAGCTAAACCACAAAATAAAAAAACGTAATTCCTGATCTCAAATCTAAAATATTGGATCATGAGTTTACCATGGGACACTATTCTAAGAGACAAAAGACAAAGTTTAATATTCAACAATTTAAGAAAAGCATCTAATAATCATTGTGTAACCGAGAAAATAAGAAAACCATATGCACTTAATAAATGTCTGTTTTCTTGCCTATTTTGGAGTTTTATTTTGCTTATTTGCCTGCCTATTTCAGTATTGAATCCTGCCTATTCAGAATCCTGCCTATTTCAGTATTCTGCCTGAACTTTCGGACTTTACTAATAACCATTAACAGTTGGAAAGTGAAGATGGATTTACGGAGGTATTAGGAAGTAAAAGATCAAAAGGTAAAATGTCTTTAGGTCTGTCGTTCTGTGAATTTAGGAGTGGGATGAAATTTAAGTACCTCTCCTTAATTTTTAATTGAAGCACATAGCGGAAAAAATCTCTTAAAGTAACAGCTACTGCGTATTTTTTTCATTTAATGTAAAAAACCATTGAGTTAGTATATTAACTCGTTGTAAAAACCCCTTCCTTGTTTAAAATAAACATTCGTTTTGTGTTACGGTTGTTATCTTCAATCAAGTGCAACATCATATCCTTGACGAAAGATAACCTTCGTCAGCAATACATCGTTTGATACATTATAACCTTGAAAATGCATTCCTATCTTTAACGGCCCTTTCTAGGAACATTGTTTAATTTTGATCCTTTATCGTATTATTTACATCAAAGTCCATCTAAATAAAAATTTATCCATCAAACCATTCTAGAGACATATCAATCAAAGAAAAAAGTGACAGATAAAAATATCAAGGTTATAAATGTTGAAGTCAAATATATCTGGTTTTTTAACCTTTGATTCCTAAACCCTAGAAATATAATGAAGGAGAAGTGTTTTGTTTTTGTTGACTAAAAAATCAAAATCATAATTAAGTACCTGAAAAATCGGATGTTATTTTCTTTCTTTAAAGAATTTACTTCTTTAATGAATCTTTTGATCCAAATTTGATATCAATCAGTTAAATAGTTCTGACATATTGCAGTATAGTTAAAAATGCACATGCACGTATAATTAAATCTAAGATTTGTGACGTTATTTGCACAAGCATAAAACAGTCTACATTTACACCAATTTATTCTTATTCGATTAATCACTGTCGTGGTTAAAGTTTAATTACAAAATCGTGACACTGTTTGCACATTCATACAACGACGTACAATATTTGCTAAATTTATTTTCAACTAGTTAAGTAATTTTGGGGATACGCAATATAATTCAAAGCGTATATATGCATACTGCACAATACAAAGATAAATGGAATAAAAAATGATGTTTACTTATTCATGTAATAGCCTACCTTTGTAATATATTTTGTTTCAATCAGTTAGGTAGATTTAAAAATAACAAGCTATATAAATTTGACCGACAAACAAGCTGAAATACTAAAAAGTGTAAATTTGTAATCAACATCCCTCAAAACGTCTGGATTTTCAATTTGCCTAAAAATGTTTTCGACACGAAACACATATTTTCTTTCAGTGGAAGAGAAAGGAGCGCAAAAGGACTCAAAAATCACTAAAGATTTGTTTACGCGGATGAACAAATGTTGTTCGGATGAACAAATTCGGTCAACAATATCCCTTGTGTTTGAACAAATATTTTTATGTTCAACAACATCTTCTGTTTCATTGATGTCATTGATGCGCACGCCTTTACGGGCAAATTTGAGAGCAGGTGGTTACCTGCTCCTACCTACCATCCTGTTTGTTCTAATTATCTACTTCATGAGCGAACTTTTCCATTTTTTCTCCGGCTGCTATCACAACTATGCAGAGCTTATTGTGTACTTGTGTGCTTTGTCTATTTGTATGCGGTTTGCAGCATTCATAAGGGTTAAAGATTTGTCGACTTGAAAAATTGTTATTTTGAATCGGTTGAAGGACACCGACTCTTCTTGTGGGACCACCCCAAGGACAAGCTTCACATTAACAAATATAAAATATAATACACTTTATGGAATTACAAAGTTGGTATTAATAAAAGTAGAAACCAATAAAATATACACCCTTCTAACCCAATATCTTACATAATAAAAGAAGATGTGTAACAAAATATACATCCCTCTATATAGCCCAATATCTTACATAGTAAAAGAAGATGAGTAACATAATATACATCCTTCTAGCCCAATATATTACATAATAAAAGAAGATGTGTAACAAAATATACATCCTTCAAGCCCAATATCTTACATAATAAAAGAAGATGTGTAACAAAATATACATCCCTCTAACCCAATATCTTACATAATAAAAGAAGATGTGTAACAAAATATACATCCCTCTATAGCCCAATATCTTACATAATAAAAGAAGATGAGTAACATAATATACATCCTTCTAGCCCAATATCTTACATAATAAAAGAAGATGTGTAACAAAATATATATCCTTCAAGCCCAGTATCTTACATAATAAAAGAAGATGTGTAACAAAATAGTCATCCTTCTAGCCCAATATCTTACATAATAAAAGATTATGTGTGTGTGTGAGAAAGACCCAGGTCCCCAACTCACTCTAGAGTATGAGTAGCTGGTTGAGTAGCCGGGTGTGTGTGTGTGTGTGCTTCCCATGTAGGGGAAATCTAAGCTCCACACAGTGACAAAATTTGGTACTGAGGTACTTCAGGATCCGATACGATACGCCTTGGCGAGATTTTTCATTAAATTTCGAATTACGCTTTTAGTTATTTTATGTTATCACAATTTTGAGCGATTTTCACACAAATCGATTACTTAGCGACCGAATATATTATCGCACAGTTTCTAACTTGACACTATCGGAAAGATCAAAGAACGTTCTTCCCAACGATGTTCGAACCGAATCGATAGGTCGATAGGACAATTATTTCATAGTTATTCTTTTTACATGCATCGAAATTAGTATTTTTTAGGTTAACTGATACTTATTTCGCCGTATCCAGAAAAAGGGAGATAAACACAATTATTGAGTTTGGCAAAAAGTCGTGTGTATATCTTTGCATTCTAATAAAAACAAAAAAAAAATAATTACTAAGTTATTCAAATTCATTTTTTGTGATTTTTTAAGTAAGAGTATAAGTTACATTTGTAATGAAAAATTACATCTAAATTGATGATTTTGCATTTTTGGTTGAAATTTTTGTTATAAAAACAGCCTAAAATTTAGGGATGCGTGTATCTCCAGAATGTAGTGGCCAATACAACACGGTTTTACGTAGGTTTTCTACGAGGAATCGTAGGTATATTGTGGATAGTGATTTTCACCAATCTGAATAGCTTTATGATATGCCCATTATATAGTATACAGTCCCAAAAGCATTCTTCAAGTGCAACGTACAGTATCAGGGGACCAATTTTGTTCTTGTTAGAATTCCTTTTACTTGAAAGATGTTAATGGATTTGAAAAATGTTCTTGTTTCTACTTTTTATACGTTTTCACAAGTTTGCTCAATGATACTTGATTTCTATTATGTATATTTTGAAGATGAGTTCTGTTCTGCCTCTATAATATGTATGTCTTATTCTCTGCCATTGGAAATAAAAAAAAATATTTTGAAAAGAGCTTCACCAACTTGCATTACATTTTAGACCTATCATGTTAAAATCACTTACTTATGGAACTGAAAGAGAACAAAATTTTTTTACTTTTTATTTTATTTTAAAATATTTATGGTAGATAAGGAAAGCTTTAAATTTTAGACGTAAAATCAAAATTTTAAATTTATGTCCTTGAATCACGAAAAATACGAGTACAATCGAATTCGATTAGAACAAACACCTCGGTGACAGTTCGGCTATTATGCCAGAAATTCTAAAGCCTCTTCGCGAGCCTCACAGAAATAACGTTATTTTGCCTTGTTTACGCCATAAAAGTTCCAGATGACTCAGATATTACGTTAAAATGAGCCATTATTGTATATTTTAATGTATGATCGTTTTACGTATATTTCCTGTATATGTTTCTTAGAATTTCTTTTTTTGTCTCACTAAATTAAAAATCACGTTTCCTTCAGCCATCTGTTTTTGCAAAGGACTTTAATCGCTCACCGAATGTTTATCATAAATGCTGGATGGCCTTCAACTTATTCTGGTCAAAGATATTAAAAGCTCTTGAAACTTCTTTTACTAGGTGTCATAGTGAATATGACACCTAGTAATGTAAATTTGTAATTGTAATTAATAATGTAAATTGTTAGTTACAATTGAAAGATGTTAATGAAATTTTAGCATCCATTAATTTTAACATTTTTTGTGTAATTTTAACTAATGCACATTTATTTTAAAACCTTTTAACTTTTTCTGATAAAGTTTTAATTGTGAATTTAATCTTTTACTCAAAATTTTATATTCCTATTTCACCCTTTTAATACATCTTAAGGCAGTTGACATGGTCAACGAGCCATTTTATAAATTTCTTTTCTCACGCTGAAAGTACATCTACAGGAGTAGCCACAGCTGCAAGTTCACCAGGGTGGTAACAAGTAACTTCGTCCCCCTCAAAAACATGTGCAAGGATTTTTACATGCTTAACCCATAACGGTCAAAATTCCTTCGCAAGCAGAAATCACTTTCCCGCAGAAGCGTAAAGCCTCGAATTCCACTTCCTTCACGATAACTTCTATTAAGAAGCTAATTATCGCTGTCAACTTCAGAAAAGGCTGTGCAAAATTACTCCCACCAAACAATACAGCTTGCAGAGAAGTTGCAGATGGGTCCACGTTGATCAAAGGGGTTAACCAATACTGTACCCCCTGATTTTAGCATTACATAGGCTATGACCTATAAAAGCTAAGAATAATGATAGCCAATCACGTGGTTCCCTAGACAGCGCGAATTTAGCTCATACGGCGTTAATAAAAAAAAATGTAAGTAGCGGAATACGATTGTCTGCAAGTGTGGTCAAGATTGTCTGCAAGTGTGGTACGATTGTCTGCAAGTGTGGCTTCGTACCGGCCACTCTGGGTATTTTCTTCAGACATGATGGTGGCAAATTTTACCTCTGTGTGCTAGACAAACGACTGAAGGTCTGAGTCGTCGGACATGAGTTATAAGGTCTCGAGCCGTATTTGAGGCTTAATGAGTCGAAAACACTCAGCCTAGTAACCGGTCCATAGAGGCCCATTTGTTTTGTTGTTTAATCACTATCTCATAGTTGATGGCAAATATGAGATGCACTTATGAGTACTAAGGGCTACTTCGAACCAGGATTGATATTCTTGCCTTTATGAACTTATTATGAAAAACCAATGAGTGCAGTCACGACAATGAAGGATGCCTTTGTAGGCGGATATAAACTATTCCCCCTTTCGATAGAAAGAACTTTATATTTATTGAAGCTGCAAAATAAGCGGGAGAGAGCCAACCAAGTCCTGACCTTGATAACAAGTTCATCATTTATGTAAGCGTAATGCCTTATTTTTGTTATCCATTTATTTACCCGATTGAATATGTATCTCAAATAAATTAGATCCAAGAAAAAATGGATAATGCTCACTTAAAACATAGACTCAGTGATTTTAAGAACCAATCAATGCCTTAAAATAATAACTAAGTATGGCACACTAATAAGAGTATATATGGAATTTATTGTAAAATATTTAAGCATTTTAAAATGTCGCCCCTGACAGACATTGGAAGAATACAAAATTACTATAGGAATTTTGTAATTTTTGTACCATATTCATTATAAACCAGATAGGAGTAATAAAACTCTAAATTTGATAATATATTATATATGTGAATTTTCAATACTGAAATATAAGATTATTTTTATCTTTGATTAAAGCAATATGAATGATGGATATAATGGTTATTTATATATATATATATATATATATATATATATATATATATATATATATATATACATGTAAATAAAATTTGATTTCGATCCATACCTACCTTCTGCTTGCCTCTAACTCTTTGGAATTAATTAATTATAAGTATGCTTGATTTCCGCTAATTTGAAGTATAAACCTCATTTTTCAAAAACTAACCACTTGATCATAACTTTAATAGACCATGGCAAATTATTCCTTGATGAAGGTATTCATATTAATTAATGAAGATGAGTCTTAATAGGTCTAGATATTTTATTTTTTTTTTTGTATCAGGAGTACTAACGGCCATTACATCCTGATACGAGGCAAAAGATGGAGATTCAAAAGTGCTTGCAAATGTTGCGACAATAGAAGACCAAAATTACAAGCATTACATAACTAAAACTCGAAAAAAAATACTGATTTCGTCTCATAAAATTTGGTGTGGATGCAATTTTTGTTGCCATATACACACATTTTATTTCTTGTTTTAATAGTCTGTATTTTTTCCTAAAATAGAGATGATGTTAAAATAAAAATACTGAATACACTAATAATACCATTTTCGAAATTTATAGTATGTGCGAACATCATAAATTTATTGATCGGTTATAGCGTCAAGTCTTTATAGCCGAATTCGACTGTAGTTAATTATTAATTTCCCAACTTTATTGACTTGAATTTGATAAAAAAATACTTTTTTAGAAATTCCGATACATCTCTCTGATTCATGTGACCACCCAAAAGTTTCCAGTTGACCGCTATTGACGTTATTCCCAGGCCTGGTCTATATTTGTAGCTAAATGTACCACATACTGACTAGCATCTAATTGGCTAAATTTGACAACCCTAACGCAGTGAAATTGGGCAACATTAACAGGATAATTCAGTCTCGAGGAACCATGATTCCCGCGGGAATATGGTTTGTCACTGTAAATCCCGTTCTATAAACTACCCGACACAGAAAATGCAACACCATGAAAGAGCGAATAGAGTGCGGTGATAAGGGTCACACAGACAGAGATGGCATATATAAATAAGTTATGTTAATTCCAGAAGGATAATGCAACACAGTAATGACATAGACAGGGTGCTCAGTAGGCAGTAGAACCACGTCTGCCGGCGATACAAGCAGAAACCCGTTGAGGAACAGATGCAATGAGCATGTGGATAGTTTTCTGAGGGATGGATCACTATATGTCTTTAAACATCCTCCACAGGTCGTCCTCTGTTTGAGGCAGAGGCAGGGCAGTCGAACGACGGGCAATCACGCCCCATACATGCTCGATGGTTGAGAGATCTGAAGACAGTGGTAGGGGCCAAGGAAAGACCTGGATACCTTGCAAGGCTTGTCTGCTGATGGTTGGCGTCTGTGGTTGTCTTGCTGAATTTCCCAACCTCTGAATATAGGATAGTGCAACCGGTCGCAGCACCCCATTCACATATCGTCGTGACGTCATTATGCCTTTGATACGAACCAGATGTGGTCGGCTATCGAAGCTGATGGCACTCTAAACCATGATGCCGTGTTGTCAAGCAGTATAGCGTTCACCAGTCGCAGCAGGATTGGATCTGTTTCCACGTTGCCTACGGCGACTGTTATTCGACAAATAGAACGGAAACTCGTCGTTCAACACTGCCCTGTCCCAGTCAGTCGTCTAAGAGGCTCGAGGTGGACACCATTGCAATATCTCACGTCGGTGTCTTGCCATTAATGGCAGTCTTCGTAAAAGATGATTTGAGTGCAAGCCGCTTTCAGCCAATCGTCGAGAAACAATTCTCGCTGATATTGGAACATCCAATGTATTCGGCAAACTCTGCAGAATGAGGACAGTCGTCGTATGTGAGGCTGCCACTGCATGCTTTCGAATGCGTCGGTCAACGCGTGCTGACGTATGTCTGGATGGACCTGTACCTCTGCAACGATTCACATGCCCTTCTTCAATTCATCTTCTACAAATCATTTGCACAGTGGACGCATCTACGCGCGTTTCAACGGCGATCCACTGACACGATCATCCAGCCGTATGTAGGCCTAAAATGAATTCCCTCGCATGTTCATCCAAATGTTGAAATGGACCAGGCATCTCTTTAACAACACGTATCTTCTAAAACGAAAAACATCTCGGAAAACGTATTTCCGTAGGCGACAGACAGTAACAACTGTTTGTTCATCTGCCATTTCCATCCCTTTTATCCGGCGCTCTAATCGCGTGACTAACTTGCATTTCAGATCATTTGCATACATCGGCCAGCTACGTTTGTGTCACAATTTGCAAAATTATACGGCCAAAGCTTCATGGCGTTGCATCTTCTACGTCGGGTTATGCATATTTTAACTTGCTGCATTTAAAATTCGGAGCAGCGTTCTCGACCTTTCTCTAGAATTCGTAAGCAGAATCACTCAATTAAGTGAAATCTTATATAATCTTTAATTTTCTTTTAAAATATTTATGGTAGATAAGAAGAATATATTTAACAAGAATAACGTAAAACAAGAATCCCAAATGTTCGTCCGTGAATCAAGGAAAGTAGTTCGTTATTTTCCTCTACGACGGCTTAAATTGCCGATTTCAATAATTTGAAATTGATAAAAAGGTATACTTTGATATAATTTTATTGCATTGCGTTAATTTTCTCTTAATTCAAGTCATTATTCCAAAATTCTTTGGCTGGTGACCCGCGATCGACGTCTTGCCCATACCTGAGATTTGAGAGCGTTTATTGCTGATAACTAAATCCGTAGCAACTACGCACATTGTTGCATTCAACAGGTCCATCTTAACAAGTTTACAATAGCTATTCCGAGAGGCAATAATGAACAGAAAACTGTATGTGTCTAAACATTGACAAGCATGTTCTATGAACATTTTGTTAGGATAGACAAGAATTTCAAGTAGTTTTCACGTCCAATGAACATTTTTGCCGAGCATATTCGCTCAATGCGGACAAGCCTTAAGACATGGCCTAATCAAATTGCTTATCACTTCGTTAATACTCATAGCTAACTAAATTTTACTAACTCTAATATTTGAGAACTACATTTTACAATCAGCAGATCTAAAATGTTTTGATAGGCCTGAATGATAATATGTGATATATATTATGTCGGTGCAGAATTGATTTGAAACTTGTATAACATATAATGTCTCATATGTGTTTTATCAAACGACATTGAATAATAATACATAAAACAATTGTAAATACGCTATACAAAATAATAGGATCTGATACTATTAGGTAATGACCAAAAAATTGAATATACTGCATTCCCGAACTGTTTGGGATTTTAACATTTGTATCTGGCTAGTTTAAGGAAGTCAAAAAGCTACTGAAACATTTCTGTTGTAAACAGTGGAATCATTTTAAATACTGTTGTAAGTACCGAAATTGCCTCCACCCGATAGTGTAACGTTCTTTTCTTTTTTAGTAGTGTACAGAATAATTTGATGAAGTTTAAATTCAGATAATTAAAATTATATGGATGTAAAGTTTAGTATATTGTTTTTAATTTGTAAGCAAAAATAGTAGAAATTAAATCGTTTTATAACTTTTTAATCATTTTGATATATGCCCGAAAATTACTTTGATTTATATCGAGTAATCTGCTTTCTGTTCGTAGGTAAACGAGCCTGTGCTGGAGAATCCTTCGTCATGATGCAAAGTTTTCTGTACTTTACCAGTATTGTGAAAAACTTCCACGTTTCAGAGCCAAAAAATCCAACAACGAAATCGAAGCTTTTCCTTATGACTGGCAACATGGAATTGTGCATCACTCCCAGAGATGAAAAATGACGAAATAAAAATTGTTTTTTTGTAAAAAATAAATGTTGCGAATTTTTACATACATACAATATTTTTCTTGAAAATTCGTGACATCATGCATTCACAAATTAGTGCCTTTGTAAAGAATATTTTATACTGATATTTGCACAGTAACCAACTGTATTGAACAGAATAAATGTGGTAAGAAATAAAATTAAATGGTGGAGGGGGGGGAGGGGGTTATGATGAAATTTCCAATCTTTATATTTCTGGATGCTCATGCTACTTCACATAAAAATGGCTTTTCTTGGATTCCAAATATCTGTATTTCTCTAATCAATTTTTAACCAACATTGTTAAAAATTTAAAGTGCATTAAAAAACTTTAAAATTTAAAATACATTTTATTGCACATTTCAGTATTAACATTAATATTTCGGAAAATAGGCTTCAATGCTATGACGCAAACTAAAATAAATGTAAAATAAATGTGGTAAGAAATAAAAATAAATTGTGGGTGGGGATGGGGCTTCATGACTAAATTCCCATTCATTATATTTCTGGATGCGCATTCACCTAAAAAGGGCGTTTCTTGGATTCCAAATAGAATCAATTTTTTAACTAAAAATAGTTAAAAAAATTAGTTTAAAATTTCAGTTAGTAAGTACTTTTTTAGTTAAAAATTTAAAGTACGTGCATTAAACTTTAAAATTTAAAATTAGTAATTAAAATTTAAAATTTAAATTTACTAATTTGTCTAATCTCAAATCAGTAATATTGCTTTTAATTTCCTTGAGTATATATCTATACCGTTGTAATACTTTTTAAACTACATGTATTAGTCAACTCTTCAGTAATATTCCATTTATTATCAATTCTGCGAATAAATATTAATAACTGTGTAGTGTTATTACTTTTCTCCTATGCCAAAGCATAATAATCAAATGACTTTGCTACACATTTGAGTTGCTCAAATAGGTTTCCTCCCTAATTCTTCAACGCACCTTGTGTAAGTTCGAGCAGAAAGGCTGACATCGTCAAATATTGATTCCTTGACATTCTCATATTTTACACTTAAATACAAAAATTCATGTATAATACTTAGAAATCCGATGTACACATATCAAAATATTTTAGGCGCTAGTGAAAATTGAACGAATGGTAAAAGCAAATCAGCGATCATTTTACGCAAAGAAGTATTTTATAGCTTTCCAGAAAAAAAACCATTGACTCAAGGTTATTATATTGCCATTGACTTGTACAATATTCTTTTCGGCTAGAAATAATGCAATTCGTGTTTTGGTGCTGCCATCTACTGACAATAATAATATTTTTATTTTTTGGTGCATCTACAAATAATAATACTCTCATTTTCTGGTGCTGACATCTAATGGATTTATAGAAATATATTTGTATATATGGAGTCTCCCTAAATAAGAGTAAGAGGAAACATTTTTATTTCTCTAAAAATATAAGGTTTCTATTAATTCTTACACATTACTGCAAAAGGGTTTTTTATTTCGACGGAAATTGTAAAATATATATAGAAATTACGATAATATTTCCTGCAGTACAATCTTAAGAAAAAAGCTCCTTCCGAAATCTATGCATTTTGTGAGTAGTGTGTATTTTGAAAAGCAACATAAAAAATTTTCATCCTTAAGATAACTCCAATTTTTTTTTTATAATGCCATACTACAGAATTGAGATGGTACAGTTCTTTAGAAATCTTTTGAATTTAACATTTTAATGGACAAAAACAATGAAATGAATTTCGAGCACTTTTTGAATAGTCTTTCTGTAAATATGTGTGTGTGTGTGTGACGTGTGGATACGGCAACTCTAGAATACATAGAGGTGTTAAAATGAAATTTTATATTTAGAACGTTTTAAGTAAAAAGCTAGAGCTAGATAGGAAAATTTCATAATATGTTTAACATCCGAACGATTCGATAGTTACGATTTTTCGCAAAATTAATATCAGTGGAGAAAAACAAATAAATTTCGAAAAAACTAAATATAAGAATCTTGTTTCAAGAACGTGACCAGCATTTGCTTGCGAATCCAAGATTTTAAAACTCCCTCTGTAGGAGAAACTTTGTGACTATGTTAATGCTGCAGACTGCAGGCCACATCAGGAAATGAAAATTTAGTAAGCCCGTGAAAGGTGTTTCTGAGACATTTTGCATTTTATGATAGGATATTTTGAAAACGGGAAATTTGCCATTTTTGACAATTATTGATTTTTATCAACGATATATTATAACAACGATAAATTGACTTTTATCTACGATAACTCTTAACACTGCTACTTTATAGAATGCAACATCCTATTCATAAAATATGTGATCATACTACTGAATTTCTTAATATTCTTGCTAAATAAAATTTAAAATGTAGAATACTGTTTTTTATACAATCAAAATTCATTCTATTCAGTATCAATATTATAAATGATCATTTTAAGTGATTTGCAGACGAACACAGATTTTTATTTCCCGATCATTCGCATTTCACTAAAGGGGAATGATTCCCAACCTTTATTGCTTGGTGGAACACTTGACATGTTTCTTAAAATCTGCGGAACTGTTAAAATATTTCGAAAAATCTAGAGTAAGCCCTAGATTTTTCGACCCCCTGGCACAGGGCTCAGCACTGTTAAATTATAAAATATATTTATAAATCAGTAAAATTCCTAAATAATAATTAACGTATACTTTCAAATAAAATATTAAAATAGAATTTATTGTTACCCCTTTCCACTTATTAATTACTGTTAATAACAAAATTACAAACATTTTTATTTTATGCCTGGTTTACTAGATACAAACATTGTGCAAATATTTTGTGAGGATTATGTATTAATATATATGTTTTCACAAATCTGTATAAAGAACAAGTTATATTTTATTTTTTATAATAGATTAACATTTTTATGTGATGCAAATAAAAATAATATATTTGAACTTGCTTGCTATTTTTCGGTTATTGTTTTTTTTTGTTTTCAAAATTTTTGTCTGGAAACCCTATCAGTAGTTGATGAAAGTGTTTGTAATGTTCTTTTATGCCAACTGAATTCCTTGCCGCTACAAAAAGTTTCCGCTTCAATAGAATTTCTCTTCTCAGCTAAAATTATTGCTGGTTAAAGTTCAAGTATCACGAAAATATCTAACCAAGTTACACTTTCAAAACGGTTTATTCTTTAATTAATAAATCGTATTAAATCCTTAATAATTGAATTATTTTAGGCCGATTTCTTATTTTTTGGTGCTGCCATCTACTAATAATAATAACACTCTTATTTTCTGATGCTGCCATCTACTGGATTTATAGAAAAATATTTGTATATATAGAGCCTCCCCAAATAAGAGTAAAAGGAAACATTTTTATTTCTCTAAAGATATAAGGTTTCTATTAATTCTTACACATTACTGCAAAAGGGGTTTTTATTTCGACGGAAATTGTAAAATATAGATAGAAATTACGATAATATTTCCTGCAGTACAATTTTAAGAAAAAAGCTGCTTCCGAAATCTGCGCATTTTGTGAGTAATGTATATTTTGAAAAGCAACATAAAAAAATTTTCATCCTTAAGATAACTCCAATTTTTTTTATAATGCCATACTACAGCATTGAGATGGTACAGTTCTTAAGAAATCTTTTAAATTTGACATTTTAATGGACAAAAACAAACAAATGAATTTCGAGCACTTTTTGAATAGTCTTTCTGTAAATATTTGTGTGTGTGTGTGTGTGACGTGTGGATACGACAACTCTGGAATACATAGAGGTGTTAAAATGAAATTTTATATTTAGAACGAAACCCTATCAGTAGTTGATGAAAGTGTTTGTAATGTTCTTTTATGCCAACTGAATTCCTTAAAGAAGTTCCTACAAGAAGTTTCCGCTTCAATAGAATTTCTCTTCTCAGCTAAAATTTTTGCTGGTTAAAGTTCAAGTTTCACGAAAATATCTAACCAAGTTACACTTTCAAAACGGTTTATTCTTTATTTAATAAATCACGTTAAACCCTTAATAATTGAATTTTTTTAGGCTATAACAAAACGAGTGGCAAATTGTACTTTTCCAAAAGCTTTCGAAAATTCTCACGGAACCCCTGCATGGACTTGGGATACCTTAAGGTTCCGCGAAATTTTGGTTGGGAATCATTGCTGTAAGCAGTAATTCTTTCAGGCATACATCCGCTGGGGAGCTAAGCTAAAAAAAAATGTCTGCGTCGGCGAAGCGCCCCCCCCCCTCCCCCCCCCCCCCCCCCCCGGAGACATTTTATTTTAACTTAGTCTCTATTTATGTGACAGCGTTTAGATATATTTATACAGGGTGTCCCAAAAAAATTAAAACACGCTTTAATTCTTTACATGTTGGAGATAAGTGGACAATGTAAATCGCAAAAACGTTGAAAGTAAGGTAGGGAATAAAACTACGTTAATGAAATAGTCCTCCCATTCATTTCAAAAAGTAACACTTTTTAAATTTCGACCCCCTTAGACAAATACGACTCCCTTAGCCAAATTTGGTCAAACAGAATTTTTTTATTTTTAATGCAACAAGATCACCTGTGTCTTTAAAATTTAGCGAGTTATATTTAATTGAAAATTGAACATCGTGAATGGGGACCCTATATCAAATTAGAAATGTAAATTTGTGACATATCGCAAAAAAGATAAAACTGGATGATAATACATAGGATACCCAACCGCGAAGTGAGTATCACAGCTTCCTATAATCTCTGTATAATGCTTTATTTAGATGCATTTGTGATTAAAAAAATTGACACATATTAACGTATTTCTGATCTAGATAATTTCCATTGTCAATTTGTTTATGATCCCTATTTTCACTGATGAAACAGCCTTTCACATGGTACAAAAAAGTGCATAAGTTAGAATTTTTCCTTTATCATAATTCAGTTGATTTTATAGATACAGATATGCAGGGTTTATTTTTTAATGATATTGTTGCATTAAAAATAAAAAATTTCTGATTAACCAAATTTGTCTAAGGAGGTCGTATAAAAATTTAAAAAGTGTAACTGTTTGAAAATGAATGAGAGGCCTATTTCATTAACGTAATCTTATTTCCTACCTTACTTTCAACATTTTTGCAATTTACATTGCCCACTTATCTCCAACAGGTAAAGATTTAAAGAGCGTTTCAAACTGTTTGGGACACCCTGTATAGGGCAAATAGAAAACTTGTACTCCCTGTAGATTCATTCACCCCTTCCCCTCCTTTCGGCCGAAAAGTCCTGAAAGACTGCCTGGCTATAAGATATTAAATTTTATATCACAATATTCCATGGACTCAACCTCCATTGACAGAAAATAAAATTAAATCAAATCCATTGCGAACTCGGAGAGATATTTTACTTAAAAGTGTCAATTCGAATTTTGATTTTTATACATTAGGTATTGAAGTATTTTTATTTTCAGATCCTCAAGCAATAGTCCTAATAGCAACAATCTCAATTTTAAGGAAAACTTAAGCAACGTATATAAGCACAAATAACAGGATAATGCAGCATACAGCTGTTTCAAGGATATGTTTGATTCCGTTCGTCAATGAAAAAGAACCCACAAACCCGTAGCCCAAAAGAGGAATGGGACAATTCCTGCTTTGGACTTCGGGTTTGTTGGATCTCTTGCATTGACGAACGGGATCCAATATATTCTCGAAACAGCTGTATGCTGCATTATCATGTTATTAGTGCTTATAGTATATGTTACTAAAGTTTTCCTTATCCTTTGCACAAAGTGTATTATACTTATTAAGCTCAATTTTGCTGGTCATATCCTAGCATGGATAAAGCTAAAAAAAATGCATATGCGTGACACGTGTTATACAATGTATCTAATACCGGTTTTAAATGACGCTTTGCTGACGAGGTCACGGAGTCTTGTTGACTTGAAAGGAAGCACAGAGCACCCCTTGACTGAACTCAGTAATTTGCGTGTCAAAAAGAATTACGGAGAAAATAATACTTGATTAAGAGTTAAGTACATGGCAGGATGTGATAGATGAGATAATCATGGAAATTGCTGCAATAGCAAAAGGCTTGTTTTATTGTTGAATTGCTAACATGCTAACAGGCTTGTACATAAAGTGCCGATGTCAATTTTTACCAAATCGAGTAAATAGCAGTCGTTTTTCTTGGAATTTATCATGAAATAACGTTTTAAATTATGAATTTTCTTTTATAGATAATTTCTCTTTTAAAATTTATTGGGGGGGGGGGGTCAAGGAAATAGGAGATTTACGTGAAATATATCTATGCTCGTAGTTACAAAAAATGCATCTAAAATAAATCTTACAAAAAATAAACATAGAAATTCTTATGAAAAGTTTCAAGAAAATTTTTAAAATAAAACATTTGAAAGAAAGCTTCATAATATTTTTTACTTTCCCTGCAATACATGGTAATATATAAGGAAAGTATTGGAATCATATCGAAAATCACAGCTCGAGGTTTCGACGGATCTACACGTTTCGAGACCTCTAGAATACGAAAAAAATATTTTTAGCGTGACGTCTGTGTGTCTGTCTGTGCAATGTATGTATCCACTCTAACTAAAAAACTACTGGACCGAATTTCATAAAATTTGATAGGTAAGTCACTTGGGTGAAACCCTGGCGCTAATTAGTTTTTGATAGGATTCATAAAAACAGAACCCGCCTTTTTTTTGCGGAATGGCCCATAAAATTTTCATATATCCACTCTAGCTAAAATACTAATTGACCAAATTTCACAAAATTTGGTAGATAACTTACCTGTAGGATACTCTGGTGTTGATTAGATTTTGGTATGATTTGGAAAAAAACAACCTGCCTTTTTACGAAATGGCCCGCAATAATGTAATGCATCCACCCTAGCTAAAATACTAATTGACCAAATTTCACAAAATTTGGTAGATAACTTACTTGTGGGATACTCAAATGTTGATTACATTTTGGTGCGATTTGGAAAAGGAAAACTCGCCTTTTTTTAGGAAATGGCCCGCAAAAATTCCATGTATCCACCCTAGCTAAAATACTATTTGACAAAATTTCACAAAATTTGGTAGATAAGTTGCTTGTGGGATACTCTGATGCTGATCAGATTTTAATACAATTCGGAAAAGAACAACTTGCCTTTTTTTTACGAAATGGCCCGCAAAAATCGCCAAAATCTAAAAAAAAAAAAAACTACGTATGCTCAAATGTATCAATTGAATTCTTGTTTTATACGCAATTTTTGATGAGGTAAAGAACATAACGCACTCCATTATGCTTTAGGACTAACCGTTCTCAAGATATTTGAGATTTCTTGCATTTTTGTTACTCTGATTTCGGAAAAATGTCCAAGTACCAAATGAAAACAAAAATTGAATTAAAAATAAAAATTTAGTGTTATTTGGTACAATTAAACTCAATCTAACGGATTATTAAAGAAATAAAGAAAATATGGATTTGAGTTTGCAGGGAAAGTCATGTGCTACTGCTGCCCAAATCAGATTTTTCATTTTCATATTGATTGTAATACAAATCGAACATATATATATATATATATATATATATATATATATATATATATATATTAAAACAAAGGAGCCGACGCTTGGCAAATTTCTCGTTTCTCGAGATTCTTTGCATTGTACAGCAAAACGTGTTGCATATAAAAATATGAAATTGAGTACTCTTGTAGAAAAAGTTTTGGTAAATACGCTGAAATAAACCGTTTTTTTACTTTCCTTATATACATAATGTATAAGGAAAGTATTGTGACGGGGTCGAAAATTCGAATTCGAGTTTTCGACGGGAGAGCACGTTTCAAGCGTCCCTGATCACGAATCAAATATTTTTGAAGTGATGTCTGTGTGTGTGTGTGTGTGTGTGTGTGTGTGTGTGTGTGTGTGTGTGTGTGTGTGTGTGTGTGTGTCAGTGAGCCTGTGGAGACGATAACTGACGAACGAATGGACCGATTCGAACCAAATTTGGTACAAAAATCACAATCCGTAAACACTGGAAGCCTATTGTTTTTATACGTAATCGAATATTCAGAACCCCCCTAAATTTTCGAATGAAATTTTGAAAAAATCGTCAAAAAATCAAAACCGCTAATAAAGTTACGCAAATAGACATTTCTTATGTAATTTTTCATTAAAAAACGATTGGCATAAATTTTAGAACGCTAACATGAACTGTTCTCGAGATATTGTACATTTTTCAAAAAAATTATGAAAAAGTCACATAAAAAAAAAATTCCTATTGAGAAACATGTTCACTTTTCATATGTAATACCATGCGATAAATTGAGTGACATCATTCTCGTGGATCTAGGTCGTTCCATTCATGAAAAAATATACTTTGAATAATACTTTTGTATTTGAACGCCAATAGTCATTTATCTGCTGTAAGAATAACTTTTTTCTGAGTGCATAACGCTTGGAGAGATTTTGGCGACGAATTTGGCGGAATGTCGCCAACTTGGCGACTTTTCTGAAATGTTACCAAATTAATGAAAATCTCGCCAAATGGATAAAAATGATGCTAAATCATTGAAAATGACGACTAATTGTCGAAAATTCAATATCTTGGAAAGAATATTAGTATCTACTATAAGAAAAACCTATTTTTTTACTGTAAAAGTAGTAAAATCATTACATTATATAAGGAAAGTCATGTGTTGCCCACATCAGATTTTTTTATATATATTGTAGTTTAAGAAATATTTAATGCCAAATTCAAAGACAAAATGTTTGAGCTGTGAGTTCGCTTTCTAGATAGACTAACAATAGCAAGACCTCGAATTTTGGCAGACAGGTACCTACATCGGTGCATTTTTGCGGGACGGAACCCCTTTTTCTAATGTCGATGTAGTTTTTGAGATATTTTACTTTTTATGCACTTCTGAAGTGGGCTTTTTTTCATATCGGCACGTCTAGCGATTTTGTCTCGTAGCATAAAAACTATAGCATACAAAAAATATGAAATTTGGTGCATTTATAGAGAAATAATAGAATAATACGATGAAATAAACCGTTTATCGATTTACACTTTAGTTTGGCATGAAATAGCTCGCGAAGCTAGCTCATGATCAAGGAATCCAATTCTTGGATTCCCTGGGCTACGAAAAATCCTTGCTTTTCACTTATGCGGAAAATAGGCAGGGATAGAAAAGATATTTTTGAAAGTAGAACTTTTAGGAAAGATGTATATATGAGGGGAGCTCTGTGAGCGCAGCGAATATTAGGCGAAGCCTATCGAAGAGTGTTGCGCGAGCGGAGCGAGCAGGGAACAGAGCTCCCTAGTACATATATATATATATATATATATATACGAGTATATATATATATAATATAAGGAAGTCGAGTGGAGGCTCACACTCCAGAAATTTACTAGAAAATTTCAATGAAGAAGAATTGCACTCTTGTTTTAGTAACCTCGGTTATTGCAGTTTTGCAATTATTACCTTAAAGTTTCTTAAACCTCACCTGTGAAAAATAGTATCTTGAAAAAGCAGCATGAAATAAAAATAAATAGCGTCATCCTGTTTTGAAAGTAAACCGACCTTTCTTTCGCAGAATAAAAAGAAAAAAAGAAAGAGTATTTTCACCACCCATAACAGAAAACCTTCTACCAATAAAAATAGTGTGTCTCCATATAAGAGCCAAGAATGTTGCAGATCTGGCATTCTTATTTATTGTGCGACTTTTTGAAAGCTTTTGTTAACTGACTGTGTTCTTTGTTAATATAACGCTCTGTTTTTCTAATTCTGACAAAGAGAAGTCGCTTTACTTAAAGTCAGCTGTCCCTGATATAAAATATTTTCCTTGAAAAACACACAATTCCAATAAAAATCAGATTTAGATTCACGTTTAGAACTATATGGAAATATGCATAATTCTAAATCTCTTTTTACGCATTGTTAAAAGTGCCTAAAGCTCTTTTCACTATTTCTATTGATATGAATATTTGTTTTATTTGAAAGCAAATGTATGCCTGCAGTCCATGCAACCGCAAAATATATCCTTTTCCTGTGGCCTTATAAAAGAGCTATGGTATCATTTTCGTGCAGCTATTTTATGTATTCAAACTCTTCCTTGTTTAAGCTACATAAAACATATATTGTATTCATTACACCGATCATCCTCTACATAAATCTCTGTAGTTCTGATTAATATTATACATCTAATAACATGTATTTTCCTCGTTGAAATAGGTAAAGTGTAACATTGATTCTGAACTGTTTTAATCTGTCCAATGCTTCAAAAATAAGCTACTTTATTTGTTATTGAATTATGGTATAAGTATATACAGTTTAAAACATCGAAATATTTATTTGTTAGTAACAAAGAACTATACTAGATTAGTGTACAACTAGATTTGTTAGTAACTAAGAACTACTAGATTTGTGTACAACTATATTTGCTAGTAATAAATAACTACTAGATTTGTTTGCAACAAAGAACTACTAGATTTGTTTGCAACAAAGAACTACCAGATTTGTTAACAAAGAACTACTAGATTTGTTAACAAAGAACTACTTGATTTGTTAACAAAGAACTACTTGATTTGTTAACAAAGAACTACTTGATTTGTTAGTAACAAAGAACTACTAGATTTGTTAGTGGGCCAAACAGTATATTTTGTGCGTATAGTGCATAAGAAAGTTTCATTAAGGATTGGGAAGGCTTTAGAAAGTACAGTAGAATTTATTATATATTTAATTTTATAAACAAATTTTAAATATATTTTCATCAAAAATCTCAGCTTACATGCGTTTATATAAAAAATATCATCCTAATTTTCAAATTAGCACATAAAAATATCCACTCTTTCTAAAATTCCAGAATAATTATCTTCGAAACATAACTTGTGAATCTCGAAACACGCTTTGGAACATAAAGATTTCCTTCTTCAAAATAAAAAATAAATAAAAACAAAAACAACCGCTACCATTCTTTTTTATTTACTGCATTGACAGTGAACCGGTGATTCGCCTCTCTCACTTTCTTCTTTCTCAGAGGCGTTTTCTTCTTGGCGTTTCAGTTCAAGGAGACGAGCTTAGTAGTATCATTCCACTTGCGTGACACAATCTTTAGTATTTTGCTATATAGTTTCTTTTAAACTTTGTTTTTGCTTATTTGCACAAGCAGATAATATTTTGCTGAACAATGCTTATAACACCGCTAGCCATCAGTGTTCTTGTAATGTGCATAACCTGGTTGATTATTACCATAAGGAGGAGGAACTATAAACTGCCACCAGGACCGTGGGGTTTACCATTGCTAGGATACTATCCATTTTTATCACAACAGCCGTATTTGGACTTCGATGAACTTTCCAAACGTTACGGGAAAGTTATCAGTTTCCGAACAGTCGGTGGAAAGCTGATTATTGTTCTCAATGGAGTGGAAACTATCAGAGAAGTTCTTGTCAACAGAGCAGAAGAGTTTATTGGAAGACCGGAGGAATACAATTTGCTGGAGTGGATTTCGAACGGACTAGGTAAGAAATTTTATCCTACATAAAAGGTCTCTTAAACTTCTTTTTAAAAATAATATGTTACTAAAATACGTTGTTTCTAACAGTTGGGCCATTGTTTATGCTGTAACCAATGAAGTATTTAAAATTTAAATTTTAAATTACGTCATATTATGTAAAATTTTCGATATTTTTCTACTTTTCAACAACAAACACGTATTTTTCGTAAGAGTTTACATGCCTTGTACGGACTATAAATATAGCAAGACAGAGTGTCGTCTCAGTAGCTCAATGGACAAAACGTTGACTATCCATGCCGAAGATCAGTGTTTCAAACCCCGGCTAAGACATGTCTTTTACAATGGCGCTCAATCCTGAAGATAAGACGCAACGAATCAAATTCCTGTGAAATACTAAATTTCGACTTTTTTCTAGGATTATTCGATTTATAACAATGATTTCAATTCACAATCGTTGCGATGAACAAGGTACTATGTTATATAACGATTTATAGCATTGATTTCAATTCACAATCGTTGCGATGAACAAGGTACTATGTTATATAACGATTTATAGCAATGATTTTAATTCACAATCGTTGCGATGAACAAGGTACTATGTTGCATAACGATTTATAGCAATGATTTCAATTCACAATCGTTGCGATGAACAAGGTACTATGTTATATAACGATTATAGCAATGATTTCAATTCACAATCGTTGCGATGAACAAGGTACTATGTTATATAACGATTTATAGCAATGATTTCAATTCACAATCGTTGCGATGAACAAGGTACTATGTTATATAACGATTTATAGCAATGATTTCAATTCACAATCGTTGCGATGAACAAGGTACTATGTTATATAACGATTTATAGCAATGATTTCAATTCACAATCGTTGCGATGAACAAGGTACTATGTTATATAACGATTTATAGCAATGATTTCAATTCACAATCGTTGCGATGAACAAGGTACTATGTTATATAACGATTTATAGCAATGATTTCAATTCGCACAATCGTTGCGATGAACAAGGTACTATGTTATATAAAAATATCTAATGGGATAAGCACATGATTTTCTGTATTAATGCAATGAATATACTTCTTTCAGAGTAAAAACATCATGTGTAAGACCTATAGCACAATTTTTAAATGTTAAATTGTACATTTAATGCTTTTCTAGATGACAACATGTGCAAAACTATTTCGAAATACCCAATTAACTCATTTCACACAACTCTAAATTCACAGTTATCAAAATTGATAGCATATATATGCAGTATAGACATATATAAAGATATATGAATAATTAATCCAACAATTTGACGTCATTTTTGCAATTTTAACGATATTTGGTGACTCTGGGGAGAAATATCGCCACGCTGAGCAATAGGAAAAAATGGCTCTAAAGCAAAATCACACAGGTTTCTTCCTGACGGTTTTTACTAAATGCCAAGAACAGAGCCATTACACGCTGAGTAAATAAACCTAGTAAAACACAGTCTTCGACCGACCTTCCTGAGTGAAAACGAAAAGCATCGAAAATTTGAACATTTCGTAAGCTTAAAAAAGTATAGTTAATAAACAAATATTTGTTGTATTGAAGCAATGTGTGATATCTAAAAGAGCTGGGGTTAAATTATCAACTTCGTATTGCAGGTCAATTTTTCAATATCGTAATTTAAAAATCGGGAATGTATAGAACACGCAAAAAGTATATATTTTTAAAAAAATCACGAAAATTCGTCTACTAATTGTATGGTTTCAATTCAAAGTTTGTTTAATAGAGAATCTTTAACACTTTACAAATGGTTGGAAAATGTTTATGACTTTGTGCATTCTATCTATCTGTCTGTCTATCTGTCCGTTAGCACGATAACTGCCGTAAAAACGACTTTCTCAAAATGAAATTTTAGTATGTTGTTCAAACGGTCTGTGGGACCTATGGAAATATAAATGAATAATATCATCCAATTAGTTTTGTATTGAACCCGGGTTGAAAAAATAAATACATTGAACCCTATGGGACCTAATTTTTCAAACATTTTTAAGCAAAATTCACAAATTGCTTCGAAAGTTTTAGGAAATATTCAAATTATCCCATAAAATATATAAGAAAAATTTCAGCAAAATATATTCAGTAGATTTTAAGTAAAAATTAAAATGATAATTACACCCCTTATATGAAGAGATCACGTGACCCACTTCAAAATGAAATATGGTATCCATCTTGTGTCAAAATCGTGATTTTTAAAGTTCTTTTTAATTCATATTTAGTGTTATATCCGTCTTAAAACCGCTTTATTTTTCCTTAATTTCTGTACATCTCTATTCTGAAACAACGCAATTACAATATATTTGAGTTTAAATGATCATCAAACTTTGATTATTTCTACAACGAAGCCTAATTTTCACTTAGAATGTAAACACTAAAGGATGTAGAATGAGTTGTATAAGAATTGCTGCATTTCTTTAATGCAAAATTATTTAGCTAATGAAGTCTGCAATATAGCTGATATGAATGAAACATTCAATGATTTTACAAAGAGAAGAAGACGATTTTTTCGATGAAGTTTTAAGCATAGAGTTAAATTACTTGTACCTCTCTGGTTTTAAGTTTTTAAATAAAATATATTATGATAGTATTGTGATGAATGAAAGGAATGGAAAAAAGTTTATGAATGAAATGCTGCTTTTATAGAGAGAGCCACGCAATTTATATTCGATGATGTCATTTGAATAAAGTTCATTTGTTTTCGATGAAGTTTTCAAATATAATAAACTATTGTAGTATTATTATAATTTTAAAAATATTACCGAGAAATGTTTAGAGATGTTTAAACCAGGCAATTTATATTTCAATGCCGTCAGTTGAATGAAGTTCATTTTTTTCGATGAAGTTTTAAGTTTTCAAATATAATAAATTAATGTAGTATTGTGATAATTTTAAAAATATTACCGAGGAATGTATCGCATTTTAGAGATATTTAAATAAAATTGCATTGAAGTTGGAAAGTGTTTCATAATCAGTGCTTTATGCAGGATTGATCTTTCTTGTTAGTCTTTTAGATGATGTCAGGACAAAAAATTCTGTGATAGCATTTACGGTCACTAAGAAACTGACTTGTGTACATATCGCAAAAAAAATAACGCTGAGATGCACCTTACCGGTGCACCTTACTGTACACCTCACTGTGCGCCTTACTATATACCAAATTTTATGGTCGTACGACACTTAGATTTCCCACTACAGACTGAATACACACACACACATTTTCATTTATTAAATAAAAAAATCAAGTCGTGTAAGTTTGGGGTATGATGATTTTTTTCTTTTAAATAAATACATTGATTGATATGTTTCTGAGGTTTTTCTTATTTCCAAATTCAGCAGACTTGACTCCAAAAAATTATGGAAACTTAATATTGCCAATAATTGTTAGCCAATAATTGTTAGCTGTCAGTCAACATCAGATCAAAGAGTAGCAACCTTCTCGTGCTCATTGAATTACTATTAGTTACAAGTAAGTAGCTAGATTTCTAAGTATTATCTCTTGATATCCACTAGAAAATGTACCCGATGTTGCACGTGAGTTAAACAGGGTAGTTATATAAAATAACAAAAAATAAAGAAACTTTATGCGTATAAATAACAGAGAAAATTGCATTCAATCCATGCTCATCGGCGCAATGATCGTGATACAACCTCCTCATCCCTCACAAATCTGAAAACCGAATCCGTCACGTGCCGAGACTCTATGTTCTACGTTAAAATCTACCGACAGACACAAATTAAATTTTAATTACAGCAATCGTAGCAGACCAATTAGAACAATTTATATATTGACCATAACTACTATTAAACTGTGAAAAGAACAAATTGGTTCCACCCCCACCCCCCAATCAAACACGTAGGAGAGTTTACTCAATAATGCCAAAAACGCATCCATTATGCGCATGCGCTAATGAATCTAGTAAGAGTCATTTTTCGACCGACCTTCTCGGGTGAAAGCGAAAAGCATCGAAAATTTTAACAATTCGCTCGCTTAAAAAATGTATACTTAATAAACGGGTGACTTCCGAAAATTATTTGGACTATTGGTGCAATGTGTGCTATTTAATGGAGCTGGTGTTAATTTGTAAACTCTGGATTGCCGGTCAATATTTTAATATCGCAATTTGAAAATCTGAAATATTTAAAACACACGGAAAGTATATAATTCTAAAAGTTCATGAAACTTTCACGTATTAATCATATGGGTTCCGTTCAAAGTTGTATGAAAGCAAATGTTTCAGCCTTTCCGATGGTGTCAGGATAGAAACTCTGTGATAAATTTTTCGGTCGCTAAGAAACTGATTTGTGTGAATATCGCTCAAAATAGGCCTAGATTCCGCTAAAACATAAAATAACTGAAAAATTAATTGGAATTAAAAAAATAACGCTAAGGTACATCGTATCGGGTTCAGAAGTACTGTGTACCAAATTTCATGGCCTAACGGAGCTTCGATCCCGCTACTGACCGCATGCACATACACACATACACAGAAACACGAACATTTTTTTTATTATAGAAAATGAACATTCAGAAACGCAATAATGCTTTTTACGAAATAAGCATTATCCACAATATTTTTCTGTGGATAGCCGGGACATGTATCATTGATGCATATACATGGCCACCCCCACATTTAACCACTCCCATTTTTCTTAATTTGGAGTTATCTAGAAGCATTGAAATAGTGTTTATTTGCAATAAATATGTAAAGCGGGAAGGGTGAAATTTTAAGAAGATGGTTTAATATTAATCCACTATTTCCACGGGTGTTAAGGTGACAAAGAAAAATATGTAAATTGAAATGATTTTTTAATATGGATTCCATATTAGCAATAATTATGTCAATTTATGTCTAAACTTTTATTTTATTTTATTTATAGTTCGATCTGTCATTGGTGAATTTTATTTACGACCAATTATTTGGGCGAAACGTATGTTTATCTCAAAACGAATGACATTATTCTATCGTCCAACTGGGTATAGCATTGTTAAAAATTAAATTTAAAATATTTTGTGTATCGTCTACATGCACCCATAGTATTCTATAATTAAATGTTACATAATAAATAATTTTGTTAAATCATTATTAGGAACACAGAACCTGCATTTATCATTGAATCTAGAAAAGTATGCCAAACAAACTAGGTCGCTGTTATTGGAAATAGGTAGAACATGTAACTCAACACTGCCATAAATAGGATTCCCAGAAATTTATATATATTATTTTATAATACGCTAATTTGTCTTTAAAAATCTTTAAATATTATATGGATTAAATATATTATATTTTTGCATTTTAGCAGGGCCAGTTGCGAACCGCATTCTGATTGTGAAATAGTTTTGTTACACACAAAAGCAGCGCGATTTTAAATTACTAAGATTTCTGAATGAACTTCTAACACAAATTTAACTCTTTAGTTAATCTTTTATAACTTCAATATTTTTTCTAATCTACACTGCTCAAAACATTTCGGGGATATTGCGAATTCGGTATAAAATCACAACAGAAAACACAAGTATAACGCGAGAATTTAGAGAGAGGGTTTGAAATACAATTTTCAAACGGTGGAAAATGCAAATTTTTTTTCTGTGTTAATCGAAATGACCTGTTTTAAACAGAAAATGAAAAGCGACGTAAATTGTATGATCATTTCGTCAAGGTGAAAAAGTAACAATACACTTTCTGTGGAAATTGTCTTGATAAAGAATGTCTCAACAACGTGATTTATCGAAATCTTTAGCATGGAGGGCTACTAGTCCCAAATACAATTAGTTTTAACGGCTTCTTTAGAAGTGCTCTAAAGCAGGTCTTCAGACTATGGAATAGGCTTTGGTAGTCAGGAAATGTGTTTTGAAGACGAGAGTAAGGACATAGGATTTCGAAATCAGTAACTGATGATCGGTTTTTATCCATGACAGCTACGAGGATCCGGAGTATGAAAGCAACTCTTCTATAACGTGAACTTCTTATGGATAAAGGCAGAAATATTTCAATCCAACCTGTTAGTTATTGATTCCGCTTTGTTGATCTGTATACTCGCAGACTAACGGTTTGTCTATCTTTAACAGCACGCCATCATTTCCTCCGCAGATATTAAGCGTAGGAGCATGTCGACTGAACAAGTAATCAATGGAACAATGCTTTGTTCTCCAACACTTAATGCTTTACTCTACATTCAAATAACAGAGAATCCTCAAATAGAAGGAACAAGTTACTCGCAATAGCCCGTTGTTTGTAGACGAAAGCCATCCATCTGGAGTAGATGGACTGACGGTTTGGAAAGGTATTTTTATCAATGTTCCCACCGACCTGTGTATCATAAAAAATGAAACACTGAAAACTGAGCGATATACTAATAAGATTCTGATAAACATAGTCACTCCTTACGCTGCAGAAATCGGAGATTATTTTATTTTCATAGACGATAACTGTAGAACGCATTGCTCTGGGGAATGCACAACCTCCTGTTTGTGGAGAAAATCCTGAGATTAGACCGCGCGCCGTGCTTCCCCCGACATGAATCTCACCGTGCATGTTTGGGAGGTACTAGGGAGAATGGTTGACGCTAGAGACAGTGCATGGACTATGGTGTGGATTAGCTCTGTGGTTATGGCATAGGGATTGCACTTGAAGGACCCAAGTTCGACTCCCGGCTCTGCCCACAATATCCCCATGTTCACGCAGAGTGCGAGCACGTTAAATCTGTGGATTCGAAAGTACTTCCGAGAGGTTGGTGGTAGGAGAAAGAGGGTACAGTCCATGTTGTTGTTGTTGTTGAAACTCAGACCGTCCGACCTACGGTACAGTCCATGTGGATGACCTCTGGGTTTCGGTCTAAATTGAGTGGTACTCTCCCGGCCGTTTAAACAAATATCTCACACCTTCAGGTAGGTCGGACGTTTTGGGTAAAAAGAAGGAAAGTTCCTGGACTCCTGCAGACGAGCAGTTTCCAGTTCCTGCTCTTCTCAAAGAGAGTCATATGTTGTTGTTGTTGTTGAGAACCAGGACGTCCGAGGGAGAGTCATATGTAAAGAATCTTACCGTCCCAACCGGGACTCGAACCCTGGATCTCCGAATTGACCAGCCGATGCTCTACCGTTGAGCTATTGGGACGATATTGCAAGTTCTTATCTTTGAAGTGGACTCTGCACATACTAAGATCACTTGAAAACCTTAGACATCATTGCACTAACTTGCAGGGTTAATTTGTTTGGGTGCCATTTTAAAATACCTTGTTACCCCAGTCATGGCTTGAGTCACGATCTTCATACTGAGCAGCCAATATTCTCGCAGTTGAGCACGAAATTGCAATCTCTTATAATACTTGTAAAGTCCACTTCAACGATATCTTTAAGAAAAGCGAATACACAATAGAAAAAAACAAATATTATTTAGACTTGTACACTCAAAGTCTCAAAACCAGTGCTATGTAAATGAATACTGATGAATTATTTATTGTGTTTTTATCTTAAGCTCCAATTACATTAAAACATAATGATATCTTTCATCAAAATAGCATATTCGATTAACGACAAGTTTGTGCGAAATGTGTTTCCCCTTCAATATAGCAACAAATATATATTAATCGCCTCCTTTCATTAATTTAATGTTTTACCAATGTAATTTAAATTGAATTTTTACCAGCAGAAGAACAAAGCACCAATTTATTTTATGGTACTAAGGGCTTCATCCCAACTACCATCGCTGGGCTCGCCCTTCGATCTCGCCAACCCCGGGAAGCTTTTTTTTATAATTTGCACCCTATCTTGGTAATAGTAAAAATGTTCTGATCTTCCTGCAACTGCTTTAAACTGCACAATTCCACATTGTTGACATTTGGCTTCCATCTTTCTAATAATGATCTTCACTACATTTAAATAGGCTCCAGAATCAACAATACGACATATAATGATTAACTACATTAACAATTACATAATTGTAGTTGTTCATGGCAAGTATAGTCTCGAAACGTTTCTAAGTAATCAACAATAATAAAACACATAATTTTTCAGTCTTTGGAAATCTTTGTGACGTTTCTGCCAGCTATCAATCATAGAGAAGTTAGAAGTTGGCTCAACCTGTTAAATCTTTGCCCATACTGGTAATGCTAAACTTTATATTAATATTTTATTAAATAAGGCATGAATTTAATTCTAATCCCTTCTTGATTATCTACGGGTTCTTATTAGCCTACATGTCAGAACTAGTAAAATGTCAGAACTGTACTTTTTTCCGTCTATTCGTAATACAAGGGCCAAAATTAACAAGAAGTTTTTAAATATAGTGAGAAAATGTGATATTTTACTTTTTACATGAATTCCTGAGGATATATTACCGTTTTCACTAAATTTAATTTGGATTTATTATTTTTCTCCAACTTTTCACCATTTGATAGAATGGGTGACCATATGTCTTCTTTTTTTAATAATAAAACTGCTTTCTTGCTTGTATGCTCTGCTGCTTGTATGCTTTCTTGGCTTAGTTTAAATGAAAAATAATCTTTTTGTCAAAAATAATTGTGAAGCTTATATCTTTTATTACATTTTTATTTTAGGAAATATAACGAAAACTAAAACATGAAATTTATATAAATAATGAAAATATGGCAAATAGGAAAAAAAAATAATATGATTAGTGAATAAAAAATGCAATGTTCATAAAAAAAATCTCAAGAAAAAATTGGGACAATAATTAATATTTCAAATATGCAACCATACATCTTCCAAACTAAGAACTTATAGTATTCTCTAAGGAAGCGTGAGATTACGCGAGGTTCTTCTACTGTTCTTTTCCTTTCTCCTAGGTTACTTTCCGTTTTTTGGAATTTTCGTCTGGCAACAACTACCTTCTTGTCTCACGTAATGCAGCTAGTCTTTAGCAGACACTTTCTTCCCTTTATTGATACTGGCACTCTTTCTCTTTTATCCTAACGAAGAAGGTTCTATATTTTCTTAAACACCGGTTGGTTCCTTATTCTGCCTTTATATATCGTTGTTTAACGATTTTTTTTATGTTACAGATTGATTCCTTCCTTTTGTAACTTCTTTCTTTTCCCTTTCTGGATCAGTATTTTCTAACAGACTTGTGTATTTACACCGAGGATTAAGGCATAAGACACTCTCAGAACTCAACTACCTTTTTCACACACCTTACTTACAAGTGCAGCGTATTTATAGCTGCCTTCATGGAAGAGTTCAGTACCGCATACTAGGTTGACTTCATTTCGGTGACATAACAGATTCGCATATGCCACACTTCTCAGTCCTCAATTATAGTACTTAAGGGTTACCTGTAATAGTGCAGTCTATCAGATGGTTTCCGGATTCTCAGGGATAGTCGTAATGGTATTTCTAGTATCACCGGTGCAATGAATTCCTTTGGTTCAACTGGGACTCCTGGACTTGGAATTAGGGTTTCCGATTCCGGTTCAGGAGTCTCGACGAGCTTTGGTACGGTTGGCGAAGTAGGGGTTTAGAGCTTCTTAGAAGTCTCATCCAAGTCTGTCCTGGTTGATGCTGCAGGGGCTTTGAGGTTTTCAGAAATATCCTCCATTGTAGGATCCAGATCAGGTATCTCCATAGGTTCCATCTCATCAGTAGAATACGTACCTGCTTTACGTAAATTGGTCAACATACCTCCTCCAGATCTCGTTCCGTACTTGAATACTGTAAGATAAATAACCATCTTTATTAATCGCTGTTCCCAATTTCTATTTTTCCCTCCCTGAATAGTTTCTTGCTGCCACTCTGTCTCCTTTAAATTCGCGATAATTAGGTTCCTTGTTAACCGATGCACTTTGCTTTTTCTGTACATGATTTCTTAAGTTAGGTTTTAATATGTCCAACTTAGTTCTAATGCACCTTTTTAAAAACAGCATGCTAGGAGACTCATTTGTTACCGAATGAAGTGTTATTCGGCAGTGTAACAAAAATCTTTGTAATTTAGTGTTTAAATCGCCATGGTCGTCTAGGCTAGATTTTAAGGAATATTTAAATAATAGCACTACAATCTCAGCCTGACCATTGGTTGCTGGATGGTAAGGGGCAGATGCAATATGTTTAATATTAATTATCTTCATAAAGTGACGAAAGTCATAACTCATGAAAATAGCATCATTATCACTGACTAGTGAATAAGGAATACCAAATCGGGCCAAACGTATTCGTAGTTATTCTATGGTTAGACTAGAAGTAATATTTTTCATGAGAATTACTTCAATCCATTTCGAATACGGATCGGAAATTAAAAGAAATATTTTTCCTAAAAATGGCCCTGTATGATCGATGTGGATTCTTTGCCAGGGTCCATTCGGCCATTCCCATGGGTGGCGATTCGAGTTTGGCGATTCCTTTCTATTTTTAAGCAGGCTGTGCCATTCATTACGTAGTTTTGAATATCTGTATCTATTCTCTGCCAATAACAATAACTTCTAGCTGCTATTTGTTTCATTTTTCAAATACCTGAATGGCTGGTATGTAATTCTCTCAATACTTACCTCCTATATTTTTGTGGAATGTAAACTCGATCTGAACGCATGATACAAACCTGTTGTAATGAAAATTCAGTTTCTTACCTCTTCCAAGGAGGGTGTAAATTGCTTCCAGTTTGTAAGCAATTATACAATTGTATAAGTTGGGGGTCCGATTTAGTAGCTTTGGCAATATATTTTGCCGTTATTGGAAATACTTCAATTTGGCTTATGTTAAAAGAGTCGACTTCTGTGAAATCATCTTTTACGATCGGTAAAGGTAATCGAGATAAAGCATCTACATTACCGTGATTCTTTGTATTACGATATTGTATGGTGTATTTAAAAGCCTGCAAGAATAATGCATAATGTTCCATCCTGGTTGTTGATAAAATAGGTAAGCTATGATTAGGTGCAAAAATTGAAGTTAACGGTTTGTGATCTGTAACAAGATGAAAATGTCGACCAAATAAATATAGATAAAATTTCTTTACTCCCCATACAATACTAAGTGCTTCTTTATCTATTTGAGAATATTTTCGTTCGGTCTTGTTTAAAGACCTTGATGCAAACAATATTGGTCTCTCACTACCATCTAGCATAATATGGCTCAAGATTCCCGAGACCCCGACTGGAGATGTATCTGTTTGTAATACAAAAAGTAATTTGGGATCATAATGTGTTAAAACCCTATCTGATGCAATTTCTTTTTTTATTGCAGTATATGCTTCCTTGCACGACTTTGCCTAGATGATTTTTTTTTCCTTTTTGAGATAAATTATTCGGCGGAGCAGCTACTGTCGAAAGGTTTGGAAAGAACTTGGTATAATAAGTAATTAACCCCAAAAAACTTTTGAATTCGAAAACACTTTTAGGTTCTGAAACCTTCAAAATGGCCTCAACTTTTTTCTTTAGTTTTATGAATTCCAAACTGATCAATTCTATGCCCACAATATTTAATCGAATTTTGGAAGAATTCACTTTTATCCTTATTTACTTTTAGGTCATACTTTTCTAATCTTTTAAGTACTTTCTCTAGAGGTTTAAATGTTCTTGCTCGTTTGTTCCATTTATTTTAATGTCATCTAAAAATACAGAACTCCGTCTATCCCAGCTAAAATTTGTTTCATACTTCTCTGCCATACTGCTGGGGCTAAATCGATACCATAATTCATTCTTTTATATCTAAATAACTCTTTATGAGTGTTTATGGTTAGCAAGTGGCAAACCCGTTCATCTACATTCATTTGAAGATATGCTTCTGACAAATCAATTTTGCTGAAATGTTTTCCTCCCGCTAATTGGGCTAAAATATCTTCAATTCTTTTCAAGGGATATTGATCGAATTTCAATACGGGATTAATTGTAATACTATAGTCCCCACAAATTCTTACTCTTCCATTAGATTTTACTGCTGGTACTATAGGTGTAGCCCAGTCACTTTGAGTTATGGGTTCAGTAATATCTTCTTTAACCAACCTGTCCAGTTCTTGTTCAAATCGTTCTTTTAGTGCGTATGGAACTGATCTAGATTTAAAAAAATTCGGTTGAGAATTTTCTTGAACTTCTAACCGGCATGTAAAAATTTGTAAGTATCCGATTCCTGACGTACATACAGCCGAATGCTTTTGAAACAGGGAATTAAGCTTTTCCGTGTACCATTACTATTTAGACATTTAATTTCAGGCCAATCTATTTGAAAAATTTGTAACCAATCTCTTCCGAAAACGGCAGTCACGTTTTCCCTAACTAATTAAATGCATTCTTTATTTCGTTGGTTCTTATACTGGGGATGACGGGTACGATCACTGATTGATCAAAATTACGTAAAAGTAAATCTGCTTTCTGTATGCTTTTATGAGGACATAGCTTGCTAATTCTTGAACATTCATACAAAAAACGATTGCACCTGTGTTTAATTCAAGCAAACATTTCCGATTTTCAATCTTTACATTTACTTATAACTTTTTTGCAAATCGGGGAGTTGTTATTTTATTCATTTCTTTTATTTCCGATAACACAATTTTTACCTTTTCTTTACTTTTAGAACGACATGCTAGAGCTAAATGACCTTTTTTAGAGCAGGTTTTGCAAACATAATTTAAGTATTTACATTTGTGTGCTAAATTATTCGGGTCTAGACATCGATAGCAATATCGCCCAAGCTTTTCAACCGAACTGGTTTCTTTCTTTGATTTTTGTACTTTACGTAATGTAGAACTTGTACTAAATTTATTAACAGAAAATGTTCGATGCATTTCATGCGCATCCCGGTTGGCTGCTTCTAATCCTAAAGCAGTGGATTTCGCTAACTCAAAAGTTAGGTTTTGGATTATCATAAGTTTTTCTGTATGGTCTCGTCTTTAAGACCTATTACTAATCTATATCTCAACATCACTGCTAAATTAGTACCAAAATTACAGTTTCTGGAAAGATTTTGTAATTCAGATATATAATTTGAAACTGACTCATCTTCTAATTGGTTGCGTTTGTAGAATCTGTAACGTTCCGCTATCTCAACTGGAACCGAACTTAAATAGTCGGTAACTTCCCGACTTCTTCATACTTCATCTCAGAAGGTTTTCTCGGTGTGGCAAGGTTCTTCAGTATTTTATAAGTAGGGGGCTCCCATCGAACTGAGCAGCGCTGCAACTTTGATTTCTTCTTTAACTTCCTTCACTCGAAATGATGCTTCTATCCTCTCAATATACAACGGCAATTCTTCTTCTGTGCAACAATACGTATCGAACTGGCCCGCGACCATCTTCGTCGCCACTGTTGTGTATTTACACCGAGGAATAAGGCATAAGACACTCTCAGAACTCAACTACCTTTATTCACACACCTTACTTACAAATGCAGCGTATTTATAGCTGCCTTCATAGAAGAGTTCAGTCCAGCACACTAGATTGATGTCATTTCGGTGACATAATAGATTTGCACATGCCACAAGTAGCGAGATTAGGAAATAAATAATTTCAGGGAACCCTTTCACATAATGCGTAATCTTTGGCCCTTGAGAAAAATATATTCATCTAAAAAGGCGCCCTTTTCCCTTTCGACGCCCCCATTTTAGTATTTTCTCCATAATTTCCTCATATTGGCATGCTATTATTCTGGATTAAGAAGCTCATTTTGTTACCAAACCGACTGTTTTCTGCTATATGTAACTGCATTTTTTTTTTCATTTTCAGCTTTATTTAGTTTTAAAAACCCGTTTCCTTCTTTCCAAATTTTCATTTTCCTTTTCTAATGAAATCAGCTAATTTGGATTTCGTAAGTGGTTGTTTCGTCGTCTTTATTTTTTGTTAGATTCTTCATTTTATTGTCCTATTTATTCAGAGTTAAATTTTACTGTTGTATGAGATATTGTACGTTTTCCTTCGGTTCTGTTTTATTCCTTCGTAAAGTTTTCATCTAATTCTTATAACTTTCAGTTACGCAACGTTTTTCTTCTTAATTCACGTGACTAGTCATCCGTTATCTTTCGTCCTTCTGCACAACGAGCTTTTTACCCGAAGGTAAACGAACATCAAATAGATGTGCGCATAGCGAATTTATAATTCAAGATTACTACTCGACTAAAATTCACAGGAAATAAAAAAAATGTGATCCTAAAGGTTAAGTTCAAAATTTATTAAACATTTTAAAACTCATTTCATAAAGTTTATAAGGTATATTAATTGTGCTATCAGATATACAATGTATTTGGTTTATTAACACAAAGAGTATAGTGCATTTCTTAAATCTTATTTTCTTTTCAACGTAGAAAAGTCACAAGCTTATTCCCTGGTGGGCGATGACTCTGTAATTTTTTATACTAAATACAATAAATTTAATAAATACCTGGAAATTTGAGGGTAATTCTACATTTGTTAAAAATCACTCCTCTGAAAAGCAAAATACTCCTTCAAATCAAGTCAGGGAGTATCCTTACTCTTCTGGAAAAATTCTAGCTCGATTTCGGAGCAGCAATAACGTCGCCTTTAATCTCCAGTATCACAATATGGTCAGTATCATCCTGCTTTGACATTATTTCAGTGTTGTTAAGACATACAATTTACATAATTTTATACTTTTATTTTAAAAAATAATTGTGGCGGATAAAGTAACTCTCCTTTAGAAACATAGTTGTATATATAAGGGATCCATCTATTTAATAGTTTAAAACAAGAAAGATAAATCATGCATGAAGCATTGATTATGAAACACTTTCCAACTTCAATGCAATTTTATATAAACGTCTCTAAAATGCGATACATTCCTCGGTAATAATTTTAAAATTATCGCAATACTACATTAATTTATTATATTTCAAAACTTAAAACTTCATCGAAAAAAATGAACTTCATTCAAATGACGGCACTGAAATTTAAATTGCCTGGTTTAAATACATCTCTAAAATGCGATACATTCCTGGGTAATATTTTTTAAATTATCATAATACTACAATAATTTATTATATTTGAAAACTTCATCGAAAACAAATGAACTTTATTCAAATGACGTCATCGAAATATGAATCGTCTGGTTCTCTCTATAAAAGCAGCATTTCATTCATTAACGTTTTTCTATTCCTTTCATTCAATTCCACAATACTATAATAATTCATTTTATTTAAAAACTTAAAACCATGGACGTACAAGTAATATAATAATTTTCTCTTTCTGGATCAGTATTCTTTAACAAACTGTTTTGTATTTACACCGAGGCATAAGGCATAAGACACTCTCAGAACTCAACTACCTTTATTCACACACCTTACTTACAAGTGCAGCATTTATATAGCTGCCTTCAAGTAAGTATAGCGGTACAAGTATAGAGGTACAAGTAATTTAATTCTATGCTAAAACTTTATCGAAAAAATCGTCTGCTTCTCTTTGTAAAATCAATGAATGTTTCATTCATATCAGCTATATTGCAGACTCCATGAGCTAAATAATTTTGCATTAAAGAAATGCAGCAATTCTTATACAACTCATTCTACATCTTTAGGTGTTTACGTCCTCCATAAGTAAAAATTAGGCTTCGTTGTAGAAATAATCAAAGTTTGATGATCATTTAAACTCAAATATATTGTAATTGCGTTGTTTGAGTATGTAGATGCACAGAATTTAAGCAAAAATAAAGCAGTTTTAGGACGGATACAACACTAAATATGAATTAAAAAGAACTTTCAAAATCACGACTTTGACACAAGATGGATGCCATATTTTATTTTGAAGTGGGTCACGTAAACTCTTCATATAATGGGTGTAATTATTATTTAATTTTTATTTTCAAAATTATTGAATATATTTTGCTGAAATTTCTTTTATATATTTTATGGGATAATATGAATATTTCCTAAAACGTTCGAAGCTATTTGTGAATTTTAAATTCGCTTAAAAAAGGTTTGAAAACTTAGGTCCCATAGGGTTCAATGTAGTTCATTTTTTCAACCCGGGTTTAATCCAAAACTAATTGGGTGCTATTATTCATTTATATTCCCATAGGTTCCACAGACAGTCTGAACAACATACTAAAATTTCATTTTGATAAAGTTATTTTTACGGGAGTTATCGTGCTAACGGCAGACAGACAGAATGAATAAAGTCATAAACACTTTCAACTATGCTGTAAAGTGTTAACAACAGAATTAAATTGCAAAACTAGTGTAACTTCTACTGCTGATAACAGCATCCACTGGCCGGTTTCGCCTTTTCACACTCTCCTCAGCGCCAACGGCCGTACCGTGCTGAAAACACCGGTTCTCGTTAGATCACCGAAGTCAAGCAGCATCGGGCGCGGTTAGTACTTGGTGGGTGACCACCTCGGAACACCACGTGCTGTTGGCCATCTCGGGTGCGGTATCCCCGTGGTTTGCGCGCTAGATTTGCACGCTACCACAAATGCCGCCGTGTTCATGCGGAGTACGATCACGTTAAACATGTGGGTCCGTAAGTCCTTCCGAGAGGTTGGTGGTAGGGGAAGGTGGGTACGGTCCCTGTGGATGCCACCCCCACTGGGTTCCGGTCTAAATTGGGTGGCACTTCCCGGCCATCCATACAGTTACCTTACACCTTTCTGGTAGGTCGGACCGTCTGGGTCTCAACAACAACAACACTCTCCTCAGCATGGAAGACCTGCAATGATAGAAAGAAAACTTGCTATGTGCCACAATTTTGCGAACCTCTGCGGAAACTAATGAATCATTTCTTACCACCAGCTGGAATCTAATTTTATAAAGATTGAGCTGGGATTGCGCGAATTTACGATAACTAAGTCCAGAATCACAGAGCTGTTCTAAAGAGGGCGTTACCAAAGTTAAGTATGCACTACTTTGCAGAAAGCATTTGCATAAGAAAGCAAATTCATTAAAAAACAAATTCATTAAAAACTGATCAGATATTCCTGTGATAAGAAATCTGTTGTACATCTACGGCTGTAGCGAAGTGGGATTGGAAATGTTTTAGATTGTCTGTGAAAGAGAATTGAATCCGTGATGTTAACTAGAAAACTTCAATAGATTTTTATTTAAAGAACGGTAAATTCCTAAGTGTATACTGATAGGTTGCACTCTTTGCAAAATCTTGTACGTAGAATAAAATCATTTGTTTTGTGTACTTCTTTTTATGGTGGTGTAGAATATTTCGATTTCCATTGCATCCAATCACGCTTTAGAATGCTAATTTATATAAGAAATGAGAAATTTAAATCTATTATATTGATATTGAGCAGTCAGGGCTAGTATATATCACAAATAGAAACTAGATTCAAAGTATTTATATTTTCCTGCTAAAGAGAACTAGAATCGTGATTTCCATTGGAAAATTTCGATTGGACTCCGGAACAATGATTTTATCTTTACATATACTATGTTTTGTAGGGAAAGTTAAGCATAACTTAAAAGTTGATTTAATATATTTTAATGAAAGTGTCAAAGTTTATCTAATTCCATTTTCATCTCTAACAAGTCTATAAGTTAAAATAGGGCCTGAATAATGAAGTTTTTCTTCACTATTATATTTATCACCTACATTTATTTTTGTTTTATAGATTGATGTAAAATAACGATCTATATGAATAACTTATAATAAGTGTATAAATTTACTCCGCGTCAAAATATGTATACGATTAAATATATTGTGTCATCACCTGACATACTGAATATAGATTTTGATATTTGTATTTTGTTCCAAACGCTGCTACTTTTGTATTTTTCAACAAATCGCAGAACTGCAAGCAGATATGATTCAATAAATAGGTGACGTCTTTATTTAGGAGTTTAAGTGTCCCCTTATCTCGGTAAATTTCACTTAAATTGTACGTGATCATTTCGCTGCCAGATCATCATGATGCAAATTCCATATATTTATTGCAAGTTATTTATTAAATCTAAAAATTATCTCAAATTATAGAAAAAATGATTGTCACTTCATTCCCCATTCCTATTTTATTTTTATTTTTTGTGTGGTTGATAGTGTGGTACTGGAAAAGGAACTATAACTTACTACCAGGGCCCGATGGGATTACTACTTTCCGGCTATTTTCAATTTCTATCAAGGAAACATTACGTGGAATTAGCGAAAATAGTTACGAAGACGTTTAAAGTTTTAAAACTGTTGGTGGAAGCCTCATAGTTATTCTCATTGGAATTGAGACTATTGAGATCTTGATTAAGATAGCTGAAGAATTCGTTGGGAGGCCTGAAGAAATTAACTTACTTGAGTTCCGGTGGTTCTGGTAAGAAATTCTGGTGGTTCTGGTAATTCCTTTTATTCTACATTTTACATATTTTTGTTCAAATAAAAGCGAAAAATATTGTTATATGCATACACTAACTTTTTTTTCATCACATCTTATTTAGTTTGTATGTGCATTTGCATATATACTTATGCACCTTTAACAGTAAGAACCACGAAGTGAAAACTGGTTTAGTTCTAGTTGGGCTTTTTTCTTTTTGTTTCAGTGTAGTATATGCAGCATAGTTTAATATGTGTAGCAACTTAAGGATTCCATCTTCTTATCTAACAATGTATCGTAACAAAGGAGTAGCAGTAAAGTTTACTTTAAATTGACCAGAAAAATCAATTTAATAGCGTTTGTATCTGAAGTAAGCTATGTATGTATATTATATTAAGAATACTTTAGATTGCTTACATTCTTGAGGGGGTCAAATACTGATTTATATCTAATTCATTCTAGAACTGGCATTTCCTGAAAAGCCAAAATTGATTTTAAGAACATTCAAACTGCATCCTTGTTTGTTTAATAGCCAAAACAGAACGTTTGGGATATAATCAAAACGTTATGAGTGTATTTTGTTCTAACCCATCAAATTTTAAATTCCTTTTTTGAAAATGAAACAGCAGCATTTGTTAAACACAGATAAAGCTTATCATTTCCAGAAATAATAAATCTCCTATTTCATCTGCTCTTATCAATATGCTTTTGTTTGAATCAAATAAAATTCTCTTATCTAGAGTTCAAGCGTCCTCTAATCTAGATATATTTAATTCACCTCACATATAAGCATTCTAAAAAAATCTTATCATACCAACTGAATGTTCTTTACATGCAAATTTAACCACTCGTGTCATTTCGTAAATAGTTCGAGTAAAATAATGTTCTTCACACCTCTTACCGTTACGTTTCTTGTTTTGTGCCTTACATGTTTGATTGTGTGGTATTGGAAGAGAAACTCTAATTTACCACCTGGACCGTGGGGATTGCCGCTTTTCGGGTATTATCCGTATTTATCAAAGAAGCCATATTTGGATTTTGAAAAGTTAGCGATACGTTATGGAAACGTTTTCAGCTTTAAAACTGTTGGTGGGAATCTATGCGTTGTTCTCAATGGAAACAAAATCATCAAGGATATCTTGGTCAACAGAGCCGAAGAATTCATTGGTAGACCCAAGGAGAGTAACTTACTCGGTTGGATATCAGATGGTCTAGGTAAGTGAAAGTACACTTTTTAATTTTTCCATACTAGAGGGCACTATCTTCAGAGGTTCTCTATAATATTCTAGCAAATTCCCTGTAATATGCATGAACAGGAGATCATGTTATGAATAAGAAAATTCCTAAAGCACTTGGAACTAACAATATTAATCTGGATTGAACTATTTATATGTTTATATTCACAAAACCTGACTGTAAAAAGCGTTATAAAAACCTCTGTGTTTTAAAGTCACCTGTGTTCTCATGTTATGCAGTGCATTTCAAAATGATATTAATTTATATTGAACGTATAATGAAACGTTATTAATTTATGTACGTTATTATCCTTATACTAGTTTATGTACGTTATTTTTCTTATACTAGAAATTAAAGTTTGAAGATTATAAAAAAAATGTATATAAATATTATTTCTTACCTGAAAAATTAGTTTAATGAGTATTATTGAAACACTGGTTACGCATAAATGGTTGTCCTGTGCAGGTTTCATAAAATGTTCTCACTTGTTTTGTCAACTTTCTGGCAATATCTCTTCCGAATTATGCTGCATTATCTTCGTAGCATTTTTGACAATATCTTCGAACTTTTGGTACTCTTCCTGTTTTTGTAGTAATTTGTGACGAGATATTTGAGGTATCTTTAAAATATTGCTACAAGGAATCCATTCATTCCGGCAATTTCAAAGATATACATCTAATATCTTTCGAAATTCAATGATACTCATATTCTTTTTGGTCATCTGTTTAAATAAAATGTTAGCATGTAGAACCGAGGAGATAAGAGCTCAAAGACCAGCCGTAATATCGCAGCGTGAAGGGAAAGAAGAACAAAGTAGGTTCGGCGCTTAATGTGTTAAAGTTTGCTATAATACTCTAATGGGAGAAAGTAGATCTACCAGTGTTACTGACAGTAGCAAGTTCTATGCCAACTCGTGTTTTCCCATCCAAAATCTAGTATATACAGGGTGTCCCAAAAACATTGGCCTCAGCTTTTATTCCTTAAATATTGATCTTAAACATATATAATAAATTACGAAGTTGCGTAAAAAAGGGTACAGAATTTTGTGAAAAAAAATAGAAGTCGACAAACATTTTCAGGGAATTACATTTTAAGAAATACAAAATTTAAATTTTTATACGGCCCTCATACAAAAACATTTCCAATGAGTAAATGTGCCTCATACACTAATAAGGTGATGTACAAAATTTCAGCATTTTATCATAAAAAGTCCCAGAGATATGTATAAACAAAGTTGGTGAGGGATTAATCACAAATTAAAATGTAAATGTTTACAGCAGAAGTGCAAATGACGCAACGCAGAAATGCATCATAGGCACATAATATCTGCCTCTTATCTTTAATGGATCTTTGGCATGGATGGAAAACATTTTGAACAAGCTTTGTAATCTTTGTGTAAAGTTATTATTTCTACACAGTGTAAATACTTTTGTACCAATAAATAGTAAAATTATTATTTATTTATGTAATCATTGTTTTCTTTCGTAATTTGTGTATGAAACCCTGAAACGCCATCTACCGACATGATTTATCCATGATATTTTTTTTAAGTGGTTTAAGTCAGCAGATTTGTCTTTTCATATCTCTGGGACTTTTTATGATAAAATGCTGAAATTTTGTACATCACATTATTAGTGTATGGGGCACATTTTACACATTGGAAATGTTTTTGTACGGGGACCGTATAAAAATTTAAATTTTGTATTTCTTAAAATTTAATTCCCTTGTAAATTTTAATCGATTTCATAACATTCTGTACCTTTCTTATTCAATTTTGTAATTAATTATATATGTCTAAGATCAATATTTAAGGAATAAAAGCCGAGGTCAATGTTTTTGAGACACCCTGTATACTGGATATTAAGTTGTATGCTCATGTGATTTCCCTAATCAGTGTTGCGTAACTATGAATAACTACTATGAATCTCGAACTTTTCTCGGTACACCAATGGACTGTCTACCTACATAAACGCAACTCCCCCACAAACACTAGAATTTATTATATAATAGAAAATATTCACTAACGAAAATGATAAAACAGTATTTGAAATATAATTGCTACTAATTTATATTTATATGCTTAAATTTGAATTTTACCACAAAAATGAAAAAATTATCAAATAAAATTGAAGTGCATTCATTTGTATTATACTTATTTATGCTAAATATTATATATGTTTCACTAAACATTTAGACCTTGTTAATAGTATAAACATAAATTAATCCATAAGTTCAAAATATTAAAACAATTGTAAGAAATCAGATACTAATGTCAATTAACATCATTAGACACTAACAAAACGTAACAGAAAATATCAACATTTCTATGTTTCTTATACTTAAAACTCAACAGCGTTATTGTTACAAAATTATTTTAAAATTAGGGTTTTAACTTATTCAATATTACATTTTTATGATTAATTTTTATCGTAATATTTACTTCATTCCTAAGTAAATATTAATACTTAAAATTAGAAGTTAATTTGGGGCAGCAGTATATATTTTAGATGCATGTTACAAAGCATATCTGAAAACATGTATTATCGTTATATGAACGATATTTTCATTAAATTTTAATCCATATTTCTTAAAATACATGCCAACACTTCAGAAAAAATATTATTATTAATAAATTATATGAAAAAAAATAATTCTGGTAAATATAATTGAAGAAAATTTCACGAAACCTGATGAATATTACTAGAAACACTAGATATTTTTGATCTTTTTGAACTGACAAATTGTCAAAATGCATGTGGTTCTCAATGATGCAAAGTCATATCGAAACAGCATTAAGCAGTTTCAGAAGCAAGAAATCAAGCAATCAAAGAGTTTAAAACTAAAAAGTAAGTTGACAATGGTGAAATAAATCGCTGTAGATGCCAGGGTTGGGTAATAACTGAGTAAAAGTAATGATGTTACTTGAAACGGCGCTCTCGTGTAATAGAGAACTATACTCTTTACTTAAAAAACATTAACTGTACTTAAAGAAAGTACAAAGTACTTGTTGCTTTTTCAGAACACCCTGTAACTCTTCTTTTAATTCGCAAATAATTAACCTTTAGTTACCACATTTTATCTCAAGATGAGATATTTTTTCAATTAGCATATCTTCATATATTTATTGTGCGTCATTTATCCTCAATTTTTAAAAGTCTCATTCCTTGATGGAACTAACAGTAATTTACTCGTATTTTAAAAGTCACTTTACCCAACCCTAGTAGATCTACACAGTGAAATTTATAAATTACAGATATACCATTTTTATATTATACAATATACCATAATTTATTATAACAGGAGTGACTCAAGAAGAAGGTCAACCATGGAAAGAACATCGTCGTTTTTTCTTACAAACTGCCAAAAACTTTGGTTTTGGAAGACAAGAATCCGAAGAACTAATTCACGAAGAGATCAAGACATTAGTAAAAGACGTGAAGAAAGGGAATGGACAACCAATAGACTTTAAAATCCACGTTGCTTACATTGTCAACAGTGTTATCTGTCAAATTTTATTTTCCAAAAAATTTGAGAAATATGGGGGATACTTTGAAGAAATTGTTGACGGTGCAAGTAGCCTGGTCGAAATTTTTGCTGACCAGCGTTATATGTTAGTTGGACCGATTTACCAGTAAGTTTTATACTTTGAATTCTTGACTTAAAAAATTCTGTGAAATTTGCAAAAATATTTTGAAGCAAAAATTCTGTGAGATTTGAAAAAATATTTTGAAGCAAAAAATTGAAAAAATTATCTACAAAGTATCTCATTATCCGGTCTTAATTCGTAAAAAAAAGTTTCTTTACCGAGAGAAATAAACTTTAAATTTTAACAGCTATCTTCAAAACTTTGAGTTCGATTAAAGTAAAATTTTCTCAGAATGCTTATAATGATGAAATAATTACACATTTATAAAATCCCAGCCGCCCAAATAGTTGCTCAAGTCTTCGGACGAGTCGGACGGTCTGGGTCTTCAACATTTATAAAATCAAAATTATTATAAAATTTAGAAAGAATTTTGCTTTCAAACCACAGTTCCTGTCGCGACAAACGACTGGTTTATCGATCATCATTCGTATCTTTTGCGATTGGAAAATCGCATGTTAGATTAAATTTATTTTAAACTTTTAATCGAATTTCGAAATTCAGAATTTTAAAATTAATTTGAATTTTAAAAACATCTCCAAGTGGCATGTCGTCCCGATAGTTCACCTCCTGTACAGAATTTCGTTGCTTCAATTTTTCGCTACAGATGACATAGATAGACAGACAAACATATTTTTTCATTGTATAAGATGTCTGAAATGTATTTTTGTATGTTTACAAACAATGGTATCAAATCTATGTCAAAAGGCTCGTGATGGCTGAACTCCTGAATCTTAAGAGACTTCACACTACAAATGTAACGATAATAATATGTTAATATCAAAAATAAATAAATAAGAATGTGGTGGGGGTTGTATGCACCTAAGCATGACGCTCTATTGCAATTTAGCCATTACAGACAGCAAAAGTACAAATATATTAGGACTAATATATCTTGGAACGTTGGAATTTATCATATAAAAATATACAGATCATAAATCTCAACAGATTACTACTTAAGTAGGAAATAGTTAGAGTATTATTTTCCACTCGACTTTCTCATACAGTGTTCTTGCTGCCATTGCAAATATCGGCTACCCCATTCTGAAAAGCGTATAGTAAGCACGAAACCGGTCCATGAATGATGTTACTTGTAATGAGAGTCTGATTATACCATTGAAATAATTCTCCTATAACACTTTTTAAAGTTAATGTTTGAAATTTTATTTACTTATTAACACAATCCTATTATGACCCAGGTACGTGGTTATGAAACTTTTTCCCAGTACTGTAAGAATTCGCAAAGCGAAGAAGCTATTTCAATCTATAATGAAAGAAATACTGGATGACCACATAAAGACATTTGACCCCGAGAACCTTCGAGATTATGTGGATGCCTACTTACACCAAGCTCATAAGCTTGAAAAAAATGGCGAAACGAACCATTCTTTCACAAGTAAGTAATCCTCATACTACTACTACTCGTAAACTGTTCTACATTTGTCCTCTCTTTTCCCTATATTTGCTGTCTTTTGTTCTACCTTTTTCTATCTTTGTACTTTTAATTCTTTTATTCTTCCTATATTCTATCTTCATTCTACTTTTGTTCTTTCATTTCTCAATCTTTGCTCTTTCAATTTGTTCTATCTTTGTATTGTCTTTATACTTTGATTTTTTTTCTTTATTCTTTGATTTTTTTTTTCTTTCTTTGATCTGATTGAAGCAAAATAGAACTTTATTGAGTAAATACTTTGCTCAAAACGAAGTTGCATAGGAGTTAGCACATCTCACCAGATTACTACTTAAGTAGGAAATAGCTAGAGTATTTTCCACTCGACTTTCTCATTCATTGATATTCCATATAGTTTGGATCCACTTGTACCATCCGTATATCACAACGAAAAAAATGTATATTTCTCTACGTTTTCATTACGAGATAATGTTTAACAAACATATTTTATCAAATTTGGCAACAGGACAATTACACCGATCAAACAGATGTAATTAGCTGTTTGTGTTAGCTATTATATTACTATTTAAATCCGTTGCGTCGTTCAAACTATCGATTTGCTATATAGCTCTAAATACACTGGTGTCTTTAACCTAGGGACGGAAACTGCATCTGATGATTACAATGGAAAATTCTGGCAAATTAGCTTGTGGCAATTTACATAACTGACGATTTCGAGTATAGAAAACAGGTAAACATGCAAGTTTTCGTATTGCGTGCATAAGGGTCATTTTGTAACACTTACGATATGCAAGGCTAAATGATGGGCTAAGAGAATTGTGTTTAAAGGAAGTATAATTTTTCAAACTTGGATGTCGCTTCGCGAAAGTAGTATAACTTTTCATGTTTAGAAGTTTTGTAATGTCTCAAAGAATTACTGGAAAACTTGAAATATGCTGTAGAATGACTGCATGTCTTTGAAAAGTAGGAATATACACCAGAACTTTTGTAGTCTGAGTCTGTTTATTAAAAGCTTATCGTTTTCAATGGTGTTGTATCCATTGGGCGAATCGCATAGACTAATGCTCTTATCACAAATAGATTCATTTAGTCTATTCTCAAATTCTATAGACTCCAGTCGACCTGGCGTGAAAGTGATACTACTAACCATCGCGAAAATGCTCTTGAAAGTGGCAGATACGGCAGTGTTTAGGTCATAGAATTGGGAAGCATTATGCTTAAGATATGCATTAAGTTATAAGTGCTAGACAAAGAAACAATGACTGGTGAATGATATATCAAGAAGTTTCTCAACAACATGTTGGATTGTTCCGTGGTGTTGTAGAAAATGAATTTATTTTTAAAGTTACAATGCTCGTCGTACATGAGCAGTGTAGATAAATCTAGAGACAAAGGACATTAATCGGATAGAGTTGCCATAGAACACGTTCGGAATGCAATAGAGGGACAAATTGCTGATCAAAATAAAGCCCCAAAAAATAAATAGGACCTTGTACTTGCTCTGAAGGAGCAGTAAGCTAGTTTGCACCAAGTTTTCATCCCTGATCACTTTATGCTAAGCATGAGACATTGAGACAACGTTGTGAGAGCTGCATAGCAGTTCAGGGTGGACATATTGCTTTAAATGCAATACATAACAATGTATAGAGAAAGTATTGGAATCGTGCCAAAAATCGCTACTCGAGTTTTCAATGGATCTACTCGTTTAGGACCTCTAGAACACGAAAAAAACTATTTTTAGAGTGACGCCTGTGTGTGTGTCTGTCTGTGCAGATTTTGTATACACTCTAACTGAAAAGTTAATTGACCGAATTTCATGAAATTTGGTAGATAAATCAAATCCCTTGTGGATGACCCTAGTGCTGATTAAATTTTGGTACGATTCGGGATAAAACAACCTACTTTTTTAGCGAAACAGCCCTTTAAAAACTACCTGTATCCTCTCTAGCTGAAAAACTAATACACCAAATTTCACAAAATTTAATTGATAAATCACGTGTAGTTTAACCCGGGGCTGATTAGATTTTAATACGATTCGGAAAAAAAAATTTTTTTTTTTTTGCGAAATGCCCAGAAAAATCGTTAAATCTAAATAAAAGACTACATATGCTCAAATATATCAATTAAATGCTTATTTTATACGTAATGTTTGATAACAAAAAGAATAAAACAAACCCTATTACTCTAGGACTAGCCGTTATCGAGATATTTTAGTTCTTTCGCATTTTCGCTACCAAATAAAAAAAAAAAAAAGTCCAGTTACCAAACGAAAACTGAATTAAAAGTGTGACATTCAGTGTTATTTAAAATAATTATGTGTGCTATTTTACGCAATTAAACTCAATTTAATGAATTATTGAAGAAATAAAGAGAACATAAAGATGAATCTGCATGGAAGGTCATGCCATGCCCACATCAGATTTTTTTATACTGAAGTACCTCTCCACTTATATTTCTATAAGCACTGTTTGTACATGAATTCTGCAACCACGTCCATAAAATATTTGTAATTTTTGAAAAATAAAATAAATAAAACATTGCAAGTAAATTTGTACAAAATGTATAAGCGTTTTATATAATATAATTTATTAGTATGCTGGCAATAAAATTATGGCCACATTTGACTACAGTCATGAATAAAATATTTTCACTTCGATCAAGTTTTGGACGCCAATGTAGTATTCTTTCACCATACCAAATAATCATAAGCTGAAATTAATCTAATAAGGCGAATTTAAAATGTTCAAGTTATTATATATAATTTTTATTTTATAACAATATACTGATTCATTCCTGTTTGTAATATTGTGGTTACACATCACAAATCTGCACATATAAACAAACACACACACAAACTGGCATTTTTCCGAAATTATTCCATTCAGGAATTTTTAAAATTTATTTTCCATCAAAATCTCATTTGAAAATTGAGAAAACAATATTTTATACAACAGTATTAAATGCAAACATTAATTAATATAGTTTCTACTGTATATATTGATTATGTATATGGTATGATTCTAATGTATATTGGTAACATTTAACAATATTTTTATTTATTATTAACATTTAATATTTAAATTAGTAATTGTGATTAACCTCTATTTATAGTCACACAGATATAAAACTACTGCTTATGAGAATAACACTTTTAGTACTTCTTTAAAGAAAACAGACATATGCAAATTACGTGAAAAAAATCTCCATCAAAACAATTGTTGCCACGTAATTTGCATATATCTGTTTCCTTTCAGGAAGTACTAAAAGTGTTAATTTATTCATAGTATTTAAAAATCTATTTTTTGTCTTCAGGAGAGAGATTATCAGGATTTTCTCAAAATCTTATGATGGAAGGAACTGAATCAGTTGGTGGAACTATTATTGGACTTCTGGATGTTGCCAGTCAACACCCAGAAGAGCAGAAGTTGGTTCAAGAGGAACTGGATTCGATAGTGGGTCGTGAGAGGTTACCATCCTGGATGGATCGCCAAAATCTCCCTCATATGGAGGCTTTCATTCAAGAGTTGTACAGAGTGAACATGCCTTTTAAAATATCAACGCACTATTGCAATTTTGGTGAGTATTCCATTCTTGGAATTATTTATAATTGCAAATATCTTCAATACTACCCTCTACTCGACGTTCTCATATATTCATGTTGTATATAATGTTTAGCTCCATTTGTATCATAATTAGTATCAGCGTCACTGGGCTGTTGCCAACTTCTATCGTATTAAAATATATATTTGTCTTTCTGTTTGTGTATGTCATCTCCAGCGGAAAATTGAAGTGTCAAACAGAGATGAAATTTGGTACAGAAGTATTCCCCGAACGATGTACTTCAGAGAAATTTTATCTTTGATTCAAATTAGTTATTCACTTATTTTATAAAGCATAATTTTGAGCAATTTGCATACAAATTGGTTTCTTAGAGATCTAAAATGTTCCATTACACCACTACGGAACAATTAGCATAACTTTAGTTTATAATTTTTCCAAGCATATTATTATAGTTAATGAACCTGCAATTCTAACGACACCTTGATTTTGTAATTTTAATAAACTGTAGCTGAGATATTTGGTGTCTCTCGAAAAACATTCCATTGTACCTCACCACCCCTATAATTCAGAATACAAATTTGAATGATTTGCTTGAAAAATGTTCTCAATTTTTTTTTAAAACGTTATCTTCCAGGTTGGCAACAGGTAGATAATGTCGATAAATTGGAAATTTCTCTCAAAAATTCTTGAAAAAGTTATCTTTCAAGTTGGCAACAGGTATGGGATGTCGATAAACTGGAAATATTTGTCTGATTCGGACGAATTAATTAATATTATTTTAATACAAATTATATCAATTTAGCAGTTTAAACTGTCATTTTTTCATAGACTAGACTACAATTTTATTTCTACATTGAAAATCTTACAGTTTGAAGAAATCCATTTCTAATTATGCTAATTGAAAAAATTCTCACTAGTTCTATATTGTTTTTTACTTGATGTACCTGCACATAAAATTTCACTTGCTTAATTTCATTCTTACTATCGTGCTCACATGCATACGTGCACATACAAACAGCACATTAACATATACACACCTACGAAAACAATAATTTCTCTACTTGTTCTTCTGTTGGTGGTATAATGGAAAATCTAAGAGACGCACAGCTACGAAATTCAGTATAGTGATAGTTCGAGTGATGTCCCAAGATAACTATGAACGATTTATCTTTTTTGTTGTTACATTTGAATAATTATTGAAATTTATTTTATTTTGAAGGGCAGTTTTAGCGATTTTCACACGAATCAATATCTCAACGATCGAATATATTATGACAAAGTATCTCTCTTAACACTATCCGGAAAATTTAAGAAAGCTCTTTTCAATCAGCTTTGTACCCAATACGTAGAACAATTCTTTCATCTGTTTTTAATTCATCGAAATACAAGAAAATTTTGGCCATTTTATTCTTATTTCCTTGCGTCACAGAATTGAAAATTTAATCGATTCTAATTCTTTAGCGTGAATATGGAGTGATATATTCGCATTCAAATAAAAAAAAATCTCTCTGGTTCTAAATATTTTATGAATTTTTATCTAGTTCTTTAAAGTTGCGATTTTTCATGTGAATGCTTGCTTCGGCCTTCACACGAATGAAATTCTCCAATTTAAAAAACGTCACAATTGAGAGCATATCCGTTGCTATGGAGCGCGTGCATGGAAAAAATGGCGCTTATGTATATATTAATATATAATGTTATGTCATTAATTATTTGGTATTAGTTAACAATCCATTTTTCTAATATATATATATATATATATATATAAGCTACATTTTTCCATGCATGCGCATTATTATATATATATATATATATATATATATATATATATATTTATATATATATATATATATATATATATATATATATATATATATATAAACGGTGAAGAGTTCGCCAGTTAAGAAATTTCCTGTTTGAGAGTAACGTCCTGTTATAGGGCTGATGTCACTTCTCTGCAATTTCTGCGTTATTGCTTATCAATCATTAAATATCCACCTCATTGCGGACACTCTCAGAAAATATATATACCGAAAAAAGGATTGTGTCCTAAAAGGCCCCTTCCGTTACTACCAGCATCGGTGCTTTTGCCCCCAAATAAACAACTAATTTTATACTACATCTGCACGGATTATTTATTTCAGAGGAAACGTCGATACAAGGATACAGAATTCCTCGCAGGACCATCATCGTTGCGAATCTGTGGACTGTCAATAGTGACCCTGCTCTTTATCCGGAACCGGAGAAGTTTAACCCGAGAAGATATGTTGACGAAAACGGCAAGAAAATCAAAACGGACGGGCCCTACCCATTCGGAGTTGGTATGTATTATTTACACAGTATTATATAATATAGTTGTATATATATATATTTTAGTATAATTCACAGTTAGTCGCAGAAACCGGAAACAAGTTTTTAAGTGGGAGATCAGCCGTTAAACATAAAGAAAAGCGATTTTTTTTCTTTTTTTAATTTTTTTATGCCGAATATGTTAAGATTATTTTTAAGAATAATTATCAAAATATTTCCATTAGAACGCGTTTTATAATAATATTAGGAAAAGCAATACTTGCACAGATCAAGCAGCCTCCATAACTTAGGGAGGGCTTACCTCAAAACTTTTATTTTCAACTTTATCAGCATTGTAGCGTCAAAACTTAACACGGAATATTTGAACGTTATATGCTATTGTACTATTATGTTCATATACACTTATTCCAGCTAAATTTAAATAAATATATATCAACAAATTTTTATGTAAAAATAAATTTCGATAATATGATTTGGTATTTTTAGTATTCATTCACAAATCTACCTAATTTCCCCTTTACTATCGTATATCTCTATCTATATTTATTGGTGACAAAAATTTGCCACACTATTGTTTTTCTGAAAATATCTACATATAGAGCTCAGATGATGAAAGATATGGATTCAGTATCAAATTCTGAAAGGTGTAGGGAGCAACTAAGGATTTCCACTACCTATTCGTTATTCATTTCCGATTCAAAAATGTTCATTTTACATTAAACACCTATTGGCTATAAATAGAGCTTTGATAATGATTGATATGGATTCAGTATTACATTCTGTACTGTAGGGGGATAAGGAGCTCACTAAAAGTTTCCACTTCCAGTTTTGGTGCTGTTAATTCAGAATGAAAAATGTACATTCATCTTGAAACATATATTTCTCGGAATCTGCTGTAGATATAATTTAGATGATGATTGATATGGATTCAGCATCAAATTTTAAAGTGGTTTGGGGCTATTAAAGATCTCCATTTTCAGTCCTTCTTCCATTTCCGGCCAAAAAATATTTTTGAAATGCCTATTTCTCAAGATTAGTTACAGATAGAGTTTAAATGATAACTGAGAGGAATTCAGTATTAAATTCCAGAGGAGATCGGATTAGTCACTAAATCTTTTCACTTCCGAGGTTTTCACATCCGGTTAAAAAACATTTTTCTTTGAACATCTTTTTCAGAGGATTGTCTATATAGATAGAGCTTTTAGATGATGATTAATATGGTTTCAGAATCAAATTCCAGAGAAAATAGCGGGTTCACTAAGGATTTCCATTTCCAGTTCTGAAAATGACACTTCCGATTTCTGCAAAAATTTGTATGACTGTATAAAGAACCTTGCTTCCCGAACCGGGAATCGAATCATGGATCTTAGAACTTGCCATCCGGTGCTCTACCGCTGAGCTACTGGAACAGAATTGCAAGCACTTATTGTCGTTACAATACACTCTTTTAAAAATGATAATTCAATTTTATCAAACGGCAAACCTTCAGAATGTCAAATTAATGATAATATCATTATAAATACATGACAATATACTCTCCGCCATTTTAATATATATATATATATATATATATATATATATATATATTTATCTTTTAACATGAATCTTATCTTTTAATATTACACATGTGTTTATTTTATTTTAAAGCACTAACGCACCAGTGAAAACGAATAGATCAATAACGCAGACTCGGTGAATGTGACCTTATACACAATAGATTATACTCTTGCATTTCATGGAGCAGTATGTAAAATCGTCTGTAAGAATTTGCCTCAAGAGATAAAAATAAACTTGTTTTACGTCTAAAGACCTTATATATGTACATTATACATGTATCCGTAGAAGATAGTGTTAAGCTCTTGTATATAACATGTCAAACCGATTGCATACCGTCATAAAAGACAAAGGTACGCCAGAAAATACTAAATTCTCACTTTCTATTTTGACCATTTTTTCACATTCCTTTAATATTTTAAACTATGTTAAAATCATTCACATTTTGTGAATTATTTAAAAATATAATTTTTGTTATGCTGTATAATATATATTATTGCATTAACATGATTAGTCTGCGAATTACATACAATTGATAAATTGCGTTTTCTCTCAATTAAAATAATTAGAATTGCAAATCATTCAGGGTGCATTTTTTTTTATATATTTTAAAAAATTTTAATTATAGCTGTATTACTTTGATATTAGAAGTTATCTGGCTCCAAGAACACTGTTCCACCACAATCACCAATGATAATATACATAATTTCATAGCTTTGTTAAATCACTTGCTAACTATACCGGGTGTCCCCAAAACATTGACCTCGGCTTTTATTCCTCAAATATTGATCTTAGACATATATAACAAATTACAAAGTTGTGTAAGAAAAGGTACTGAATTTTATAAAATCGATAAAAAATTTCTGGGGACTGAATTTTAAGAAATACAAAGTTTAAATTTTTATACGCCCTGCGTACAAAAATATTTCCAATGAGTAAAATATGCCCCATACACCAATAAGATGATGTACAAAATTTCAGCATTTTACCATAAAAAGTCCCAGAGATATGTTTAAACAAAGTTGGTGAGTGATTAATCACTAATTAAAATATAAATGTTTACAGCAAGAGCGCAAATGGCGCAACGTAGAAATGCACAATAGGCAAATAATATCTGCCTCTTATCTTTAATGAATCTTTGGCATGGATGGAAAACATTTTGAACAAGCTTTGTAATCTTTGTGTAAAGTTATTATTTCTACACAGTGTAGATACTTTTGTACCAGTAAATAGAATTTTTTTTATTTATTTATGTAATCATTGTTTTCTTTCGTAATTTGTGCATAACCCCTGAAACGTGATCTGCCGACATGATTTTTCCCCTCTAAGAACCCATGTCGATGCATCGAAAAGTGGTTTAAGTTAGTATTTTTGTTTTTTCATATCTCTGGGAGTTTTTATGATAAAATGCTGAAATTTTGGACATCACCTGATTAGTGTATGGGGCACATTTTACTAATTGGAAATGTTTTATGATTTTGGACGGGGACCGTATAAAAATTTAAATTTTGTACTTCTTCAAATTTAATCCCATGAAAATTTTAATCTATTTTATAAAATTCTGTACCTTTTCTTACGCAACTTTGTAATTTAATATATACAAGGTGATTATCATTAAAGTTCCTGGTTTGAAAATGGTCTCAAATAAAAAGCACTGGTCAGAATGATTTGAAATTTTGCGTGAACACTCGTGGAGCAATGGAATTTTGTTTGGTGAAGAAAAAAACAGTAGTTCAAAAGTCGTCGCTAGGAGAATAATTGGCGCCTTACTATACTAGAATGCAATACAAAAGTAATAAACGTTGACTTACTCATTGGCTAATGACGTAATATATGTTCAATATGCTGTCCTTCGAATACTGAATTAAAAGTCGATCTTTCATCATCATATGCATGCAAGTAATGAAAAAAAAATTTCATCCATTGAAACAATGTTAAATTTTAAGCAAAAATAAGCCGTATCTTTTTTCACAAAAAGTGGATTTAACTTATTTTGCATAATTGCTCTTCAAATGCTGCTGCAAATTTGCATAAGACAGTGACGTTGCAATAAACGTTTGCTATAAAAAAAGGAAGAGCGGAACTTGTTTCTCATAACTCAATGAAAAATCTCTATTGTTCTGTCGCAATGACTCTATCATTAAAAGATCGTGCTCTTCTTGTCAAATTGTTTTGTGAGAATAACAGCTTTTGCTTAGTAGCTCTTGGAAAGTTCAGAACGCTGAAAAAATTAAAATCTGGTCCTCTGTGTGACGAAAGCTTGCGCAAAATGATTTTAAAATTTGAAGAGACTGGCTCTTTAGACATCAAACCTGACAGGGGGCGGAAAGCAGTCGATGAAGATATAGTGGAAGACGTCCCTACAACGTTAGAAGAAGAGCGTAGCTCTAATGCATCCACGAGTGCACGTGAAATTGCCCGATCATTAGACGTACTCTCCAGTACGGTGCAAAAAATATTGAAACGCATTTTGAAATGTTATCCTTACAAACTGACCCATGTTCAACAGTTGCTACCTGCGGGCAATGTTACACGTGAAATATTCACATTTCAATTTCTGGCTATGATACAAGACGAAGATGAATGGCCCTGGAACGTTTTGTGGACTGACGAAGCACACTTCCATCTCCACGGAACTGTTAATACGCAAAATTGCAGAATCTGGGCAACCGAAAATCCACAGGAACTACGCCAGGGATCTCTATATTCCCCCAAGGTCACTTTGTGGTGCAGATTTACAGCAGCGTTTATTATCGAGCCTTTCTTTTTTGAGGAAGTTGGTCCTCATGGCCCCGTCACCTGTTCTGTCAATGGCCATCGATATGAACGTCTTTTGAAAAGTCACATTATACCCACACTGCAAGAGCGTTAGTGTATCGATAACACTACTTTCACGCAGGATGGGGGCCCACCACATATCGCAAAACCAGTGAAGCGGCTACTTCGCAGTCATTTTGGAGATGACAGAATCATCAGCCGCCATTTTCCTGTAAGATGGCCAGCACGTTCCCCTGACCTCAATCCATGTGATTTTTGGCTTTGGGGGCATCTGAAGAATATGGTGTTTAATGGACACATTACCAATTTAGCGGAACTTAAAGCTAGCATCACGCATCACATCCACAATATCTCTACAAAAACACTCCAATCTGTTGTTGAACACGCTATTTTGCGCTTTCAGCTTGTTTCAGAATACGAAGGACAGCATATTGAACATTTATTACGTCATTAGCCAATGAGTAAGTCAAGGCTTATTACTTTTGTATTGCATTCTAGTGTAGTAAAGCGCCAATTATTCTCCTAGCGGCGGCTTTTTGAACTATTGTTTCTTTCTTCACCAAACAAAATTCTATTGCTCCACGAGTGTTCACTCAAAATTTCAAATCATTCTGACCAGTGCTTTTTATTTAAGACCATTTTCAAACCGGGAACTTTAATTATAATCACCTTTTATGTCTAAGATCAATATTTAAAGAATAAAAGCCGAGTTCAATGTTTTTGGGACACCCTGTATAACGGTAATCCAACTTATATATTAAGCATGTGTCTTTATTTCTATTTTCAGGGAAAAGATCTTGCATTGGAGAGTCTTTGGCACAGATGGAAGTATTCTTGATCATGGCCTCAATTCTGCAAAACTTTACTTTATACCCCTCAGATCAAAGTGGCTGTCTAAAAGCTGTGCCCAGATAATTACAGAATGCCTTCCGAAAACATAAATTACAAAATGCATAGTCATGTTTTCAACACGATTTCATGTTTTATTCATGTTTGTTAAAAATTTCTTCACAGTCGCTACAACTACTCGATTTTAATACAGAATAAATCTCAATATTTTGTTACGCATATATTCAAACATGATTTAAGTGCATGCATACTATAATGTCTCTATATTTATTTGTGAGTGTGACTATTATTAAACTTTGAGACACAAATTCGCTTGTCGTTGGGTATTTTGGTTTCACGAAAGGTCATTGTGAAATCAGAAAAGAGAGACAATAAGGTAGCAATTTCACTCAAGCACAAATCTTGCTTTTAATATATCCTTTGAACAATTCAAAACTGCCTCGTTTTTTAAAATGTTGTGAACTTTCTTTCCTTATCACAATACTTAAACAGCAAATAATAGTTCAAATGTCCATGCGAAATCGTATACCAGTGTTTACCTCTTTATATTATCTTTCCCGTGTATGCCTTGGGCTTACAGAGCATAAGGGATAAATACTTGTCTATGCTTCAGAGCATATAAGAAAATGAACGGGGATTATGTCAAAATATTTGCTGATTTTTACTTTATGTAGAACTGCTTATATCTCGTCACACAACTCTGAGCTGCTTTACGAAAATTGCTCTGTATTTCATTCGTTTCATTTTAAACTATAAAATATCGAAAAATGCACACTTATGTTATATGGTGTTGTTGATTAGTATCTATATATCTATACTACTTTTATTAATATTTATGTATTCTTAATAATGTGTTGTGAATTGTAGTTATAAATATATATAAAAGAGCTTTTGGAAAATGTCTTACTATCATATAATGTCATATAACTTAATATTTATATATTCACCCTTTATTAATATTTATGCTTTTTGTAACTTTGAAAATAAATATATTATTTCCAAGGTATTTTTTTTTTGTTATTATAGCGTTTTATAAATATTTCAATAAGTAGTATTGCAAAGAACTAATGCCCCACCGAAAATTCAAACCACCGATCCTTATCTGACTAGTCGACGCTCTATCCATCGAGCTGGGTCGATTTTGTTTCATATTTTAAGAGGAATCTTTACATTCCCATCTTTCAAATTGCAAATCGAAGCCTGACTTCAGATCTGTACGACCACTTTATTCTTCTGTTTCGTTCATATAGGGCACCATCCTGTTCGACATAGTTTTAGTAAACTGAAAATGACTAAAACAAACCATTGAATCCTGGTAAAACAGAAACTCGGTAGTTTATGACCTTAATAATTATTTACACATAACCTGCAAAGTTAAGTTGTTTGGGCGTAATGTAAAGAACTGTGCTTCAGCGTCGATTTGAACCAACAATTTTTGTTTCCTCAGTCTACACGCCATTGAGTTACCGAGAGGATTATAAACAGCAGAATTGAGTTACTGAGAGGGTTATGAACTGAAAGAATTCAAACACTAATTTCAGTAAATAAACAGTCAGAGCTATCTTCATAAGTACTTAAGTTTCAAATTAATATATCCATATATTTATTTCGTGGTTAGTACATCGCTTTTATTTTTACCCATATATTTAACTTAAATCTCTGATTTAACTCCCATTTCACCATAAATGTGCAAAATGAATTTTGAATAACAAGTTCTTGATTTTCATTTAGGATAAGATGGTATGCCAACTCCGGGAACATGCTATATCGTTATGAACTTTAGTGGCAGCCATTGCAAGGTTTGACTTCCCTAAATGCTTGGCATTGTGGTCATGTCAACTTTTATGGTAAACTTCCAGCTGTTCCCAATGAACTAATTTTTAATTTACATGATTATGATCATCAAAAGATTAAATCTCGTATGACCTCATGTAGTTCTAAACTTGGAAGAAATTAAATCCCCTGTCTGTCTCCTTTTCTCTTAATCTCTAAACTAATATATACTCATGACTTGGAATAGCCTATTATTCTACAACCACCCCTTAAACTACTAAATTTACTTAAGTTAATTCAGATCTGTGCCAAACCCCTAAACTATCACACCCAAATTTGTTTCAAGTGCAACTGAGCTTAGACAGAACTTCAATTATAACTGAGCTTAGACAGAATAAAAAAAATTGCAAAATAAATATTTAGTGACCTTAGTGTTTGTTCGCTGAAATAATGTCAAAAATGATGATGGTTCAAAGCATGATACTGGACACTAAAGACGCTCCGCAGCTGGTGCTCTGCAATATTACGACACCCGGATTTGTGCTCATTTCGTCTTTTTGGGTTCATGTTTGTTGGTCTTACACTGTCGAAAGAGATCCAGCTCGACACAGCTGAATGTTGCATTATTATTTTATTTTATTTGTGCTTAAATATTCGTAGCAAGATTTTCTTGTAGTTTGCACCAAGTTTCTTTTAACTTGTTTATCGATTTCATGTCTGATAAGATTGAAAAATTCTTTTCGAAGTACAATGGTAGAAAATACTTTTGTCTTTAACTGTCTTTGAAATTGAAAATTTTGTAACCATATCTTTCTTTATTATGATCACATGGTTATAAAAGTTTCACTTCTTCCTGGCACTAGCACCGGTTTTTATAACTCTAATAGATGATAATTATATTTTGTTTATTTACGTAATGCTAAATTGTATAGAGCAAATAATGTTTTCAAAATCACCAAATTCTTAAAATTGTGTCACTGTAAAATTTTAACTCAATTTTTTTTTGGGGGGGGGGGGGATAAGTGGGCTTGTACACAAACATTGTAATTATACCCCACTGTTGATACGAATTTCGCTCCCCCCTCCCTCCCCCCAAACAAACTGTCTAAATTGTGCATCAACATCACTGAATTTCAAAATGAAAAAAAAATGAAAGGTATGTCATTAAGAAACTAAAATGTTTAGGGGATTACTACATTATAATAAAGTAGTTAAAATACAGAGTATGAAAGCAATAATACTAAAACAAAATATAGAAAGTCAAATTTCGAAACTTGAAATGGGGAAAACAAAGGTATGTCATAAAGATACGAAACGTTCAGAAGATTGCCACCAATGAACAGATAAATCTATATAAAGCATAAAAAAGATATCAAGAGCATTAAAAATCATGGAAATAACGCCGAAAATGCCCAAGCTCTTCAGGGGTCGCATGCACATTTTACAACTTCCGAAATAACCTTGTAAACATGTACAAAAAAATTATTTTGCGGCCCTAAAAACTGCAAAAAACGTCGAAATAATAAAATAAATTTTAACCATAAATGAAAAAGAATTACATCGAACATATCTAATTGCTCGTGTACAATCGTAAATCAAAATCCCTAACTATTGTCAATTACGTACGTAGTTAGGGATAAAGATGATTGTCTTCAAATAGTGTGAACGTTAAAAATATGATTATTCACATTACATGATATGTGATAGGACGAGTAATGATTAATATGTTAAACATATGTGAAGAACTCAATTTCCAACAAGGATTTGAAATAAGGATCCCGAACGGTCACTGGATCACACATTGCGCTACATATCTATACATGTGTTTATTTTATTTTAAATATTTTATTTTTAATTTTTATCACATAGACATCAATGAAACCAGTGACATAACCAGAGGCGTTGGGCACCATACTCCCTCTGCTTGCAAAATGGGTCGAAATCAGGATACAGTGGGTCAACTAGTGATGTAGGAATGCAGTCAATTGCATTGGTCCAATAAGATTGATGTCCAATGTTAACAGAAACGACATTGTGGTGTCTATTGTTAACTGAAATATGCCCATGTAGTGAATGGATATGTACTGCAACGGACATCTTTGCGTTATGTACTACAATGGACATCTTAGCGTTATTACATCTTAGAGTTATCGCAGAGTTAGAGTTATCTTAGACGTCTTAGAGTTAGTTATTACAAGTTAAAAGTTTTCAGAAAGCGACTGAAGCAGATACCTTACACGTAGGTCGGACGGTCTGTGTGGAAGAAAGCGACTGAGATAGTGCGGTTAATACTAGATAAACGGAATGTACTGTCATCCCCCTCCTTTCCATGCCAACGCCCATAAATGAAATCAAATTAACAAATTTATTCACTTCTACAGCGTTTCTGGTTAACAAAGCTAGACTAGATGGCAGCACTACAACTATCAGCCCTATAACTTACAGACTTCCACTAGATGGCAGCACTACATCATAAATTGACATAATCAACAGTAATAAATCAGCGTTTCTTCCCGAATTTTTAAATCAAAATTGTCAAAACCCGCAAACTAGACACAAGACTTAAATAAAATATTACTAACTATATATGCTTCAAAGATTAAGATATATTTCGTCAAAGTGCTGAAACTCTACTAAGCTGAAATAGAGTAGGATACTTAGGCTAAAAAACATTTTCTATGAAGAGAACATATGCGTCTTGAAATTTTATTATATATCTGCATAAGAAACCTAATGACAACGCTATAGAATCTGTGACCACTAATTTATTGCTAAAGTATGTTTTAGTATTATTTTTAAATTAGTTTCTAATATTGTTTTAATTAAATAGTTTTAATATCAGTCCTGCAATATATTTATCTGAAAATTAAGACACTAATTTGTTACAGAAACATATTTTAGTATTATTATAAATTTAAGAAAAGCGTATTTTAAGAAATTTTCAAATTTTTCATATTATGGGTTCCATTGTATATTATAACAGTATTCTGCAACAGGATTAAAGATATCCAAAAAGTTAAAATATTTCACTAGTATCAGCAATACCCAGTTGATAAAATTTATAAACTTGTGTTAAAAAAAGGAATGTAAAAGAATGTATTAGAAATGAAACTTCCACAAGGTTTTGGATAACTGGAAAGAAGCATATGCTTTCCATGAAGTTTGGTAGATTTGTTCTAATGAATAAACAACAAAAAGAGCTTATTAATTTCAATCGAGATTAAGTCATACGAAATTGCTTTGTTTCACTGTTTCGTTAGCACATCTAAATTTGTTAATTCGTAGGGAAAGTAATCCAATGTGTACAACAAATTATTTTTAAAGTAAATTTGGTAAGAAAAGAAAAGTTTAAAAAATCGGCGGTGGTTCTACTCCGATGAAGCCGAATAGGTTCTACATGAATAATGTCTTGTAAAATAAATCTAAAAAAAAATGTCCAATTATATATCTTTTAGGACTTTCAAAGATCTACAAAATGCTCGTTTACTGTTCACAGTTAGCTAAAATATTGAAATTAGAGACACCTTTTTCAAAATTGCTCAAAGTAATAAAATATAAAATTAAACCTTCTATTCGAAAGAAATAAAAAGCCTGTTCAATATCTAACTAATATATATATATATATATATGTGTGTGTGTGTGTGTGTGTCGGCTATCATTGGTTGACCTCAGGGCAATGCGACAAGACATCTTCTATTTGGTTTGACTTTGAACCAATCCTATGGCTATTCCTTTAGCCTTGAGTTATTGCTCCGGTTCGATCCAACCTGTCTGGATGCCCCCAATTTATGGCTTTTTCTGACCTCTCGGATCATGGGCTGCAACGCATTATCGTCTTGCAGTTTGGGGCCATCGTGTGACATGCCAGACATCATAAATAATTTAAAAAAAACGTCCTTTTGAATCCTAGTCTCACACTGTCTTTTATAGTTTAAAAGATATTTCGAGTCTGTCTTTTTGCCTGTCTTTGAATCCTGGTCTCACACTATCTTTTATATATATATTTATATATATAATCCAAGGAAAAGAAGAATTGAAGGTATAAGGGATAACCAAATGCTTTGCATTTAATGGTTGGAGAGGATTGCGACTCCCCTTCCCGTTTAAAGCTGCTTTTCCAGCCTAGGCAAACGCTCACGGTACCAATACAAAGCAAAGGTTGGTCCCCATTGCGTGCTAATACGAAGGCACTCGGATACGGAAGAACAAGACCAACCAAACAGAAGGACACTGGACCAAAAGTGAAACCTGCCCAACTCGCTATCTTATATATGTTCATCTTATGCATGTGTGCAATCCTAGCAGGTACGCATAAACTTTATTTACTTGCAGATTGATGAAGTAAACAGTCAAAATCTACATGATCCTTGAAAATCGATCTATAACAATCCTTTAAGAAATATAAAGGATAATGTTTATATAAAGCCTCAGTTATGATTTTAATGTTGCTATTATTGCAATCTCTTTTAAACGTGTTGTAAATTTGGTTTCTCTTGAAGTGTCCGAGTATGATATTTCTGAAATTATTTTTGGTAAGATTTGTTTTCCAATCGATGAGATGATTGATCTTAATTCTATATAATTCTCTTTTGTCATATAACGTTGTATAATGACCATATAATCCATGTTTTCTTATTGAGATGTCCAGAAAATTTACCGCTTCATTTTCTTCTTTACAGTTTTCTATTAATTCCAATTCCGGTGGGTAGAAAGTGAAATCGAAATTGGTGGTGTCTTCATAACACCCCATCGTCAACAAACCGGAAATATGGTATCTCTGACAAAATATGGGTTCCTTTTTCATATGTTGAGAGATATATATCAGCCAAGATTGATGACAGGCTCCTCCCATTGAAATTCCCTTTATTTGTCGGTAATAATTTTTTCCGTTATGTAGAATATTTTCTACATAACGTTATGTAGAATATTTTCCTTTAAGGAAAATATTCTACATAACGGAAAAAATTATTACCGACAAATAAAGGGAATTCCAATGGGAGGAGCCTGCTCATCAATCTTGGCTGATATATACCTCTCAACATATGAAAAAGGAACCCATCTTGGGTGGATTAGTTAGAATACAGAGAATCATCAACAATGACGACATCCGTATTGATTTTGATAGGGCATTTCTACAACAAGCATATCTACAGCAATACCCCATTCCTTTTATGCAACATTATATTAATAATTTCTATGGTAATAATAATGAATATTGTTCAAAGTTAAAAGCAATTTTATCTCAATTTGGTCGATGAAGGTTCGCATACAATGAATGACAGGACCGCAGAGTGATAACACGCAGATATATCAGGGTCATAGTTGTCTGAAAGACTTGTATGCCATACTGTAATGGACTGAACATCATCATTGGACTTTTCTTTTTTCAATGGTCTTGTGATGATTGTTATTGTCACTTCGGAGGTTGGCTTCAGCCAGGGCTGGCGTCCAGGAGTGCAATGCCGCGGCAATTATGGCATGCATGTTGACAACTGGGGTGTAAGGTCACAACCCCTTACCGCCATTAAGTAAGCTTCTCGCTAAGCCTTCCTTCTTCTTTTTTCCAATTTTTTACTTTTTATATTTATATATATATATATATATATATATATATATATATATATATATATATATATATATATATATATATATATATATATATATATATATAGTTTAATTAAAATATTAAAATTTTTCTTGTATATTCATAAGTGATTCAATATTTCCCACTAAACAAGGATAAGTTGTTCGTATTTTTCTCTATCGGGTTCGGAGATATAAGCGTCTGCAGTGTTTACATTCTTCATAACGTTCCGATTGCAGCCGAAAACCGCGGGCTAGACGTTATTCTTGTCAAAATGATGTTTATTGAAAGAAAGGAAATAAAAAGAATTATTAATTAAAATAATTAAACTGCTAAAATGCGGGAAGAAGTTTTTTCTAATTACCATAAAATTTCCATCTTCCTACCTTTTATAGTTTTGCAAAAAGCTTCATAAAAATGGCAAAGTTAACTAGGAAATAATATGATTTTCCCGGTAGTTAAGAAAATGCAGCAGAAAGTAACCATTACTTAACTCGTTACAAATCGCAACAGCAGCTTTTAGCGCGGCCTTTGCTTTTCTAATATTAAAAATTTAGGAGTTGATCGCACAAAGTATTACAATGTACATAAATTTTAATAATAATAATTTTTTATATTTTTCACTGGAAGTAATTGCAGATTGGCACAAAGAATTTTAAACTTGTGGGATATTTCTAGAAACAAGCAAATTAACAAAAATTCTAATAAAGCCAATTTCTGTTCTATTATTCATCCTAACGAAGATGGCCTATAAAACCGCCTACAAAAAAATTTTCACGATATGCAGTGTTTAAAAGGACGGATCATCTTCATGTTTATGGGCGCTATAATTGACATTTTAGGTTTCCAGCACAGACATTATATCTTTTAGAAGAAAACTCATAGAAAACATAGCATATACTATTTTTATACTCATTTTATGTTGTGTATATTTTGGTGGTAGGAGAAGGGGGGGTACAGTCCCTGTGGACGGCCTCTGGGTTCCGTTCTAAATTGGGGGGTACTGTCCCGGCCGTTTAAACAAATACCTTACACCGTTGGGTAGGTCGGACGTTTTGGATCGATAGAAGGAAATTCCCTGGACTCCTGCAGACGAGCAATTTCCAGTTCCCGCTCTTCTCAAGGAGAGTTATATGTAAATAACCTTGCCGCCCAACCGAGACTCGAACCCTGGATCTCCGAACTAAAAAACCGAAGCTCTACAGTTAAGCTATTGGGACAATATTACAAGTTCTTATCTTTGAAGTAGACTCTGCACCTACTAGGATCACTTGAAAACCTTAGCCATCACTGTACTAACTTGCAGGGTTAATTTGTTTGGGTCCCATTTTAAAATACCTTGTTACCCCAGCCATGGCTTGAGTCACGATCTTCATACTGAGCAGCCGATATTCTCCCAGTTGAGCACGAAATTACAATCTCTTTTCGTTGAAGTGGACTTTACAAGTATTATATCTTTAAGAAAAGCGAATACACAATAGAGAAAACAAATATTCTTTCTGGACTTGTACACTCAAACTCACAAAACCAGTGCAATGTAAATGAATACTGATGAATTATTTATTGTGTTTTTATCTTACGCTCCAATTACATCAAAACATAATGATATCTTTCATCAAAGTAGCATATTCCATAAGCAGGTATTTATTTGTAGCAAACGTAATTGTCATTCATTCCCTAAAACACTGCGAGGCCTATTATTTACAGAAATTATTACTTTTTGATACGCTAACATTAATAAAGTTACCTGCGGGTTTGTAGAGATCACGTAGACACAGTTCCCGATGTCCTTCAGTTATCATTTTCTCTCCTCCTTTCCTCTCACTTATTTTATAATAATCTCCAATTGCTGTGCAAAAGTTAATGTATCTACCATGACAAGTTTGTATGAAATGTGTTTCCCCTTCCTGTGTGTTTCCTCATATTGGTATGCTATTGTTCTGGATTAATAAGCTCATTTTTCCAAAACTTATTGTTTTCTACTATATGTAACTGCATTTTTTTTCTTTTTTAGCTTTATTTGGATTTAAAAACCTGTTTTCCCAAATGTTCATTTTCGGTTTCTAATGAAATAAGCTAATTTGGATTTCGTAAGTGGTTATTTTGTCGTCTTTATGTATTTTTTTTTAGATGCTTCTTCATTTTATTGTCGTATGTACTCAGAGTTACATTTCACTGTTATTTGAGTACATATATTGTATATCTTCGTACCACTTTGTTTTATTCCTTCGTAAAGTTTCAATCTAATTTTTAGAACTTTCAGTTAAGCAACGTTTCCGTTTAAGTAACTTTCTTCCGTTATTGTTTACAACCTCTTGTGTGCATTTTTATAAACTCACAAAAATTTAAAAGGTAAAGTTGGAACTTTGAGCAGCGCAATAACATTACCAAAGGATACGATTTACATTTTTTTATACTTTTATTTTAGAAAATAATTGTGGTATATAAAGCAACTCTGCTTTAGAAACTTAATTATAGAAGGGATTTATCTATTTAATAGATTAAAGGAATGAAATTAAATTACAAAACTATTGTAACTTCTGCTGCTGATAACAGCATCCACGGGCAGGTTTCGCCTTTTCATACTCTTCTCAGCATGGAAGACCAGCAATGATAGAGACAAAACATACTATGTGCCACAGTTTTGCGAACCTCTGTGGAAACCGATGAATCCCTTTTTACCACGCAGCTGGCATCTAATTTCATAAAGATTGAGCTTGAATTGCAGTAACTAAGTTCATAATCACAGAGCTGTTCTAAAAGGGGCGTTACCAAAGTTAAGATTATCTCGGTAAACTTAACTTAAATTGTATGTCATCATTGCTAGGGCATTATGATACAAATTCCATATGTTTATTGCAAGTTATTTATTAAATCTGAAACTTATCTGAAGCAACAGAAAAAATTACTGTCACATATTTCACCATTCCAGTCTTATGTTTTTTTTTTCGTGGTTGATAGTGTGGTACCGTAAAAGGAACCATAACTTACTACTAGGGTCCAGTGGGATTACTTGTTTCCGCGATTTTCAATTTCTATCAAAGAAACATTACGTTGATTTAGCGAAAAGTTACGAAAATGTTTTTCATTTTAAAACTGTTGGTGGGAGGCTCATCGCTGTTTTCATTGGAATTGAGACTATTGAGATGTTGATTAAGATAGCTGAAGAATTCGTTGGAAGGCCTGAAAAAAATAACTTATTCAAGTAGATTTCCTATGCTCCTGGTAAGAAAATAATTCCTTTTATTCTATATTTTACATATTTTCGTTCAAATAAAAGCGGAAAAGATTGTTATGTGCATACAATAACTTTTTTATCATCGCATCTTATTGCTTTCCTTATATACATAATGTATAAAGAAAGTATCGTGACGGGGCCGAAAATTCGAAATCGAGTTTTCGCCGGGAAAGCACGTTTCAAGCATCCCTGATCACGAATCAAACATTTTTGAAATGATGTCTGTGTGTGTGTGTGTGTGTGTGCGTGTGTGTGTATGTGTATGCGTGTGTGTGTCAGTGAGTCTGTGGAGACGATAACTGACGAACAAATGGACCAATTCGAACGAAATTTGGTACACAAATCACAATCCATAAACACTGGAATCCTAATGTTTTTATACGCAATCGAATGTTCAGAACCCCCCTAAATTTTCGAGTGAAATTTTGAAAAAATCGTCAAAAAATCAAAACCACTAATAAAGTTACGCAAATAAGCATTTCTTATGTAATTTTTCATTAGAAAACGATTAGCATAAATTTTAGAACGCTAACATAAACCGTTCTCGAGATATTGCACATTTTTCAAAAAAATTATCAAAAAGTCATATAAAATAAAAAAAATATTTCCTATTGAGAAACATGTTCAATTTTCATATGTAATACCATGCTATAAATTTGGTGACATCATTCTCGTGGATCTAGCTCGTTCCATTCATGAAAAAGACTGAGTAATACTTTTGTATTTAAACGTCAATAGTCATTCATCTGCTGTAAGAATAACTTATTTCTTCGTCCATAACGCTTGGCGAGATTTTGGCGACGAATTTGGTGGAATGTCGCCAACTTGACGACTTTTTTAAATGTTGCTAAATTAACGAAAAACTCGCCAAATGGATAAAAATGACGCTAAATCAATGGCGACTCGTTGATGATGACGACATGGAAAATGACGACTCGTTGGCGAAAATTCAATATCTTGGAAAGAATACAAATAACTATTATAAAAAGAATCTATTTTTTCACTGTAAAAGTAGTAAATTCATTGCATTATATAAGGAAAGTCATGTGCTGCCCACATCGGATTTTTTAGTTTGTATTTGCATTTGCATATATACCTATTCACCTTTAGCAGTAAAAACCAGGAAGTAAAAACTGGTTTAGTTCTAGTTGGGTTTTTATCATGCTTTGATTAGTGCAGTATATGCAACAGTGCAGTATATGCAGCATCGTTTAATACGTGTAGCAACATAAGGATTCCAGCTACTTATCTAACAGTGTATCCAAACAAATTATGAGTAGCAGTAAATTTTACTTTACATTGACCAGGAAATCAATTTAATAGCGTTTAAATCTGAAGCAAGCTATGTATGTATATTATATTAAGGAAATTTTAGATTGCTTACATTATTGAGGGGGTCAAATGCTGATTTATATCTAATTCATTCTGGAACTGGCATTTCCTGAAAGCCAAAATTGGTATTAAGAACATTCAAACTACATCCTTGTTTGTTTAATAGCCAAAACAGAACATTTGGCATATAATTAAAACATTATGCGTGTATTTTGTTTTAGCCTATCCAATTTTAAATTCGTCTTTTAGAAAATGAAACAGCTGCATTTGGTGAATAAAGAGATAAAGCTTATCTTTTCCAAAAATAATAAATCTGCTATTTCATCTGCTTTTATCAATATGCTTTTGTTGGAATCAAATAAAATTCTCTTATCTAAAGTTCAAGCGCCCTCTAATCTAATTCACGTCACATATAAGCATTCGAAAAAAATCTTATCATACTAACTGCATGTTCTTTACATGCAAATTTAACCCCTCTTGCCATTTTGTAAATAGTTCAAGTAAAATAATGTTCTTCACACCTCTTACAGTTACGTTTCTTGTTTTGTGCCTTACGTGTTTGATTGTGTGGTATTGGAAGAGAAACTCTAATTTGCCACCTGGACCGTGGGGATTGCCGATTTTCGGGTATTATCCGTATTTATCAAAGAAGCCATATCTGGATTTTGAAAAGTTAGCGATACGTTATGGAAACGTTTTCAGCTTTAAAACTGCTGGTGGAAAACTATGCGTTGTTCTCAATGGAAACAAAACCATCAAGGATATCTTGATCAACAGAGCCGAAGAATTCATTGGTAGACCCAAGGAGAGTAACTTAGTTAGTTGGATAACAGATAGTCTAGGTAAGTAAAAATACACTTTTTAATTATTGCATACTAGAGGGCACTATCTTCAGAGGTTCTCTATGATATTCTAGCGAATTCCCTGTAATATGCATGAACAAGAGGCCATGTTATGAATAAGAAAATTCCTAAAACACTTAGAACTAACAATATTGTTCTGGATTGAACTATTTTTATGTATTCACAAAACCCGACTGTAGAAAGCGTTATAAAAACCTCTGTGTTTTAAAGTCACCTGTGTTCTCATGTTATGCAGTGCATTTCAAAATGATAGAGGCATCCATGTACTCGAAAATAAAATATATAAAAAATTTACAAACCATATATTAAGTACCTTGCTGTAATAGATTGCATATTTATGGATTATAATCATCAAAAAATAAAAATATTTTCCAAATATATAAAAATATTTAGTTTTCACTGAAATATGGTGTTACGAAATCATATATATGAAAGCGACATCAATATAAGGCTTGCTGTTCGAAAGCAACAAATGGCGCTTCTGCATACAAAAATTAAAGTATGCAAATAATAGAGTCTGTATAAGAAAGCTTTCCCCGTGCGTTTAGTTTATGTTCGTTATTAATTTAGTTGTGTCTGTGAAATGGGTTGGGAAAAGGTAATAAGCGTGTTCGAAAAATTGCAAGTTGTTGTTTCGCCTAATTAAAACCCAGTGGAAGATATGTGGTGCTTTTGTGGTAAAGCTGTTTATGAAAATAAAAAGCAATATATTTATTGGCTAAATAGTTCAACTCTCCCAAAATTAAAAAAGTAATATAAGAATATTTTCAAATTAACACGTTAAGTGCTGCGTCAGTCACCGATGACTGACAATATATTTCCCGTTCAGGTCGCGTAAGTTACCGTTGACTGACGATATATAATCTAAAAATTTATTTTCTTATACTAAAAATTAAAGTTTGAAAGTTATAAAAAAATGTATCTAAATATTATTTCTTACCAGAAAAATTATTTTAATGGGTATCGTTGAAACACTGGTTACACATAAATGGTTGTCCTGTGCAGGTTTCAAAAAGTGTTGTTACTTGTTTTGTCAACTTTCTGGCAATAATTCTTCCGAATCATGCTGCATTATCTTCGTAGCATTTCTTATAATATCTTCGAACTTTTGGTGCTCTTCCAGTTTTTTTTAGTATTTTGTGACGAGATATTTGAGGTTTATTGACAATATTGCTACTAGGAATTTCTTCATCCCAGCAATTTGAAAGATAGACAGATAATATCTTTCGAAATTCAATGATACTCATATTCTTTTTGGCAATATTTTTAAATAAAATGCGAGCATTTAGAACAGAGGTATTTAGTAGGAGCTCAGAGACTAGCCGTAATATCACAGTGTGAAAGGAAAGGAGAACAAAGCTGGCTCGGCGCTTAAAATGTTAAAGGCTGCTATAATACTCTGGGAGAAAGTAGATCAACTAGTGTTACTTACTGAGACTAGAAAGTTCCATGCCATCTCGTGTTTTCCCATTAAAAATCTGGTATATATACTGTATATTAAGTTACATGCTCATGTGATTTCGCTAATCAATGTTGCGTAACTATGCATAACTACGATGGATCTCAAACCTTTTTTCAGTACACCAATGGGCTGTCTAACTATAAACGTAACTCCTCCACAAACATTAGAATTTGCTATAGAATTGAAAATATTCCCTAACAAAAATGCTACAGCAGTATTTGAAATATAATTGCTACTTATTTATATTTATATGCTTAAATTTGAATGAAAAAATTATCAAATAAAATTGAAGTGCCTTCATTTGTATTATACTTATTTATGTTAAATATTATACATGTTTCACTAAACATTTGGACCTCGTTAATAGTATAAACACAAATAATTCGATAAGTTCTAAATATTAAAAAAATTGTAACAAATCAGATACTAATGTTAATTAACATTATTAGACACTAACAAAACGTAACAGAAAATATCAAAATTTCTATGTTTCTTATACTTACAACTCAACAGCGTTATTGTTACAAAATTATTTTAAAATTGAGGTTTGTACTTATTCAATATTGCATTTTTCTAATTAATTTCGAATGTAATATTTACTTCATTTCTAAGTAAATATTAATATTTAAAATTAGAAGCTAATTTTGGGCCGCAATATATATTTTAAATGCATGTCACAAAGCATATCTGAAAACATGTATAATCGTTATATGAACGATATTTCTATTAAATTTTAATTCATATAGTTTAAAATGCATGTCAACACTTCAGAAAAAATATTATTATAGAGAAATTATAAGAAAGAAAATAATTCTGGTAAATATGATTAAAGAAAATTTCACGAAACTGGTTGCATATTACTAGAAACACTAGATATTTTTGATCTTTTTGAACTGATAAATTGTCAAAATGCATGTGGTTCTCAATGATACAAAGTCATATCAAAACAACATTAAGCAGTTTCAGAAGCAAGAAATCAAGCAATCAAAGAGTTTAAAACTAAAAAGTAAGTTGACAATGGTGAAATAAATCGCTGCAGGTGCCAGGGTTGGGTAATAACTGATTAAAAGTAATGGTGTTACTTGTAACGGCGCTCTCGTGTGATAGAGAACTATACTCTTTACTTAAAAAACATTAACTGTATTCAAAGAAAGTACAAAGTATTCGTTGCTTTTTCAGAACACCCGATAACTCTTCTTTTTATTCACAAATAATTAACCTTCACAGTTACCACATTTTATCTTAACATGAGATATTTTTTCAATTAGCATAACTTCATATATTTATTGTGCATCATTTGTCCTCCATTTTTAATTTTTTCATATGAAAAATAATCAATATACCTCAACAATATACATCTTGTTGAGGCATATTGATTATTTTTCATATATCGAGTCTTTCCTCGGTTTTAGTCAAAGATTTGCTTTTAAAATATTCACTAATAGGGGAAATTTAGAGCTATATGAATCTGTTTGGTAAAAATAATCTACTTTCTGCTCTATTTTGCATTCCAATTTTAACAAAAAAAAAACTTTAAATACTTGTTGAAATACTTGCTAAATGCTAAAAATATTTGGACTGTAATATTGAGATATTCAGATTTTCAAATATAAGTATCATAAAATATTTTATCGACTAACTTGCAAATTGCTAAATAGAGCAACTTATGATATGTTTCGAAATACAGGATCTTTGCAAATTTAATGACGTCGTATAATATAACTTTATCTGATTAATATCCCACTATATAACTTTTTGAAGTTATGTATATATAAAAATGTTACATTTGCACTGTATTTTCAAAAGAGCATTAAGTAATCTATAAAAGAACGTTTTAAATGTAACAGCAACTTATAACGTCCCATTCCATTATGAACTAACAGTAATTTACTAGTATTTTAAAAGTCACTTTACCCAACCCTAGTAAGTCTACACAGTGAAATTTATAAATATATTGCAGACCTACTATTTTTATATTATACAATATACCATAATTTATTATTACAGGAGTAGCTCAAGAAGAAGGTCAACCATGGAAAGAACATCGTCATTTTTTCTTACAAACTGCCAAAAACTTTGGTTTTGGAAGACAAAAATCCGAAGAATTGATCCACGAAGAGATCAAGACATTAGTAAAAGACATGAAGAAAGCGAATGGACAACCAACAGACTTTAAAATCCACGTTTCTTACATTGCCAACAGTGTTATCTGCCAAATTTTGTTTTCCAAAAAATTTGAGAAAAATGGGGGATACTTTGAAGAAATTGCTGATGCCGCAACTAATTTGGTCGAAATTTTTGCTGACCAGCGTTACATGTTAGTTGGACCGATATACCAGTAAGTTTTATACTGTTAATTCTTGACTTTAAAATTTTTGTGAAATTTTAAAAAATATTTTGAAGAAAAATATTGAAAAAATTAAGCTACAAAGTACCTTATTATTCGGTCGTAATTCGTAAATAAAAAAAACTTCTTTAAAAAAAGTTTCTTTACCGAGAGAAATAAAATTTAAATTTTAACAGCTATCTTAAAAATTGGAGTCCGATTCAAGCAAAATTTTCTCAGAATACTTATAATTACACATTCGTGAAATCAAAATTACCTATACAGGGTGTTCCAAAAGCATTGGGCTCGACTTTTAGTCCATAAATATTGAACTTAGAAATATAAAATAATTTACAAAGTTGCGTAAAAAAAGGTACAGAATTTTATGTAACCGATTGAAATTTTCAGAGGAATTAAACTTTAAGAAATACCAAATTTAAATTTTTATATGGCCGCCGTACAAAAATATTTCCAATGAGTAAAATGTGCCCCATACATTAATAAGATGATGTACAAAATTTCAGCATTTTATCATAAAAAGTCTCAGAAATAAGAAAAGACAAAAATACTAACTTGAACCACTTTTCGATGCATCGACATGAGTTCTCAGAGGAGAAAAATCATGTCGGCAATTGCGTTTCAGAGGTTATACACAAATTACGAAAGAAAACAATGATTACATAAATACATAATAATTTTGCTATTTATTGGTATAAAAGTATCTACACTGTGTATAATTAATAATTTTACACAAAGATTACAAAGCTTGATCAAAATGTTTTCCATCCATGCCAAAGATCTATGAAAGATAAGAGGCAGATATTATTTACCTATGATGCATTTCTGCTCTGCGTCATTTGCACTTTTGCTGTAAACATTTGCATTTTAATTTGTGATTAATCCCTCACCAACTTTGTTTAAACATATCTCTGGGATTTTCTTATGATAAAATGCTGAAATTTTGTACATCACCTTATTAGTGTATGGTGCACATTTTACTCTTTGGAACCGGTTTTGTACAGGGGCCATACAAAAATTTGAATTTTGTATTTTTTCCATTTAATCCCCTGAAAATTTTTATCGATTTCATAAAATTCTGTATCTTTTTCTACGCAACTTTGTAATTTATTATATATGTCTAAGATCAATATTTAAGGAATAAAAGCCAAGATCAATGTTTTTGGGACACCCTGTATAAAATTCAGAAATAATTTTACCCTTTAAACCACAGTTCCTGTCGGGAAAAACGACTGGTTTGTCGATCATCACTCGTATCTCTTAGAATAGAAAAATCGTCTGTTAGATTAAATTTATTTTAAAATGGTAAAATTTTAACCGGATTTCGAAATTCATAATTTTAAACTTAATTTTAATTTTAAAAACATCTCGACGTGGTATATTGTCCCGGTAGTTCACCTTCTCCTGTACAGAATTTCGTTGCTTTGATTTTTCATTACAGATGACACAGATAGACGGACAAACATATTTTTTTTATTGTATAAGGTGTCTGAAATATATTTATGTGTGTTTAGTAAACAATGGCATCAAGTGTCTGTCGAAAGGGTCGTGATGACTGAACCCCTGCATCTTAAGGGACCCCACACTACAAATGTAATAATAATAATATGTTACTATCAAAAGGAAATACATAAGAAAGTAATGTGGGGGGGTGTATGTACCTAAGCATGGCGCTCTGATATGATTTAGCCATTACGGGTAATAAATATACAAATGTATTAGTACTAGTATGTTTTGAAGCATTGGAATTTTATCATATAAAAATATACTTAATGCACAACTAAATAAGTGTCAGAAGCCATTGTCTTCTGACAATAAGGCAGGAGGATCAAATATGACTCGCTATCCCAATATGGTTCATCTTCGTATTTTCGGTAAGTTTCCATGGAATCCGTCAGATTGCGCCATAAAATAGACCTTTATGATGATAGAGAATGAGCTTGCACAGGCCAGTTGAATTCGATTTACATAAATGACATTAACAGTTTTAGTGAGATTTTCATAAGAAAGATGTTTTATAATTTTTTGAATGTCAGTAATATTTCGTATCATTGTTTTTGTTAATATTAATCTGATCTAAAACTGGATATTTTAGCTCCGTTAACTTATTTTAGGATACAATTAGTGCTTTTATCATATCTGATTATTCCAGCAGGGGTGAAAACAGAAAATATCAGAAGTGCGCAATATGGCCAGGCCAGGTCAGGTTCCTATTCCATGACTTCAAATTCTATCACCTACAGCAATAGACCAAGGGCTATTTCCTTGGCCCAGATGTGAAATCTCACATTATTAAGCAGCTTGATTTATTATAAACTTTGATGGTCTATACTACATGCATGTATCTTAAACTGTAATGTTTGTAGTCATTTTTAAATTGGAAAATTTTCGGAAATTTACATTTCATATGATCTGGTTTTCAACTTTATGTCTGCTTTAGTTACTGTAATTAAGATATTTTGTGAGTTTTGCTACTGCCAGGAGTTTTTTTTCGCAATTTTTCTATAATTTACAAAGTGGGCACCCTGCTCCCAATATGGTCCATAATGTCACTTTTCATATTTCAGCTTATTGCAATTCTCAAGTGACATTCACAGAAATCATATATATATTTATTTGCCCACTTAACCCTTATAACTAACCACTTCGTCATCTCTTCAAAAATATTTTGTAGTCGATAACAGTCAAATCTTAAGTGGGCCATAATTGAGCCTCCTACCTTGTAATGGAGACAAAATTCCAAAATGTAAAAAACGAAAAAAAAATGCTAGTTGTGCGCATGACAGAGTAATAGTGCATGGAAATAAAGTATATAGATACTAAATCAAATGAAGGAAACTTTTGTAGGATATTATACAAATGCCACAATTTGTCAAATTGTCGAGCGTACCAATGTTCTTGCTGCCACTGAAAATATCGGCTATTCCATTTCGAAAAGCGCATAATAAACACGAAACCTGTCCGTAGATGGCGTTATTTGTAATGACAGTCTAATTATACCATTGAAATAATTTTCCTATAACACTTTTTAAAGTTAATGTTTGAAATTTTATTTACTTATTAACACAATCCTATTATCATCCAGGTACGTGGTTATGAAACTCTTTCCCAGTACTGTAAGAATTCGCAAAGCGAAGAAGCTATTCCAATCTATAATGAAAGAAATACTGGATGACCACATAAAGACATTTGACCCCGAGAACCTTCGCGATTATGTGGATGCCTACTTATACCAAGCTAATAAGCTTGAAAAAAGTGGCGAAATGAACCATTCTTTCACAAGTAAGTAATCCCATACTACTACAACTTTTAAACTGTTCTGCATTTGTTCTGTCTTTTTCCTATATTTGTTTCTTCTGTTCTCCCATTTACTATCTTTGTTCATTTAATTCTTTTTTTCTTTCTATATTCTATATTTCTTCTATTTTAGTTCTTTCATTGCTGTATCTTTGCTCTTTCAATTTGTTCTGTCTTTGTATTGTCTTTGTTCTTTGATTTTTTTCTTTCTTTGATCTGCCTTTCTTTTTTCTTTGTTCTATCCTCAAATTATTTTATCATACGATATAAGTAATTTCTCAATAATTTGAAATCAACTAATTCGAAACGTTATGAGACGAACTATGATTACGATTTGCGACTAAGCTCGACGAAACAAAACGGAACCTTAATTGAGTAATTACTTTGCTCGAAACAAAATATAAACAAATCTTTAGCACTTGTAGTGTTGCATAGGAGTTAGCACATCTCAACAGATTATTACTGAAGTGGGAAATAGCTATATTATTTTCCACTCGACTTTTTCATACATTGATATTCCATATAGTTTGGGTCCACTTGTACCATTTGTATCTCAACGAAAAAAAATGTATATTTTTTTAAGTTTTCGTTCGTAAGATATTTTTTGACAAATATTTTTAACAAATATTTTATCAAATTTGGCAACAGGAAAATTACGCTGATCAAATAGATGTAATTAGCTGTTTGTATTATCTATTATATTATTATTTAGATCCGTAGCGTCATTCAAACTCGATTTGCTAAGTAGCCCTAAGTACACTGGTGTCCTAAACCTAAGGACGGAAACTACATCTGATGATTACAATCGAAAATTCAGACAAATCAGCTTGTGGCAACTTACACAACTGGAAGTTTCGAGTATAGAAAGTAGGTAGGCATGCAAAGTTTCGTATTGCGTGCATAAGGGTCATATTGCAGCACTTACGTGATAAAAGACTAAATGTTACGCTAAGAGAATTGTGTTTTCAAATGTGGTTGCCTTGTAATATTGTTTTGCGAATGTGTAATTTTTCAGGCTTGGATGTTTTGTAATATCTCAAAGAACTATTGGAAGGCTTGAAGTACGTCGCAGAATGACTGATATTGCAGAGAGGTTGATGGTATCTTACATAACGTCGTTATTTCCAGACTTTGAGAAGTGTTTCAAATCAATGAAATGTATTCACGTATTCCCATTCTTGCTAGGAGGTCGTCCTCGATCTAACACGGAACATGAAGATAATGGGTTTGGTTATAACAGCAAAACTCAAACGACGCAACACATTAGTTAGCTTGCAAGTCGACTCCAATCAAATACAGATGCGCAGATACCTTCACAAATTGTGCCAAGACATCTTTGACAAGTAGGGATACACCCCAACTCTTGTAGGCTGCGTCTGTTTATCAAAAGCTTATCGATTTCAGTGGTGTCAAATTCATTGGGCGAATCACCAAAGGACTAATGCATTTATCACAAATTAGAGTCATTTTAGTCTATCTTCAAATTCTATAGACGCTTGTCGTCCTGACATGAAAGGGGTACTACATGTCATCGCGAAAATGTTCTTGAAAGCGGCAGATACGACCGTGTTTAGATCATGGTATTGGAAAGCATTATGCTTAAGATATGTATCAAGTTATAAGTGTTGGACTGGTGAATGCTATTTCAACGAAATTCTTCAACACCATGTTGGTATGTTCCGTGGTACTGTAGATACTAAATTTTTTTAAAGATGATAATACCATGCCTCATCGTTCATGAACAGTGTAGATAAATCTGGAGACAAAGGCTATTAATCAAATCAAATTGACATAGAACACGTTTGGAATGCAGTAGGGGGTACATATTGCTGATCGAATCTCCACTAAAACAAATAGGACTTTATCCTTGCTCTAAAGGAGCAGTGAGACAGTTTGCACAAAGAGCTCCTGGATCAGTTGGTGTTATGTATGACACGCCGTTGTGAGAGCTACACGCAGTATCGCAGTAAAGGGTGGACATATTTTATACTGAATCCTCTCCACTTAGATTTTTGTAAGCACTGTTTGTACATGAATTCTGCAACTACGTCCTTAGAAAATTTGTAACTTTTGAAATAAATATAAGCATACTGCAAGTAAATTTGTACAAAATGTATAACATGTTTTATACAATATAATTTATTAGTGTGCTGACAATAAATGTATGTCCGTCTTTGGTTACAGTCATGAAAATATTTTCACTTCGGTCTCAGGTTTTGGACGCCAATGTAGTATTATTTCACCATAGCAAACAATCATAAGTCGAAATTAATATAGTAATACGATATACAAAATACTCTATCTAGTTACATGTATTTTTATTTTATAACGATATACTGATTCGTTCTTGTTCATATTATCATGGGCGCGCTTTACAAAACTGCACATAAACACACACAAACGACATCTTTCCGAAAGTAGTTTATTTAGGAGTTTTTAAAAAGTTATTTTACATCAAAATCTAATCTTTAAAAATTTAAAAAATAATACTTTATGCAACAGTATTAAATGCAAACATTAATTAATATAGTTTATGCCGTATATATTGATTATATATATATATATATATATAATGTGATTCTACTGTATATTGGTAACATTTAACAATATTTTATTATGACCATTTTTTATTTAAATTATTGATTGTGATTAACCTCTATTCATAGTCACACAGACATAAAACTGCTGCTTGTGAGAATAACACTTTTGGTACTTCCTTAAAGAAAGCAGACATATGCAAATTACGTGACAAAAACTTCCTCGAAATAATTCCTGTCACGTAATTTGTATAGGTATGCTTTCTTTAAACAAATACTAAAAGTGTTACTATATTCGTAATATTTAACAATCTATTTTTTTTTTTTTGGTCTTCAGAAGAGAGATTGTCAGGAATTTCTCAAAATTTCATGATGGAAGGAACTGAAGCAATTAGTGGAACTGTTATTGAACTCCTGGATGCTGCCAGTCAACACCCAGAAGAGCAGAAATTGGTTCAAAAGGAACTGGATTCGATAGTGGGTAGGGAGAGACTACCATCTTGGATGGATCGCCAAAAGCTGCCTCATCTGGAAGCCTTCATTCAAGAGTTGTACAGAGTGAACATGCCTTTTAAAATATCAACGCATTATTGCAACTTTGGTGAGCATTTCATTCTCCGAATTATTTGTAATTACAAATATCTGCAATGCTGCACTCCACTCAACTTTCATATTCATATTCCATTTATTGATCAGCTCCATTTATATCATAATTCGTATCGACGCCACTAACCTGTTGCCAACTTCTAACATAATAAAAGACGTTTTTCTTTCAGTCTATATATGTAACCTATATATGTCTATATATGTAATCTATATATGTCTATATATGTAATCTACTTATGTATATATACATATATGTAATATGTAGCTGAAAATTGAAGAGTCGAACAGAGGTGAAAGTTGGTACAGAAATATTCCCCGAACGATGTACTTCAGAGAGATTTTATTTTTAATTCAAATTAGTTTCTTAGTAATTTTATGAAGCGCGATTTTGAACTATTTGCACAAAATCGGTTCCTTGGCGATCGAAAATGTTCCATTGTACCACTACGAAACAATTTGTATAACTTTAGATTATAATTTCTCCGAGCATATTCTTATAGCTAAGGAACCAGTAATTCTAAAGGAATTGAAAATGGAAAATCACTTAAAATACAAGCATTAAAGCTTTACATGTGGACAAACCCTAGGCTTAAACAAATGAATTGTTCATTTCAATAAAAATCTTCGTCAAATCCAAGTATTTTATTAAAATAAACATAAAATGCATGTTTCTGATAGTGATAGATTATATCTATAAACATTGATAACTGGGACGACATGTATACAGATTGAAAGAGACCAATGTTGCAAAGCGCAAAAAATAAAAAGTTGAGAACTGCTGTTGCCAATCGTGAAAAATAAATAACAGTACAACGAAAAGGTTATAAAATGTGATATTCAACAGTAAGAGCTACAAAATAATGGGACAGATGATAATAGAAAACATTGAGGCTAAAATATAAGGGGATGCAAATACATGGTAAGGGTTATTCAAGAGAAAGTGGATGTCTGGCTTATATAAGATACTAAGGGGAGGATTTAAATATATTCAACCATTCCAAACTTTTTAACTGTACCATTCACTAAATATGCTGGATATTTATATAATTTGCTGTTTGAGGGTAATGCCCTGTTATAGGGCGAATGTCACTTCACTGCACATTCATTGTTATTGCTTTTCAATGATTAAATATCCACCTCATTGCGGACTCTTCAGAACATGTATATACCAAAAAAAGGATTGTCTCTTAAAAGGCCCCTTCCCTTACTACCAGCATCGGTGCTTTTGCCCCCAGATAAACAACTAATTTTATACTACATCTGCACGGATTATTTATTTCAGAGGAAACGTCGATACAAGGATACAGAATTCCTCGCAGGACAATCATCGTTGCGAATCTGTGGACTGTCAATAATGACTCTGCTCTTTATCCGGAACCGGAGAAGTTTAACCTGAAAAGATATGTTGACGAAAACAGCAAGAAAATCAAAACGGACGGGCCCTACCCATTCGGAGTTGGTATGTATTATTTACACAGTATATATATATTTTTTTAGTATAATTGTCAGTTAGTCGCAGAAAACGGAAACAATTTCTTAAGGGGTAGATCAGCCGTTAAACATAAAGAATTTTTTTTTTTTAGTTTTTCTATGATGAATATGTCAAGCTTATTTTTAAAAATAATTATCAAAATATTTCCATTAGGATATGCTTTATAATAATATTAGGAAAGCAGTAGTTGCACAGATCAAACAGCCACCATGACTTAGAGATGGTTTACCTCAAAACTGTTACTTTCAACTTTATCAGCATTGTAGCGTCAAAACTTAACGCGGAATATTTGAACTTTATATTCTATTGTACTATTATGCTCATATATACTTATTCCAGCTAAATTTAAATAACTATATGTCAACAAATTTTTATGTGAAAATAAATTTCGATATTATGATTTGGTATTTTTAGTATTTATTCATAAATTTGCCTAATTTACCCCTTACGATCATATATATCTCTATCTATATTTATTGATGACAAAAATTTCGCCACACTATTGTTTTTCGGAAAATATCTATATATCGAGCTCAGATGATGGCTGATATGGATTCAGTATCAAATTCTGAAAGGGGTAAGGGGTGATTAAGAATTTCCACTTATTATTCTTTATTCATTTCCGATTCAAAAATGTCTATTGTTTTGAATTAAACATCTATTGGCTATAAATAGAGCTTTGATAATGATTAATATGGATTCAGCATTAAATACTGCACGGGGAAAAAGAAGATCACTAAGAATTTCCACTTCCAGTTCTGGCGCTATTAATTCAGATTGAAAATTTTAGATTCATCTTGAAACATCTATTTCTCGGTATCTGCTAAAGATATAACTTAGATGATGACTGATATGGATTCAGTATGAAATTCTAGAATGGTTGGGGGGGGGGGGTCTAAGGATTTCAATCTTCAGTTCTTTTTCTACTTACAATCCAAGAAATATTTTTGAAATGTCTATTTCTCAAGATTGGTCATAGATAGAGTTTAGATGATGACCGATAGGTATTTAACATTAAATTCCAGAGGAGATCGAATTATTAACTAAATCTTTTCGCTTCGGGATTTTTTTCCCATCCGGTGCAAAATATTTTTCTTTTAACTTCTTTTTCACATGATGACTGATCTGGATTCAGAATCTAATTTCAGAGGGGGTAGCGGGTTTGAAAAGGATTTCTATTTCCGGTTCTGAAAATGGCACTTCCGATTTTTGTAAAAATTCGCATGACTGTAAGAAACTTGCTGCCCCAACCGGAAATCGAACCATGAATCTTTGTGCTGACCATCCGACGCTCTACCACTGAGCTACTGGAACGAAATTGCAAGCACTTATTTTCGTTACAATACACTTATTTAAAAATGATAATTCAATTTTATCAAACGGCAAACCTTCAGAATTTTAAATTAATGGTAATATTATTATAAATATATAACTATATACTCTCCGCCATTTTAATATGTATATATTTATCTTTTAACATGCATTTTACCTTTTAACATTACACATGTGTTTATTTTATTTTGAAGCACTAACGCACCAGTGAAAACGAGTAGATCAATAACGCAGACTTGATGAATGTGAACTTATAAACAATAGATTACACTCTTGAATTTTATGGAGCAGTATGTAAAATCATCTGTAAGAATTTGCCTCAAGAGATAAATATAAAGTTATTTCACATCTAAAGACCATATATATATGTATATTATACATCTATCCGTAGAAAATAGTGCTAAGCTCTTATATATAACATGCAAACCGATTGCATACCGTCATAAAAGACAAAGACATGCCACAAAATACTAAATTCTCTCTTTCTATTTTGACCATTTTTTCACATTCTTCTAATATCTTGAACCAGGGCCGGATTAACCACGGGGCCAACCGGGTCATGGCCCGGGGCCCCCGACTCTGGGAGGCCCCCAAGTGGCATGAAATTTATATTATATATAAATTAAAAATATAATATAAATATAATATTTTATGAATTAAATTTCGACTGTATAAACGTGTAACTTTTCTTCCAAAATAAAAATTTATCTTATACATTTTTCTAAATTAACTTTCGAAACACAATTTACAGTTAATAAAGTGTAACATACAGTTAATAAAGTGAAACATGCTTCACGATCCCTCTCAGGCTATGAAACGAGCATCGTACATAGAAAAAATCTGTTTACGTACATGAGGCGATGCAGAGAACAAGAACGAATAGACACAGAACTTGAAATCCATATGAACAAAGAAAGAGATTATTGGAGAGAAATATTGCGAAGAGTGGTCGAAGTCATAAAATTTTTAGCACAGAGGGGTCTACCATTTAGAGGTGAAGAGGAAAGATTTGGGTCAGCAAAAAATAGGAATAACATGGGAACCTTGGAATTAGTTAGCAAATTTGACCCGTTCTTACATGAGCATATTAAAAAATACGGAGTGGCAGGAAAAGGTTCGTTGTTGCTGTTGAGACCCAGACCGTCCGACCTACCAGAAAGGTGTAAGGTAACCGTTTGGACGGCCGGGAAGTGCCACCCAATTTAGACCGGAATCCAGTGGGGGGTCATCCACAGGGACCGTACCCTTCTTCCCCTACCACCAACCTCTCGGAAGGACTTAAGGACCCACATGTTTAACGTGATCGTACTCCGCATGAAAGGAAAGGGTAATGTGTCCTATCTTTCGTCAACAATTTGTGATGAGTACATTAACGTCATAGGTCAGAAGTTGTTTGCAGCAATTGTGGATGAAGTGAAACAAGCAAAGTACTATTCGATATCTGTGGACTCTACGCCTGATGTATCTCGCCTGATGTATAGAGCAACTGACTTTCATAATTAGATATGTAAGAAGTGACGTCTCTGTAGAAAGGTTTTTAAAGTTCATACCAATTTATGGACATAGTGCTGAAAATCTTTTCAATGAAGTTACTGGACTTCTGAAGGTAAACCAAATTTCCCTGTCTAACTGCAGAGGTCAATCCTACGATAACGCGTCTAACATGAGTGACAGGTACAATGGACTTCAGGCCAGAATCAAGGTGGAAAACCCTTTGGAATTATTCATACCATATGCAGCTCACACCTTGAATCTTGTGGATGTTAGAGCAGCTGAAAGCTGCAGAGAAGTTGCTGCATTTTTTGACTTCATACAGAATCTGTAAATCTATTTTAATTCCTCAACGCATCGATGGGGAATTCTCTCATCCATGTTAGGTTCAAAAAAGAAAATTCTGAAAAATTTATCTGATACCCGGTGGTCTGATAGAGCAGATGCAATCATAGCCTTGAAAGAGAGCTACCCATCTATTGAGGCAACATTAAATTCCATGTCATCAGACTTGTTTGAATCATCTGAAACGAGATTGAAAGCTGAAGGCCTAAAACAGTATATGGGGAGATTTCAGACATTCTTCCTCACATACTTTTGGTGCGATTTATTGAGAAGAATTAATAAAGTCAATACTTCTGTGCAAAAATCAAGTGTAACATTGCATGTCGCCGTGCAACTCCTGGAATCTCTCACATTGTGTATTCAGGAGAAGAGGGAAAACTATGATTGGTATGAAGCCTTGCCCAGATCAAAAAAAGAGCCTAATTACCAGGATTCCATAATCCGAACAAAAAAACGAAGTTCTAGATTGACATTTTATGATAACGAAGGTTCCCCAGATGTTGTTTTATCTGGTAAAGAAAATATGAAGATTGAAACTTTCCTTCCTTGGTAGACAGTTTAATCAAAAACTTGGATGCTCGATCTAAAGCTTACCGAAACATCTTTGAGATTTTTGGATTCTTTGAGGATCTACTTTTCTTAGAAGAAGAATCTGTAAGAAAGCATAGTGAATGTTTTGCAAATATATACAAAGATGATGTTGATGGAAGAGAACTTGCAGAAGAATGGATCCATATCAAAGTATACATTAATGCAAATTATCCTGAGACAGCAGTGCTCTTTATGGACATATCTGCTGATGACGAAGAAGAGGATAGTGATGAAGACGATGATAGAGAAACAGGTTCCAGATCCATCGAGTTCCAGATCAGATATATACAGGAGAAAAGAAGGAGACTGAATCTACAAAACTTTTAGAGCTATATGCATGAAAGTGGAATATCATCTGCTTTCCCTAACATAGAAATAGGGTTGCGAATATATAGTTGCATGATGGTTTCCAATGCAAGTGGTGAACGTTCATTTTCGAAGTTAAAAATTATGAAATCCGAAAAACGCAGTGTGATGAAGCAGGAGAAATTAAACGACCTAAGCATTTTAAGCATTGAAAACGAGTTACTTAAAGTAATGGACTTTAACGATATAATTGATGATTTTGCTACTAAAAAGTCAAGAAAAAAGATTGTGTAAGCCAGAATATGTCTTGAGTCTTCTTGTAACTTGTTTTTCAACAAATCGTTATGTCACAGTCCCATTTTCATATCTTGATATCCCCCCTTATATGTTGTAGAGAATGTAAACATTTGATGTCAAAAACAAATGTAACATTCGTTGGAATCATTCAACTGATGATTATTGAAACAATTTTAGCCATTTGTACATATTTAAGTATACGTTCTACAAGTTAGTACTATTACTGTACGTATATTATTGCGAAGAAAGAAATTTGCAAAATTTACAGTGAACAGGGGCCCCCTCTCTAAGTTCTGGCCCGGGGCCACAGATATGCTTAAACCGGGTCTGTCTTGAACTATGTTAAAATCATTCACATTTCGTGAATTATTTCGAAATATAATTTTTGTTATACTGTATAATATATTTTATTGCATTGACATGATTAATCTGCAAATTACATACAATTGTTAAATTACATTTTCTCTCTATTAAAATAATTAGAATTGCAAATCATTCAGCGTACAATTTTTTCTTTTATAAATATTCTAAAATTTTTTAATTGGAGCTGTATTACTTTGATATTAGAAGTTATCTGCCTCCAAGATAACTACTTCACCACAATCACCAATGATAATATACATAATTTTATTGCTTTGTTAAATCACTAGCCAACTATACAGGGTATCCCAAAAACATTGACCTCAGTTTTTATTCCTCAAATATTGATCGTAGACATATATAATAAATTACAAAGTTGCGTAAAAAAAGGTACAGAATTTTATAAATTTGATAAAAATTTTCAGGGGATTAAATTTGAAGAAACACAAAATTTAAATTTGTATACAGCTCCCGTACTAAAACATTTCCAATGAGTAAAATGTGCCCCATACGCTAATAAGGTGATGTACAAAATTTTAGCATTTTACCATATAAAGTCCAGAGATATGTTTAAAGAAAGTTTGTGAGGGATTAATCACAAATTAATATGTAAATGGTTTACAGCAAGAATGCAAATGACGCAACGCAGAAATGCATCATAGGCACATAATATCTGCCTCTTATCTGTAATGGATTTTTGGCATGGTTGGAAAACATTTTGAACAAGTTTCGTAATCATTGTGGAAAGTTATTATTTCTACACAGTGTAGATACTTTTATACCAATAAATAGCAAAAATATTATTTATTTATGTAAAATTATTATTCATTTATGTAATCATTGTTTTTCTTCGTAATTTGTTGTTGTTGAGACCCAGACCGTCCGACCTACCAGAAAGGTGTAAGGTAACCTTTTGGGCGGCCGGAAAGTTCCACCCAATTTAGACCGGAACCCAGTGGAAGAGGCATCCACAGGGACCGTACCCTCCTTCCCTTACCACCAACCTCTCGGAAGGACTTACGGACCCACAGGTTTAACATGATCGTACTCCGTATGAACACGGCGGCAGTTGTGGCAGCGTGCAAATCCAGCGCGCAAACCACCGGGCTACCGCGGCCCAAATGAGCCAACAGCACGCGGTGTTCCCAGGTGGTCACCCACCCAAACACTAACTGCGCCCGATGCTGCTTGACTTCGGTGATCTAACGAGAAGCGGTAACTTTGTAATTTGTGTATGACCCCTAACACGCCATCTGCCGACATGATTTTTTCCCTCTGAGAACCCATGTAGATGCATCGAAAAGTGGTTTAAGTCAGAATTTTTGTCTTTCATATCGATGGGACTTTTTATGATAAAATGCTTAAATTTTGTGCATTACCTTATTAGTGTATGGGGCAGAGTTTACTCATTGGAAATGTTTTTGTACGAGGCCTGTATAAAAATTTCAATTTTGTATTTCTTCAAATTTAATCCTCTAAAAATTTTAATTGATTTCATAAAATTCTGTACCTTTTTATATGTAACTTTGTAATTTATTATATATATATCTAAGATCCATATTTAAAGAATAACAGCGGAGGTCAATATTTTTGGGACACCCTGTATAACGGTAATTCAACTTATATATTAAGTGTGTGTCTTTATTTTTATTTTTAGGGAAAAGATCTTGCATTGGAGAGGCTCTTGCACAGATGGAAGTATTCTTGATAATGGCCTCAATTCTGCAAAACTTTACTTTATACCCCTCAGATCAAAGTGGCTGTCTAAAAGCTGTGCCCAGATAATTGCAGAATGCCGTCTGAAAACATAAAGTACAAAATGCATAGTCATGTTTTCAACACGATTTCATATTTTGTTCATACTCGTTAAAGATTTCTTCACAGTCGCTACAACTACTCGATTTTAATATCGAATAAATCTCAATATTTTGTTACTCATATATTCAAACACGATTTAAGTGCATGTGCACCGATGCATATGGTAATGTTTCTATATGTATTTATGTATGTGACTAATATTAAACTTTGAGACACAAATTTGCTTGCCATTGGGTGTTTTGGTTTCACGATATATCATTGTGGAATCAAAAAAGAGAGACAATAAAGTAGCAATTTCACTCAAGCACAAATCTTGCTTTTAATATATCCTTTGAACAATTCAAAACTGCCTCGTTTTTTTTAAATGATGTGTACTTTCTTTCTTTATCACAACATTTCAACAATAAATATTAGTTCAAGTGTCCATGCGAAATCGTATACCAGTGTTTACCTCTTTATAAGTATTAATAAAGCGAAAAAGGGTCCCACGTATTCCCCGTGTTTGGTTTGGGCTTACAGGGCACAAGGGATAAATGCTTGTCTATGCTTCATAGAAAATAATAAAATGAATGTAGATTATGTCAAAATATTTGCTGATTTTTTCTTTATGTAGAACTGTTTATATTTCGTCGCACACAACTCTGAGTTGCTTTACGAAAATTGCTCTGTATTTCATTCGTTTCATTTTAAATTGTAAAATATTGAAAAATGCACACTTATGTTATATGGTGTTGTTGGTTAGTATCTATATCTATACTACTTTTATTAATATTTCTGTATTCGTAATAATGTATTGTGCATTGTAGTTATAAATATAAAAGTGCTTTTGGAAAATGTCTTGCTATCATATATTGTCATATAATACCATTTATATATTCACCCTTATATTTATATATTCACCCTTTATTAATGTATATGCTTTTTTGTAACATTGAAAATAAATATGTTATTTCTAAGGTATTTTCATTTTGTTATTAAGAGTCTTATAAACATTTTAACAAGTAGTGCAGCAAAGAACTAATGCCCCAAAGAAAATTCAAACCATCGATCTTCATCTAACTAATCGACGCTCTATCCATTGAGCTGAATCGATTTTGAGGAATCTTTACATTCCCATCTTTCAAATTGAAAATCGAAGCCCGACTTCAGATCTGTACTACCACATCATTCTTCTGTTTCTTTCATATAGGGTACCATCCTGTTCGACATAATTTTAGTAAACTGAAAATGACTAAAACTATCCATAGAATCCTATTAAAACAAAAACTCGGTAGTTTATGACCTTGATAACCCTCTGTACATAACCTGCAAGGTTAAATTGTTTGGGCGTATTGTAAAAAACCGTGCTTCAGCGTCGATTTGGGCCAAGAATTTTTGCTTTGTCAGTCTATACTCCAGTGAGTTACCGAGAGGATTATAAAGAGTAGAATTGAGTTGCTGAGAGGATTATAAACTGAGAGGATTCAAACAGTAAGTTCAGTAAATAATTATTTCGGAAGATGGCTGTGACTGTTTAAATTTCAAAATTAATATACCCATATGTTTATTTCATAGTTGATATATGGATTTTATTTTTACCCATATATTTAACTTAAATCTCTGTTTTAACTGCCAATACACCATAAATGTATAAAATGAATTTTAAATAGCAAGTTCTTGGCTTTCATATAGGGTAAGACGGTATGCCAACTCTGGGAACATGCTATATCGTTATGAACTTAAGTGACAGCCATTGCAAGGTTTGACTTCCTTAAGTGCCTGACATTGTGATCATGTCAACTTTTTTGGTAAACTTCTAACTGTTCCCAATGACCTAATTTTTAATTTACATGATTATGATCATCGAAAGATTAAATCTCGTATGACCCCATGTAGTTCTAAACTTGGAAGAAATTAAATCCCCTGTCTCTCCTTTTCTCTTAATCTCTAAACTAATACATACTCAAGAATTGGACTAGCCTATTATTCTACAACCACCCCTTAAACTACTAAATTTGCTTAAGTTAATTCAGATCTGTGCCAACCCCCTAAACTATCGCACCCAAATATGTTTCAAATGCCATATTACAACTGGGCTGAGACAGAATAAAAAAAAAATTGAAAAATAAATATTTAGTGACCATAGTGTTTGTTTGCTGAAGTAATGTTAAAAATGATGATGATTCAAAGAATGATACTGGACACTAAAGACGCTTCGCAGCTGGTGCTCTGCAATATTACGACACCCGAATTTATGCTAATTTCGTTTTTTTGGGTTCATGTTTGTTGGTCATACACTGTCGAAGGGGATCCAGCGTATCCTCGAAACAGCTGTATATTGCATTAATATTTTATTTTATTTGGGCTTAAATACTCGTCTCAAGTTTTTCTTGTAGTTTTCACCAAGTTTTTTTAGCTTATTTATCGATTTCATGTCTGATAAGATTGAAAAATTCTCTTTGAAGTACAATGGTAGAAAAGACTTTCGTCTTTAGCTGTCTTTGAAATTGAAAATTTTGTAACCATATCATTCTTTATTATGATGATATGGTTATAAATGTTTCACTTCTACCAGGCACTATCACCGGTGTTTATAACTCTAACAGATGATTATAATATTTTATTCCTTTACATAACACTAAATTGTATAGCAAATTATGTTTTCAAAATAACCAAATTCTTAAAATTATGTTAGTTATCATTGTAAAATTTTAACTCAATATTTGGGGGTGGGGGAGAGCGGACTCGTACACAAACATTGTATTTATTCCCCACTGTTGATACGAATCTCGCTCCCCCCACTCTCCAAGCAAAATGTATAAATGGTGCTTCATCATCACCCTTTGAATTCCAAAATGGAAAAACAATGAATGGCATGTCGCTAAGGAACAAAATGTTCGGGGGATTGCTACATTATGATAAAATAGTTAAAATACAGAGTTTGAAAGCAATAGTGCCAAAACAAAATAAAGAAAGTCAAATTTCGAAATGGAAATGGGGAAAACAAAGCTATGTCATAAAGATACGATATATTTCTGATACGAGACGTTCAGAAGATTGCCACCAATGAACCAGTAAATGTATAAAGCATAAAAAAGATATCAAGAATATTAAAAATAATGGAAATGACGTCGAAAATGCCCAATCTCTTCAGGGGTCGCATGCGCGTTTTACAACTTCCTATATAGCCTTATAAACATGTACAAAAAATTATTTTGCGCCCCTAAGGACTTCAAAAAACTACGAAGTAATAAAATAAATTTTAACCATAAATGAAAAAGAATTGCATCGAACATATCTAATTACTCGTGTACAATCGTAAATTAAAATCTCTAACTATTTTCACTTACGTACATAGTTAGGGATAAGGATGCATGTCTTCAAATAGTGAGAACGTTAAAAATATGATTATTCACATTACATGACATGTGATAGGACAAGTAATAATTAATATGTTAAACATATGTGAAGATCTCAATCTCCCAGAAGGATTTGAAATAAGGACGCCCGAAAGGTCACTGGAACACACATTGAACTTCATATCTATACATGTGTTTATTTTATTTAATTTTAATTTTTGTCACATAGATATCAATGAAACCAGTGACGTAACAAGGGGCGTTGGGCACCATATTCCTTCTGCTTGCAAAATGGGTCGAAATCAGGATACAGTGGATCAAAGAGTGATGTAAGGATGCAGTCAATAGCATTGGTTTAATAAGAGCAATTGTGGTGTCTATCGTTAACCGAAATCTGTCCACGTAGTGGGTGGATGTGTACTACAACGGACATCTTAGCGTTATTACATCTTTGAGTTATCCCAGAGTTAGAGTTATATCAGACATCTTAAAGTTATTGCAAGTTAAAAGTTTTCAGAAAGTGACTGAAACAGATACCTTACACGTAGGTCGGACGGTCTGGGTGGAAGAAAGCGACTGAGATAGTGCGGTTAATACTAGATAAACCGTGTGTGCTGTCATCACCCACCTTTCCATGCCAACGTCAAAATCAAATTAACAAACTCATTCTCTTCGTTAGCGTTTCTGGTTAACAAGGCCATACTAGATGGTAGCACTAAAACTATCAGCCCTATAACTTACTAGCTTCCACTAGATGGCAGCACTACATCATAAATTGACATAATCAACACTAATAAATTGACATAATCGACACACGAATTTTTAAATCAAAATTGTCAAAACTCGGAAACTAGACACAAGACTTAAGTAAAATATTACTAACTATATATGCTTCAAAAATTAAGATATATTTCCTCAAAGTGCTAAAACCCTACTAGGCTGAAATAGAGTAGGATACTTAGGCTAAAAACATTTTTTATGGAAAGGACATACACGTTTTGAAATTGTATTATATATCTGCATAAGAAACCTAATAACAATGCTATAGAATCTGTTACCACTAATTTATTCCTAAAGTATGTTTTAGTATTATTTTTAAATTAGTTTCTAATATTTTTTTAATTAAATAGTTTTAATATCCAGTCCTTCAACATGTTTATCTGAAAATTAAGACACCAATTTGTTGCAAAACCATATTTTAATATTATTATAAATTAATTCTTTTAATTATTCTATTTTAATTAGCAAATGTAATTAATTGTCAGCCCTCTTGCATGTTTTAAGAAAATTTCAAATTTTTCATATTGTGGGTTCTATTCTATATTATAACAGTATTTTGCAAGAGGTTAAAAGGTATCCAAAAAGTTAAAATATTTCACTAATATCAGCAATACCCAATTGATAAAATTTATAAACTTGTGTAAAAAAAAAGAATGTAAAAGAATGTATTAGAAATGAAAACTTCCACAAGGTGTTGGATAACTGGAAAAAAGCATAAGCTTTCCATGAAATTTAGTAGATTTGTTCTAATCAATAGACAACAAAAAGAGCTTATTAATTTCAATCGAGATTAAGTCATACGAAATCTCGTATTTGTTTTACAGTTTCGTTAGCACATCTAAATTTGTTAATTCGTAAGGAAAGTAATAACAATGTGTACAACAAATTATTTTTAAAGTAAATTTTGTAAGAAAAAAAAGTTTAAAAAATCGGCGGTGGTTCTACTCCGATGGAGCCGACAAGTTTCTACGTGAATAATGCCTTGTAAAATAAATCTCCAAAAAATTTCCAATTATATATCTTTTAGGGCTTTCAAAGATCTACAAAATACTCGTTTACTGTTTGTTCACAGTTAGCTAAAATATTGAAATTAGAGCCACCTTTTTCAAAATTGCTCAAAATAATAAAATATAAAAGTAAACCTTTGATTCGAAATAAAAAGCCTATTCGATATCTATCTATCTATCTATCTATCTATCTATATATATATATATATATATATATATATATATATATATATATATATATATATATATATAAATATATATATATATATATAAATATATATATACATATATATATATATATATATATATATATATATATATATATCCAATGGTGTCTATAGTTCAATGCTATCGCCATTGTCAGAAACTGGCTATTCTATCGGTTTTAATTCGAATTGTATGGCTGTCCTGATGAGAATGCAATTTCGAACTAACCGCCATTTTTTGTGTAGTTTCAATTGATTGTTCTCTATGTCTTAATCTCTTATCTTGAGCTAATTATTATTGCCTTTTCTCATTTTTGCCGTGTTTTCTTTTTCATTTTTTTATATTTATATACTTTTAATTGTGATTTTTGTATCCTAATATTCTTCTCATCCCCCTTTCCATTGTAGTGATATGTTACCTTCTATCTTTATCCTTAGTCCTGGTCTATAGTTACTCATTTGTAATAGATAAGCTAGAGATGGGTTTTTTTGTACATACAGTAGTTTATGCATAATTTTCGATTAAAATCTTTCAATTTATATATATATATATATATATATATATATATATATATATATATATATATATATATATATATATATATATATATATATATATATATATATATATATATATATATATATATATATATATATATATGTATATATATCCTTGTGAGGCTTTCAAGGACTAACAAATTATTCTTTAACTATTACACTTTTAGTTTTCGAGCTTTAAGCATTACAAACTTTAAAAACAGAAGAATTTCAATCTTCTTTAAATTGATAAGACGACGTCGTATCGTCGTAAAGCACTTACGTTGTGCCGCTAATAACCCTCCATTAATATCTTTAGTACGAGTTCCCGGAATAGAATATATTAACATAATACTACTCATAATTAACTGCACCCATTTTAACTTCAAAATAACATTATTTATTAAAAACATTCTATTCATTACTAAAATATTTACAACAATTACCACATAATAATTTAGGAGGAGATAGGACATGTGAGACCAGGTAAGTTATTTTTATCAAAATGGTTATGACCTACGATAAGCCGACTTGCACAATCCTTCTGGTTGTCTTTAAATGTTGACACACAGCCGACTGTTTTTCACATCGTCACTTGCACATTTTGCTATTGCACATGGCGTCTTCGGCACTCTGTCTTACATTGAATCTGTTCTCATCTGTCTCATCTGATCTATTACCGTTCTTTTCACATGTCTGGACATTTCGTTGAAGTTACTGTAACTGTTACTGCTTATATGTGATTCTCTAGACATTCTATCTGCTACTTCTCTGCACCTCAATTTGAAGTGTATATGGATTCTGTAGAACCTTTCAGCTGCGACCTATTTTTGCCTGTGGTCTGATACGCCTCTTCGGTTATCATTGGTTGACCTCAGGGTAATGCGACAAGACATCTTCCATATTGGTTTAACTTTAAACCAATCCTATGGGTTTTCCTTTAGCCTCGAGTTACTGCTCCTGTTCGACCCAACCTGTCTGGAAAACCCCAATTTATGACTTTTGCTGACCTCTCGAGTCACGGGCTACAACACATTGGCGTCTTGCAGTCTGATGCCATAGTGTGACATACCGAACATCATAAATAATGAAATAATATATATATATATATATATATATATATATATATATATATATATTATTAATGCATAATATATTTACATATACATATATATATAGTGTAATTAAAATATTGAAATTTTTCTTGTATATTCATAACTGGTTCCATAATTCCCACTAAACAAGGATAAGTTGTTCGTATTTTCCTCTATTGGGTTCGGAGATATAGCGTCTGAAGTGTTTACATTCTTCATAACGTTCCGATTGCAGCCGAATACCGCGGGCTAGACGTTATTCGTTTCAAAATAGTGTATATTGAAAGAAAGGAAATAAAAAGAATTATTAATTAAAATAATTAAACTGCTAAACTGTATGAAATAGGTTTCTCTAATTAAAAATGTATGTAGTGAAAATATCTGTAGTGAATTGAATGGTGCATCGAGCTGAATAATAAGATAAACAAAACGGCGTCAGTATTGACAGTAAATCGCACATTGGTTTATAATCAATAAATATACTAATTAAGATTAAAACGTAATCGCAGACAGAAGACAGAATGACGAGATCCAGGCCCGAATTATAGGAGGCGAACAAATAACCAATCAAAGACCTGCACCTAAATCCATGTCTCTAATGAGGGGCGAGGCAATACCCAATGAGAAGCACATAAAATCCAGAAGGCGGGCTTCTCGGAAGCTATATTTAAAAATTGTGACTTCAATAAGAAAAATAGGACTACCAAATGATATTTGATAGCTCGAGAGAACAGTCTAGTGGATCCTGAATAGTGAGACGACGTTAGCAGTTCAAAATGGCGGAGAGAAAAGTGAACAAACTATCATCGTTGTGTGACTTCAAGGAACAAGCCAGTGTCAAGGCGGTGCGACAATTAATATGTGTTTAAGAAGTTCCATGCAGTTGGAGGTATGTATCAGCATCTATAATACGATGTGTCCAGTTTTAGAAATATTTTATATTCGGTAAAGCAAGGTCGATCGCCACTCTGATCTAACAATGCTTCGATTCTGATCTCGCAATGACAATAATTAGGTCTCACATTTTTTAAAAGTTCATAATTGGAAATATAATTAATATTGTAAATGTCATTTTTAAATGAAATTTAATACATAAAGAATTGAACTTAAAAAGCTAAAAATGAGACTTCAATGACCAATATTTTCCTTTCAGTTTTTAAGTAAGTATTCTCCCAAAGAAATTGACGGTTTTTTACGAGTGTTTTGACGGTTTTTCACGAGTGTTTTGACGGTTTTTTACAAAACAGCATAATTCAGATAAACTATACGAATTTAAACAATTTACTTAATTACTACATATGGTGCTCTTTTGTAAGATAAATATTACTACATTTTGGTCTCTTTCACCAAAAGTATGTTAGTTAAATTTATCATTACAGCGGGAAACCTGTACAAAATCCCAAAGGGCTCCAAGGCCTGAAATTCTGCTACTTGTTCAACTAAGTGAAATTTATATCTATTTCAGCAATCTAAATAAAGTAGAACTTATAAAGTTTTTATTATTTGCAGGAATTACTCAAGAAGAAGGCTTAGTATGGAAAGAACACCGGCGTTTCTTCATTCAAGCACTTAAAAACTCAGGTTTGGGAAATCTAGGATCAGAGCAATGTATTGAAGATGAGATCATGACATTAATAAGAGATGTAAAATCCACAAATGGAGAGCCCGTTGACTTAAGCTTCCATATAGCTTACGCTGTAAATAGCACCATTTCCCCAGCTTTATTTTCAAGGAAATTCGACAAGTACAATGGGGAATTCGAAAAATTGGCTAAATCTGCACGCCATCTCATAGAAATCTTTACTGATAAACGCTACTTGATTGTTGGATATATTTACAAGTAAGCTTTATTTTGTTTATCGTTCTTTTTTAATGAAATTTTAATAAAGGAAAAATAGTTTTGTTTTTCTCCATTATCTTTAATTAACTATTTCAGGTTGTAAAGTTTGTTGTTACTCTTTCACAAAGAGGCAAAAATCGAATATAGGGGGAGACGTGATAAATATTTGTTGGGAGCCAACAATTTGTATGAGTAGACCTGTCTCGACTCATTTTTCGTCTTTTGCCACTCTAAGTGTGAGTTCGGGTTCCCGATGTTATCGACGAGCCCTGGCAGCGTTTTCATTGGATAGTACTCTGTAGTCGGTAGTATTGAAGCAACCATCTCAACAGCGTCTTTGCTGGGTAAAGTTTTACATTACACCAGTTGGGAAACTTCAAAATTGATATTCCCGTGAACTGCAGCATACCAGTAATTATACATATCTCTAAACCTTTGAACACCTAGTTCCCAAATTATCACCCACACAGCTCGAGCTGAATTCACAACCATACCCTTTTCCACGAGACAGCAGAAGTCCTTCAGCCTTGTAAGTAGCATACGGATTAGTGCTCTTTCTTTCTCTCGACCCATACCGTCTAACCTACCGGAAGGTGTAAGGTGTCTGTCAGAGCGGACAGGACATTGCCGTTGAATTTAGATAGGAACCCAATGGGGGTTACATCCATAAGGACTATACCCTCTTTCCCCTACCACCAACCTCTCGAGAAGAATTTCAGACCTACATGTTTAACGTGCCCGTACTCTGCGTAAACACAGGGACAGTTTCAACAGAGCCGGGAATCGAACTCGGGTTCTCCGAGTGCAATCCCAGTGCCTTAACCACATAACTGTCCCGCTCCAGGTTTATTACTCCGATTATTGTATTAATATTCTGTGCCCTTTGACCGATTTAATGAGTTGATAAAATTCTCAGGCTGATCATTTTGTAGCAAAAACGCGAAATCTTTAATTTGGCAGTGCCGGGGTTTGATTATGGGGGCAAAGCGTGGTATATCAGCAAAATAGTGCTGAGCTAAAAACGTCTTTAGTTCAAGGCATTTAATACTGCTTATGAGTTTCGCCACCGTACTCCTCCCAGGCGTTGTCGATTACCGAACTGAATTATAGTTGGATTGCAGATAAGGTGTGCAAACTATAATTTGATGGGAAGGAGTCTTCGCGAGGCCGTAATGAATGGTGCTGCCAACACATGCCCGAAGAAGAAGTACTGGAAATGTTTTAACCCTTCATTCAACTACATCTTGGTGCCATCTCATAGGGAATACAGAAAATATACTTTTGCAATACATATATAATTGTCAGAAAGCTGAATAATATGAAATAATAGAGCGAATGATTCCTCGTGCTCGTCCAATGTAGCCAACTTGGCAGTGCAGGAGTTTAGAGCCAAAGATTGGCAGGCTACCATCGCAGAGTTGGGATAAGCCCCCATCAAAGCTGTCAAGGCATTTAATTCTGCCTTATGAGCGTTCGCTACAGTCTCTTCTAGCTTTTATGGTGCAAAGCCATCAACTTTTTTTGAGACAGGGTTTTTATGAACGAACTCTACAAGCACATATTATCCGAACTTTACACAAAAAAGTTAACTATTCACTTTAAACTTTTTAGATGTGCTTTAGTTTAGTGAAATCTGTCATTATTTCAAGTATAGTTTCTAATTTATTTCAAGATTCATTAATTTCATTCGTACATTTTCTTTTACAGTGTATCTGATGTTTTACTGTTTTTCAGATATGGGTTAATGAATCTTCTACCCAGCACTAAACGAGCTCGTGAAGCAAAACAATATTATATGGACATGACCAGAACTATAGTGGGTGGTCATATCCAGAGATTTGACCCCAGCAATATTAGGGATTATGTAGATAGTTACTTATACGAAGCATACAAACGAGAAAAAAATATGACATCAAATGAGCATTCTTTTACGAGTAAGTAAATTCTAGAAACAATTAACTTAAACAATTCAAATCTATGTACTACTAGTAGAGAATACTCGTTCTTCTCACAGGTGTATGCTGATTTGAACGATATATGCTGACTTAAGTATTTTAACCTTTTAGCACGTCTGCACAACCCCTGCTGTGTTGGGTTGTGCAGATATCTCCTAAAGAAGCGCACTGAGAGCATGCAATCCGAATACACGGATTTTACTAGTTCAAGATAAGAAAGTCTATAAAGCTAAGATCAAGCATAAGTCCTTTAGGGGCTTTTTCATGCAGTTCACGCTAATCCAAGGATCCAAGGTTTTTTGTTTCGGGACACCTGTGAGAAAACTCACGTATCCCCACATCGAAATTATAGATATTTTACATAGTTTTGGAGTAAACAGTTGGTGCAAAGCAAAGCATTCCTATGGATAGATACTGCATATAATTTGCAACCTTTGATGACTTAAGCTGCAGTCAAAAAATACCTTTAACGATGAACGACGGTAGCAGAAAGGCAGACGGTAGCAGAAAGGAATAGATTTTAGAGAAGGAGAGAGTTTATAGGGAGGAAACTCTCTAATTTACACTAATGATATTGAAATTATATAAAAATAACTTTTTAAGATATTTATATTATAAGAAAACTGGTATTTCTGTTATAATTTATCTGCTACCTTTCTTCGAAATGTGTTTAATGTGAAAAGATTAAAGAACAGAAGAGATTTCATCCTGTTTTCTTCTAAATGTATTCAATAATAAAATTGATTGTATCCCTGTCTTAAATGACGTCGGGTTTTGTGTTCCTCAGTACTCATCTATGTCTATGATTTTATGGGCTGCAAGGTATTTTGATACTAATATTGGTTATTATTGTGATATTAATAACTTTTGTAAACTTTACAACAGCTTTTCTGATAATCTAGATGTTTTTATACATCTATAAGTGTTTTTAAACATTATTTGATGTAAATATTTTGCATTTTAATTTATCTTACAATATTTTAATCTATAAATTTTTATATTGCATTTTATCTCTGTTACTAAGACTATATTCTGCAACTTGTATTAATTTAGATAAAATAAAAATAAATAAATAAATAGAAGCTCAAATATGATCAAATTAATGAAATGTCCAAAATTGACCAGGGAAGTAAGTAGGCAATTGGATCTTTCTGCGCGATGAATCGAAATACATAAAATACAAGTAAAATAATCAAAATAAAATAAGTAATAGGAAAGAGAAGCTGAGTATTGGTCATTTTTAATTTTCATACGACAATTTATATTCATATCCGATGCAATGGACCGACGCATTCAAATATGAACTAGATATGTGAAATAAAACCGCCTCAACTCTATGGAAAATTTTCGGTGGGTTTTAATGTTTTGGTCAGTTGCACCACTCAAGACATCTATCTAAATTGCAAGTTTATACTCATTCTAGCCTTCTAGAAGTGGATAAACATTTCCCGGATATACATACATATAAATTTTCGCGTATATATATATATATATATATATAGAGAGAGAGAGAGAGAGAGAGGGGGGGGGGAGAGAGAGAGAGAGGGAGGGAGGGAGAGAGAGAGGGAGAGAGAGAGAGAGAGATTCACTTAACTGAGGGAGGGAGGGAGTATAGTATATCAAAATTATCGAGCACCTTAAATATAGTTAGAATCTTGATTTTGTTGTCCTTCAATCTGTTTCAGTTTGAATACTAAGGAGAAAATATAAAATTTTAGAAATTCGTACCCCACCCCTCCATCCAGTACACACACACACCTTCTAGTATCTCCGGCGAAGATTGTTACTATCATAATTATCATTTGTTTTATGTTCTTTTTTTTTTTCAGGAAACAGATTATGTGGAATTGCACTGAATATGCTAATGGAAATAACCGAAACCGTTGGTGGTACAGTCCATGTTATGTTGGTGGAAGTAAGCAAGAACCAGGATGAGCAGAAACTGGTTCAAGAAGAACTAGATTCCGTGGTGGGCCGCGAAAGATTGCCCTCATGGATGGACCGACAGAAGCTACCTTATCTCAGAGCGTTCATCCTTGAACTCTGCAGAGTTGCTATGCCTTTCAATTTATCTTTATTTTATTCGAATTTTGGTAAGTTCAGCTAAGAAATACAAAATATTAACGCTAACGTATTGCGTAAATGAAGATAAAATGAAGAAATCAAAAATTCATATTTTTGAAATAACACAATGTAAATTTATCTGTAGACAGCTTTTTAATTACTATCATCTAACTTGTTACGTAATATTATATGGTAGTAAACTGAATTAAAAACCATTGTAGGTTCATCTGAAGGATATATAAAATATTTAATTACAGAACATGTATTCACAAAGGCAGAATCGTTATTTAAAGTCTCAGAGCCTCAAGGTTTAAGGGATTCCTAGTTGACATTATAACTAAATTGGATTATTATAAAGTTTATAATGATACATGAATATATAATCGTCACCTTGTCTTCTGTTAACAAATTAATAAACAAATTAATTAATGAACCTATTAATAAATAATTGTGTCCCCCATTAACTTTAAACTCGGTCTCTAAAAATTATTAAGGCGAGACAGCTTAAAGATGTTGTTAAAACAGTTTCTTATGGAAATAAAAGAATTTAAATCAATTACAAGCAGGATTTTAAATCTTAGCAACATTCATAACGCAATAGTGTTACCATAATCAATTAGCAGAGTTTGACTTACAGAAAATAGGAGCTCAGGGACTAGTTGGCTCTTAGGGACCTCAAACAAAGTTTCTAAATTTATGTGTACCGTCAACAACAAACAAATGTTCAAATAAATAGAAAATATTATGAAGCAGCACTTTAGATATGGATTATCAGAGCAATATAAGTTTAACTTAAAATCACAGAAACATATTTTAACAAAAAAGAATAATTTTGCTATGATATTTTTGCATACCTTTCATATTTTTAATGTTTTAGAACTTTTTAAAAATTTCTAAACTTATAAAATTTATGTCCATTAAATTTCGGACCATGGTGGTTCATGCATAAAACAAGCATGTCAATGGTATTAACTAATCAGTGTAGCAATTGTCCAAATATGCACCTGTTAAATAACCTAAAAAACTACAATGTATGTGTGATTCGTAAGAATTCACCACCATTCTTCACCAGAATTCACTTATCAAATCTTGTTAAATTTCATGAGTTTTCTGATAACAAATGCCTGCATTGGAAAGCTATCTGGTTGTTACACAGCTAAATTCTGATCTTTACATTAAATGTGTTGCAACAATCATTGGCATTCTAATTATTATCTTTTTTTCTTGTGTGTTCTTAGAGCAAACGACACTTCAAGGTTATCACATTCCGAAAAAGAGCCTTTTGATTGCAAATCTGTGGTCCATCAACAACGATCCGCTTCGATATCCAGAACCACAGAAATTCGACCCAAAAAGATTTCTAGATCAAAATGGAGAACATTTTACAATAGGAAAAAAAGAACCTTGTTTCTACGGAATTGGTAAGTTTTACACTGATCACTACATAATATATAATGACTTGCTTCATAAGTTTAATATTAAGGACAAATACTGCATTTTATGCAGCATTAATATCTGCACAATTACGGAGAATGCTATAAATATACAGAAGTAATGAAGTTTTCTACTTTACCTTCAAGTAGAAAATATAAAGCTTCCTACTGTTGAAAGTAGAATGGAAATAGCAAGTATAAAATCTTGAAACCCCCGTAAAAAGATATAGAATTGTCTTAAAAATACCCTAGATCCCTCTTAATTCCTTAATGCAAGAAAAAATGTTTATTGAAACCTATAAACCCACACATTTAGCAGTATTCATGATTTAAAATAGGATCATTTGGTGTATTTCTATGAATTTATGTGGTTTAAATATAGTTTCTTCTTTCGTTTACGAAACGCTATTAACATGTAATTAAAGCTATGTTGTGAAACAGTGATAATTACGTAACAAGTAATGTCTTCTCTAAGAAACAATGTTCTCTAGAAAATTCGAATTCGAATTTTCAACGCAGGTGCAAGTTTCAAGCATTACTGAACTCGAATCGAACGATTTTGAGGTGATGTGTGTGAGCATGTGTATGTGTGTCCGCGAGTCTGAGGATGCGATATCTCACTAATAGAGCGTTTCGAACGTAATTTGATACGATTATACGATCAGTGATTACTGGAACCCCCATTGCTTTTAAACGAACGTTCGGAAGATACCCTAATTTTCGAATGAATTTTTGAAAAAACCATGAAATAAATCAGAATATTCAATAATGTTAAATAAATAATCATTTTATGTGTAATTTTTTATTCTAAAACGAATGACATAAATTTTAGAACGCTAGCTTGGACCGTTATCGAGAAATATTGCACATTTTAAAAGTAAATTTATCTAAAAACTTCGAAAAAAATAAGTATCATCAAATATGTAACATTTGGCGCTTTGTTTGGCGACTAAATTGAAAAATATTGCTAAATTGGCGACTTTTGCAATATGTGCCAAATTGGCAAAAATTATGTTAAAGTTACGAAAATGACTCCAAATTGATGAATTAATAATTATCATATTTTAATATAATGGAATATATTGCTTATCTGATGTTAGTAATATTTCCAGTTGTTAAGTTATATGTAAAGGAAATATAAGTGAATTTGGTACGTCAAAATAATTTTACATGTTGTCATCTAGAAAAGCACCCAATATCAGTGTATTTTTCAACGTTAAAATCATTGTGCCATGGATCTCGTATCATTATTTCATACTGAAAGAAGTAAAAGTATAGCATTATGCTGACCACATTTGCATTGTGCTGACATATTACATTGTGCTGACATATTACATTCTGCTGACAAAGTCATGTGCTGACCACATCAGATTTTTTAGGAGAGATTCCACATGATAATGTGCTTACATTAACGAAAGTTTTTTTTAGTTTTTAATAGGTAAGAAAGTTCTCTAATTTCTCAAGTGGCCCCATTGCAGAACACATTCTATGTTCCCAGTATCTCAAAGAAAATTATCTCGTAACAAACACACTACAACCGTAGTTTATTACCAGAGATTTTGAGTGGGATGACAACATCCAAAAAGGGAAAATGAATAAACAAAAGAAAAAATGTTTGTTGATGGAGTTCTAGTGCGGAAATTTATTGTTAAAGAATCAGCCGGATACTTTTTGTTCCCAAAAGCAATATTGGTGGTGGTCGTGTTTGAGCCTTTAAAAAGGGGGGACATGATAATTAAATTAACATTTTTAATGGATAAATTAAAAAAAAAGTTCAATGGTGAGTTCAATTAACCCGTTAAACATCTCAAGTCTTTAGACAATAGTTTCTTATTCGTGGATAAAACTGAACTTTTAACTCTAGACTATAATCTTGCAGAGCACTTCAAATTACAAAACAAGTTCAACAAAACAAAGAAGATTGAAGTAAACAAGTTTTATCGCGGACTTATCAAGCGGCATCCTAAATTTTCTTTTCCCTGCACTTACACCAACAATATAGATCGCTCTGTGTGTGAACTTTGTAAGTAATGACTGGAGATGATAAACAACCCTTATTTTATAAATGGTAGCAAGCAAATTTGTCTTCTGTATGTTCTTTTAAAAACATTTGTTCCGCAGAATCAAGTATAGATAGAGCGCTTATATAATAGCTGATATAGATTCAGAATCAAATTCGAGGAGGGTAGAGAATCCACTAAATATTTCCATCTTCAGTTCAAAAAATTTCTTTGAGACATCTATTTCCTAGAAGTCGCTATAGATTAAACTTAGCTGCTGACTGATATAGATTACAGATCAAAATCCGGAGGGTTAAAGGATTTTATTAGGAATTTTCCACCCAGTTTTGGTGGTGTCACTGTCAGTTTTTCCAAAATTCGCTTGACTACTGAAAATGTATGAAAAAGAGTATAAAAATGTTAAGAATACAAAAATATTAAGAGTATAAAAATTTTAAGAGTACAAAAATATTAAGAGTACAAAAATATTAAATACTTCCATGGAAAGCAAAGTATAGACACAGCTTGCCCTCATATAAAGCACCGTCATAAAATTATTGTATCTAATGAATTATTATATCCTGATCTTATGTATTGATTTTTGTCAATTTTTATATATTTAAAAAAAATTCTGTATTGGAAACATTTTTTAAGCGACATCGTTTTAATGACTGTTGAAAACACAAAATCCTACAATTTAAATTAAGTTATCTCGGTGTTATTTTTGCCCCATCCTTTTACTAGTATTGTACTTTATCCTCAGCATTTCGTCCTATTGTAATTCTTAAACAGGTTTTCCACGGAAAAGAATAAAAGCTTAATTGTTCGGCATTGGAGTTATTCCCTTTATTATGTACCATATCAGGAAAATAATAAGAAAGATCAATAATGCATAAAGCATTGATTATGAAACACTTTCCAACTGAAATGCAATTTTATTTAAACATCTCTAAAATGTAATACATTCAGCGGTGATATTTTTTTTAATTATCACAGAACTACAATAATTTATTTTGCTTGAAAACTTAAAATTTCATCGATAAAAAATGTTCTTTATTCAAATGACGTCATCGAAATATAAATCGTCTGGCTACCTTTAGGCATTAAAAATCTGTAGGCATTAAAAACCTATAGGAATTAAAAATTTAAAACATTTAATAGATTTTTAATTGTTTCCAAAACTGCTCCCGAAAACCAAGACAGAAAAAATCTTACTGAAAATTTTGCAAAATTAAGTTTCATCGTGGTAAATATATATAAAAATAAAATTTAAAATAGATTATAAATTATTCGTTTTATTATCTTAAAATTCCAATTATTGGTCAGAAGGAAATATTTTATCGGCTTCTTTCGTAGCCAGTGCAGTTAGTGACAATCTGTTTTCACCGGGACGTAACGGGTGAATAACTCGAGTTATACAGATTGTTTTATACTATTGGTCCAATTTCAACCTTCTTGGTGTCTATAGTTAGTTGCGATCTGCTACGTAGCGAGTGAACAACAGGCAAGTATCAGTGTGCAGAAACCTACACGTCCATGTAGCAGGTGAAGCAGCGATAAACTGCTATAATAACTTCCCTCAATAAAGAAGTCTAATGAAATATTAGAAATATTGCCAACAAGCAAGTATTAGTGTTTAGACACCAACACGCCCATGTAGCAGTTGAAGCAGCAATGAACTGCTTCAATAACTTCATAAAGAAATGCAATGAAGCAGCTAAAATATTGCAAGTTAAAGGATTCTTGCAAGAATCGATCGGGAAGATTATCAAAAGCAGTTAGTGGGTTTTGAATATGGGACGAAAGTGTGCAAATATGGGATGTTTAAAAATGTATTAGAAAGGACTTCATCCCAAAGTGTAAGAAAAATCATGGTCGCCTCATACCAGATTATTTTTCAATATGTCAATAGTTAACTCGAACATCAGTTATTTTTAGTTTTCTTGTTGCACTTTTCTATTGATAATAAATATGTGCTTGTTACTAATATTTCCTTCCATTTCTAGGTAAGAGAACTTGCATTGTAGAATCTTTGGCAGACAAGGAAGTATTCCTCATCATATCATCTATTCTACAAAACTTTACTCTTTATCCTGCTGATGATAAGAATCATCTGTTAAAAGTTATACCAAGAAAATAAAAGGACCTTTAAATTTTCTTAACTAGAAGCTCCACGTCTACTCACTTGGTTTGCCAACCCAAGGTCTTCACACTTTTTGAGAAATCTAATTAATTATCAATTATGAATAACTAATGCTTTTTGTTCATGTATTAATAAAGAATTCGATAAAAATGTAAGCAAATGAAATGGTTATCAATAAAACTTCATAATAATTAACATAATACACTGTATTAATAATTACATTTTATCTAAATTTTCGGAGTTTAATAATATAATTATTAACTGCATTAATAATTACATTGTAATTATAATTTTTACATTCAATCATAGTTACAAAATACTCTTAAATAACTAAAATCCTGAAAAAATAATTACAACAATTATTCATGACAATAACAATTACGATTATTACACCATGCAAGAGAAGACATATCTCTATCTCAATTCTTAGCACTTTTAACACCTTAACTGGTGAAATACTCGATAACCACAAAGTGTCTTTACATTTGAAAGTCGCTTTCAATGTAGTGTTGTTAGAGTTAAAAAATATTTAAAAATAAACAAAAATATTGCTGACTACGGTGCAAAAGTATCCAAAACTTAGATCAAAATCAAAACATTTGCATAATTAAAGTTAAAAAAAAACAAATTATTTAAAATTAAAAATGTAATTAAATTTTAAATTTAATTAAAAAAAAATTAAATTATGCAAATGTTTTGATTTTAATCTAAGACTTATTGAATGGATACTTTTGCATGATAGTCAGCAATATTTTTGTTTCTGGAAGCAATAGTTTTGTTGCAATCATGCGCGCAAGCAACCTATATAAAAATAAAATTTTAATAAATACATGCAAATTATTCAATTTTTAAAAATATTATTATAAAATTCACCTTATTGAGTTTCTGGAAGCAATAGTTTTGTTGCAATCATGCGCGCAAGCAACCTATATAAAAATAAAATTTTAATAAATACATGCAAATTATTCAATTTTTAAAAATATTATTATAAAATTCAACTTATTGAAAAAATTATCTATTTTACAGGTATTCACTTATTGCCCTAAAATTTTTAGGTATTATCGATGTATAATAGAAGAAGTTCAAAATGAAACTTGAAATACAGGAATTTACTCGGTTTATGGCACTTTTAAAGGTCCTATGCCCCCTTAAAACTTAATCGCCATTTACATAAATTTACCGAGTCTGTGTATTAGTTTAAAGGGGCGAAGTCTATAGAAATTTTTTTTTGAAATATTGGAATTACATAAACTTTGTTGAAAATGTACAAATTATATTAGTAACAAAATTATTAAAATGTTATTGGGACGAATATAAATTTCTTATTATTGTTCAATATTAAATGAGTATGAATGAATTGATACTAAGAATGGCAACACGACATAACTATAAAACGATTAAATAATAAATAAAAGACAAATCTTTAGATTTTAAAAAAGTCATTTAATAAACCTCCTATAGACATATATATAAAATAAAAACCAGAGCGATTTCAGGTATCTTTCACCTACCTTAAAATACTTATTCCGTTTCCATTTGTTAATAATACCTCTCAAGCTATTTCCTCAACACAGCGTTTTGTCTTGGAAAGAGGCCAAAGTTTGCATATCCACCTGTCTCATCTAACTTCATTAACTTAATTCCTTCTGTTGTGGAGGCTTTATTTCACGTTGCTTATAGCTATAGGGATCGTGGACGTTTTGTCATGTACCGTTCTATTTCTAATTTCCAAACAAACAGTAAATTTAAAGGTAAAGAAAGAATTAAAAATAATTCCGCTTTAGAAATTCCTTTAAGGGTTGAAATTTCAGAACTTAATAGGCTTCAGTCTTATATTGATTTAATTACTTTATCTGCCAAAACCAAGTAACTAGTGATTGTGAATCAGGTTGATTATTTTGATGCAATGCAGAGATGTATTGACGAGATAGATTGTAAACAAGTTAAAAAATTTCCGATTCCAATTAACAATTCCAGAATTGCCAAACTTAAAAATTCCGTTGATCTTCCTTCCAATATAAAATCAGCTGTTTTCCGTAATTCCCATCAACTGCCTCAATTATTTGGTCAAATTAAATTACATAAAGTCAACCACCCTATGCGACCAATTGTTTCTAAATGCAATGGGCCCACATATTTTTTAGAGAAAGCTTTAGCAAGTTTACTTAAACCATTTTTTAATAATCATTGCTATACTATCTCTTCCACTGAACAGTTCATTAATACTCTAACACTAAATTTGTCCCTAATTGCACCCTCCATAGTTTCGATGTAGTTTCGTTGTTTCCTAGTGTACCCGTTAATAAAACCATTGATAGTATTACCAAAAAGCTTTAAAAAAATCGCAGTATCCCTCTATCGACGCAATAACCTCTGCTTTAAACATCGTGGCGGGGACTAATTATTTTGGTTTCCGCGACGATGTTTACTTACAGACTTCTTATGACCCTAAGGGTAGCCCCTTGCCAGGTATATTTTTTAAAACTATGCTTCAGGAACTCGAGAACGAGATTATGCCATTTTTAGCCTTAAAACCTATCCTTTGGTGCCGTTATGTTGACGATGATTTTGTCATTTGGGATCATGACTTAAACGACCTTAATTTGTTGGATATGTTAACGATTTTTCACCCCTCCATTGATTTTACTGTTGAGCACGAATATAATTGCACTTTACCGTTTTTAGACGTCATTATTTCTCATAATTCTCATGGGTTTCAGGCCTTTATCTATCGAAAATCCACTTTTACTAACTCTTGTTTACCTGCTAATTTATTTCATCCCATCGCGTCTAAAAACGCTTCTTTTAATGCGTACTTTAATCGTGCTTTTAATATCTGTTAGTCCATTTCGTCTTTAACTAAAGAAATTGATTTCATCCTTAAACTTTGTCAGGATGCTGCTTACTCTTTTGAGTTAGTTTATAAAAAAAATTTTTAAATTCGCAGTAAATTTATTCAGCCCAATTCTAAAATCATTTCCACTAACGACCGCATGCCATTTAAAGCCAGTTTCCCATATCACCCCAAAATTTTTCGTTCTCTTATCCAATTTTGCACAGAGTTTAATTTTAGACCCGCTCACTCGAATGTTACCACTTTGTTTAATCGTATTCGCACTCATAAATTTAAGGAAAAGGAAAACTTTAAATGCCAAGCTGGGGTATATGTGGTATCTCTTCTTTCTCCTAATAACGAATTTAAATTTTATATTGGTAGCACTAAACGTACGGTAGGTATATGGTTGGCTGAACATGCTCGGGACATTAAAAATTAAAATCTGATGTGGGCAACACATGACTTTTCTTATATAAGGCAAGAAATTTACTACTTTTACAGTAAAAAAAAAGGTTTTTCTTATAGTAGATACTTATATTCTTTCCAAGATATTGGATTTTCGACAATTTGCCGTCATTTTTATCCATTTGGCGAGATTTTCGTTGATTTGACAACATTTCAAAAAGTCGCCAAGTTGACGACATTCCGCCAAATTCGTCGCCAAAATCTCGCCAAGTGTTATGGACGGAGAAATAAGTTATTCTCATAGCAGTTAAATGACTATTGGCGTTCAAATACAAAAGTGTTACTCAAAGTATCTTTTCTCATGAATGGAACGAGCTAGATCCACGAGAATGATGTCACCAAATTTATCGCATGATATTACATGTGAAAAGTGTACATGTTTCTCAACAGTTAATATTTTTTTTATTTATGGGATTTTTTGATAAATTTATTTGAAAAACGTGCAATATTTCGAGAACGATTCATGCTAGCATTTTAAAGCTTAGGTCAATCGTTTTCTAAGGGAAAATTACATAAGAAATGTCTATCTGTGAAACTTTATTAATGATTTTGATTTTTTGATGATTTTTTCAAAATTTCACTCGAAAATTTAAGGGGGTTCTGAACATTCGTTTACGTTTCAAAGCAATATGCTTCCAGTATTCACGGATTGTGATTTTTGTACCAAATTTCATTCGAATCGCTCCATTCGTTCGTGAGATATCGTCTCCACAGAGTCACTGACACACACACACATACACACACACATACTTTCACACACACACACACACACATACACACATAGAGAGAGAGAGAGACATCACCTCAAAAATGTTTGATTCGTGATCAGGGATGCTTGAAACGTGCTCTCCCGTCGAAAACTCGAATTCGAATTTTCGACTCCGTCACAATACTGTTCTTATACATTATGTATATAAGGAAAGTAATAAACAGTCCACCACGGTTCTTGCTCAATTTGTGGTTAAAGATAACTTTCGACCCCTTTTTGAAAAATCTTTCTTTTGATTAGTTGCAATAACCCCTGTTTAACTTTACTGTATGAATCCCTGTTTATTTATCTATATCGTGCTTCTATATGTAATTTTGACCCTGTGCATGTTTTGAGCTACACTTGAAGACTCGTTTTCGATTCCATGCACGTCAAGCCGTTACAACGTTATCTCTAGCTTTTAATATTAATTGCTTGTATTTTATGCTTAATATGGAACTTGACAATTTGTCCTTCTAATTTGTATTATAAACGTGGTCAGTTTAAATATCTTGTTCGTAATTTATATATTGATGTATTGAGTTTTTTGTTTTTTGAATTGATGACGATTGTTATATGCAAATTTAGCCTACCAATGTGAATTGTATTTAAGCATGTTTCGAATTTCATTTAATGCCACTGAAGAAGGGTATAAAGATACCCGAAAGCTCTCTGGATTTTATTTTATATGTACGTCTATCGGAGGTTGATTAAATGACTTTTTTTTTTAATCTAAAGATTTGTCTTTAATTTATTACTTAATGAATTAATTGATCACTTTATAATAAGTGCTTCATCATTCAGGGTTTTTTACCTTTAAAAAATTTACAAATTAAATTACACTCCATTTTCCTTGTGGAATTAATTTTCATTTTCATTTATATATAATAAAGTCACACAATTTAAATTTTTTTCTCGGAACTAATAAATCTTTCTCAATTTTCCATGCTTCAGCTATTTACAATTCTGAATGAAAAAATAAATATTAGTTTTGGGTCATACACATTTCTTTTACAATGCAAAATGCAATGACTGAAAATTCGCACTATTTTGAAGCTTTCAAAATTTCCTTTCCAAAAAATCTGGTTTATTTTTAACATTTTTCAACATAGTTGAAAAGTGTTTATGACTTTGTTCATTCATTCTGTCTGTCTGTCTGTCTGTCTGTCCGTTAGCACGATAACTGTCGTAAAAATAACTTTATCAACATGAAATTTTAGTATGTTTTTCAGACGGTCTGTAGGACCTATGGGAATATAAATAAATAATATCACCCAATTAGTTTTTTATTGAACCCGGGTTGAAAAAATGAAATGCATTGAACCCTATGGGACCTAATTTTTCAAACATTTTTTAAGCAAATTTAAAATTCACAAATTGCTTCGAAATTTTTAGGAAATATTTACATTATCCCATAAAATATATAAAAAAAATTTCAGTAAAATATATTAAGTAGTTTTTTAATTAAAAATTATTTAATATAGGGAAAAAAGCAAATTCAATTAAATTCTGACTTTTGGGATATCCTCCAGAAAGAAAAAAGAGATATATTATATAATAAATATCTTTTCAAGGGTTTTGTGGCGGTTAACTATTGCCAGTTATGCCACCTGCACCAAAACGAACTAGAAGCGGCTTTTCTCAGTGTATCTGATAACTGAGGAAACCGCATACCATTTCCTGTTTTGGGACGTCTGACTTTCAAAGATTCCCGATGGGGATGTACACATAACTTTAACGCCGGTGACAGTATGTTGGCATGTGAAAGCCATAATTTTCGTCACCGGCATGTGTGAAAAACAAGATGATGGTGCACACCGAAAACACGTGGCGTGCATGGGGAGCACCCCCATTAATGAGCCCCAGACCGACGACGACCAATAAGATGGTCGGTCACTCCTTCTGGGGCGTTTACAAAATTCAGTTTGGAAAAGAACTTTCATCTTTTCGGACAGAGACTCGCTCCTAAAATCTCGACCTAATCGGTCGACTCTCGGTCTACTTGCTTTCGAACTTTGGAACTACGCAGTCGAAGCCTCCTTCCGACTGCTTCGAACTTAACGTTCCAACAATCAGGATTTATCCGCTTGCCGCAGAATCTCTCTGCAAAGTATTAGTATGCTGTATATATATTTGTAAAATTTAATGTAAATAAAATGTTATTTTACGCAAGTTAACGTTCTGTCTAGAGAACAAATGTCGGGGATTTGTGCTGGGCATTAATACCGCATGCCAGGTTCAGCCCACACAAACTTCAAAGCAACAATAAACCCCGCAATGGTGACCCTATGGACTTGAATGCCCGAGCATATGGAACAATTCTCTACGGATGCCAACAATGGAGCAATACTCTACTTGTCAACAGCAATAAATTACTGCTCATATAAGACTGCTCTCTCAAAGACAAGCATGCTTGCAGACGCAAACAGTGCTACCCAACAGCTGATGACGACTTCGCAAAGCAACTGAGTTCCTTCCTGACACAATGAATGACCGCTTCCGATTACAAGCAATGAACGGAAAGTTAACCCAGGAGAACCCCCGTGGAGCAACTTCACCTTCCTCGGACCCCGGCTATTCATCTCCGGACTTTTAAAAGATATCCTTTCCGGCGGCTAAGAGCTCTCCCCTTCCATGCCAACACAGACGTCGCTGAAAGGCAGGATCCTCCTAAACAACTGCAGTTCATTAAGGTCAGCACAGGTCAGTTCCTTTTTTCCCTTCCCACAAAATTATTTTTATTTCGGGACAGTGTGTATTCGCGTTATTACCGCTAATTCGCAAACTTACGCGTGCTAGGGAATCCTGTGTAAAAATTGTTTATATTCTATTAATTTGTATTTTAATTATATATATTTCTATATCTTAAGCATGGATGGAAACGACGAGCAACCCCAAATTAACAGGGTTACATGCAAAATCCCTCCTTTTTGGAAAAAGAATTTAACCCTATGGCTAGCTCAGGTTGAGAATGCGTTCCAAATTTCGCATATCACAAAGGATGAGACGAAATATGCATATCTCGTAGCGGCGATAGACTCGGAAGCATTATCCCATGTAAGTGATGTAATCTTGAATCCACCGCAGGAAAACAAATTCAGGACCTTAAAAGATAGGCTAATTACAGAATTTGCAGATTCGGAATTAACGCAAACGAGAAAACTTTTATCAGAATTGCAACTAGGGGACCTCAAACCATCCGCATTATTGAGGCAGATGAGAGAATTAGCTCTCGATAAAGTGAACGAGGATTTTTTAAAATCTCTATGGCTAGATCGCTTACCGCCAAACGTCCGCGCAATTTTATCGGCAAGCTCGGAAAATTTAAGCCAACTGGCAAATTTGGCAGATAAAATATACGAAGTTACAGCAAGCTCGGAAAATATTTGCGCAGTAGCATCGCGTAATGAAAATCCTGCATTAACGGATCTATCGAACATGCAGAAGCAGATAGCTGACTTAGCCACCCAGATCGAGCGCCTATCTAGATCAAGATCATACTCAAGAAATCAAATTCGAGATAATAGACCACGCTCAAAATCGCGTAACAACGCCCGATCTTTCAGAAATCATGACAAGGGAAACGACGTAGGAAGAAATAGCGATTTTTGCTTCTACCATAAACGTTTCGGTAAAGAAGCATATAAATGCCATACCCCTTGCAAATTGGCCGACCAAAAAAACTTGTAAAGCCTGTCATTCCAAACATAGGAATGACAGCGGAAATTAAAATAGATCCTGCTAGTAGACTCCATGTATATGACCGCAAAACAAATTGCAAATTTTTAATTGACACTGGTAGCGACATTTCAATTATACCAAAACCTCTAAATAATAAACTTCAACCATCTTCGTTGGAACTTTTCGCGGCAAATAACTCGAAAATCCAAACTTTCGGAACAAAATTAGTAGATATAGATTTAGGTCTAAGACGCGCATTTCGCTGGGAATTTGTCATCGCATCTGTATCCCAAGCCATTATCGGGGCAGATTTTTTGAAAGAATTTGGACTTCTTGTGGATCTAAAACAAAAAAAACTAATAGATTCCAATACAAAGTTGCACATACCAGGCAAATTAACGAAAGGTAGCGTTACTGAAATCAAATTGATTTCAGGCGACACGCGTTTCCACCAAATTCTCCGACAATACCCAGATATTGCTAACCCAACTCCTAAATTCAAAAATGTAAAACATAAGACGGTCCATTATATCGAAACTTCAGGACCACCAGTTTATGCACGACCCAGACGATTACATCCGAAGCTGTACGAATCTACAAAGAAGGAATTTGAATTCATGCTAGAGCGCGGGATCTGTCGGCAGTCTAAATCAAATTGGTCGTCGCCCCTCCACGTAGTGCCTAAAGGTTCCGGCGAAATTCGCTGCGTGGGAGATTATCGTCGTTTAAATCAGGTGTCTTTACCTGACCGTTATCCGATAAGGAACATTTTAGATTTTTCGAACGCTCTAAATGGCAAGCGAGTATTTTCTAAACTAGATATTTTTCGCGCATATCACGCCATTCCAGTTTACGAACCTGACATTCCTAAAACGGCAATAACGACGCCATTTGGCCTATACGAGTTTCCCTATCTTAATTTTGGATTATGTAACGCAGCTCAAACTTTCCAACGTTTCATAGATGAAATTCTAGGGGATCTAAATTTCTGTTTTGCTTATTTAGATGACATTTTGGTTTTTTCTGAGAGTGAAGAAGAGCACGAGCTCCATCTAAAACAGATATTCCAACGTCTAGATAACTACGGAATTAACCTTAACATTTCTAAATGCGTTCTGGGAGTATCCGAGGTATCATTTTTAGGCCATCTCATAAATTCTAAAGGCACTAAACCCTTGCCCGATAAAGTACAAGCGATATTGAATGTCAAGCAACCTGAAACAATTAAGGATTTACGCGCATTTCTCGGCATGATGAATTTTTATCGGAGACACCTACCACATGCAGCGCATACGCAAAAGCCCCTCAATGAGTATCTAAAGGGGGCACGAAAGAACGATAAGAGAAAAGTTAATTGGACTAATGAGGCTACGGACGCATTTTTAGCATGTAAAAATCAATTAGCTGAGGCAACGCTACTCGCGCACCCTGCTAAAGATGCGAATTTAATTTTATTCGTCGATGCATCAAATTTTGCGATAGGTGGTTCTTTGAATCACGTTCTTGATACGGGTATCGAACCCCTGGCCTTCTTCTCGCGGAAATTATCCCCGGCAGAGACAAGATACAGTACTTACGACAGAGAACTTTTAGCTGCGTATTCGGCTATCAAGTACTTTAGGCATATGCTGGAAGCGCGAAATTTTACCCTGTTTACCGACCACAAGCCGCTAACGTTCGCATTTCAACAAAAATTGGACAAATGCTCGCCTCGCCAAAATCGGCAACTCGCATTTATTTCGGAATTCACTACGGATATACGTCATATCGAAGGTACTAATAACATCCCTGCCGACGTAATGTCTCGCATAAATATGATTACGGTACCTGGTCCAATTGATTATGAAGAACTCGCAGATTTACAAAGCAACGATTCGGAGCTTCAAGATATTTTAAAAGGAACATCCTCGATCGACTTAAAGCAAATCGCTATTCCAAATGCTTCAGCCAAATTATTTTGCGACGTATCCACGGGTACGGCGCGTCCTTATGTACCGCAGCTTATGAGATTCAACGTTTTTTCAAATTTACATAATTTATCTCATCCAAGTATAAGAAAAACTTCGAAGTTAGTCCGCGATCGTTTTGTCTGGCCAAATATGAATAAAGATATTAATGATTGGGCGAGAAAATGCATCCCTTGTCAAAAGAGTAAAATTCAACGACACACTGTCCCACCCATTGGTTTTTTCCCCAAAACTTCTCAGAGGTTCGAACACATACATATCGACCTCGTGGGCCCCTTGCCCCCATCTGAAGGAATGACCTATGTACTGTCTATGATTGACCGGTTCACAAGATGGCCGGAGGCAATCCCAATTCCAGACATCACGGCTTCTACAGTGGCACAAGCTCTGATCGACCATTGGATTTCTCGTTTCGGTGTTCCTTCCAGAATCACCAGTGATCAAGGGCGGCAATTTGAATCTAGACTTTTTCAGTCTTTAGCACAGTGCTTGGGAGTCCAGCGAATACGCACAACTGCTTACCATCCTTCTAGCAATGGAATTATAGAAAATTTCCACCGGCCGCTGAAAGCAGCCTTAAAAGCACACGGTAATAAACAGTGGACTAAGACACTGACAATAGTTTTGCTGGGGCTTCGATCTACAATCAAACCGGACATAGGTGCAACGCCAGCTGAGCTTCTCTATGGAGAAACACTGCGCCTGCCAGGCGATTTTTTTCCCAATAGCTCACAAGTCACTGACCCCTCAGACTTCATAGTGCAGCTAAGAGAGTCAATGCGGGACCTTCGTCCCCCCAACACCTCTCACCATCGGAAACCGAGAATTTTTCTCCCACCCGCTCTTCACACAGCGTCGCATGTATTTGTGCGTAATGATGCGGTTAAAGCTCCACTACAAGCTCCATACGATGGACCATATCAGGTTTTAAAGAGAAACGATAATTTTTTTAAAATCGATATCAAAGGTAGGAAAGTGAACATTGCACTTGATCGTATTAAACCAGCATTTTATGTGAATAATGATGAAGTACATACACCGGCAACAACCGGCCAACCGGTTTCGACCACTCAAGCTTCATCAGTGCCAAATATGCCTCCGAATATTACGACACGATCAGGCCGTCGTGTTCGTTTCACGGATCGTTATGGTTTCACTGGAAACCTTTAAGGAGGGGAGTGTGTGGCGGTTAACTATTGCCAGTTATGCCACCTGCACCAAAACGAACTAGAAGCGGCTTTTCTCAGTGTATCTGATAACTGAGGAAACCGCATACCATTTCCTGTTTTGGGACGTCTGACTTTCAAAGATTCCCGATGGGGATGTACACATAACTTTAACGCCGGTGACAGTATGTTGGCATGTGAAAGCCATAATTTTCGTCACCGGCATGTGTGAAAAACAAGATGATGGTGCACACCGAAAACACGTGGCGTGCATGGGGAGCACCCCCATTAATGAGCCCCAGACCGACGACGACCAATAAGATGGTCGGTCACTCCTTCTGGGGCGTTTACAAAATTCAGTTTGGAAAAGAACTTTCATCTTTTCGGACAGAGACTCGCTCCTAAAACCTCGACCTAATCGGTCGACTCTCGGTCTACTTGCTTTCGAACTTTGGAACTACGCAGTCGAAGCCTCCTTCCGACTGCTTCGAACTTAACGTTCCAACAATCAGGATTTATCCGCTTGCCGCAGAATCTCTCTGCAAAGTATTAGTATGCTGTATATATATTTGTAAAATTTAATGTAAATAAAATGTTATTTTACGCAAGTTAACGTTCTGTCTAGAGAACAAATGTCGGGGATTTGTGCTGGGCATTAATACCGCATGCCAGGTTCAGCCCACACAAACTTCAAAGCAACAATAAACCCCGCAGTTTAATCATTTCGTATATGAGAAAGGCTTCATTTTAAAATAAATTTGGTTGATAACAATTTTTCAAATTTTTTTTAATTTTATATAACTCTTCATGATATAGTACTTATTTGATGGCATTTTTAATGCACTTTCCTGCGTCCTAGAGAGTTAAAATTTGGAACACAGCTTAAATTTGTTGAACATTTTATTCTACAAAAATTTGGTGGATCTTTAAATATAGATCATACATTTTTTTCGAAATGGCTTGCAAATAATCCCCGTTCACTTCTATAAATCATTGTTGTAATATTGTTAAAAATTCTGATGTGGGCAGCACATGTCTTTCCCTGCAGACTCATATTCACGTTCTCTTTATTTCTTCAATAATAATTTGAGATTATCTGCACAAAATAACAGCCATAAGTATTTTAAAGGACATTGAATTTGCACGTTAAACTTAAATTTGGTTCTCATTTGATAGCTGGACTTATTGTCAAAGGTAGCGTAGCGAAAACGCAAAAAAACTAGAATATCTCAAGAACGGCTAGTCCTAGAGTAATGGGGTTAGTCTTATTCTTTTTGTTGTCAAAAGTCACGTATAAAATAGGAATTTAATTGATATAATTGAGCACACGTAGTCTTTTATTTTTATATTTAACGATTTTTGCGGGCCATTTCGCAAAAACAGCCCTTTACTTTTTCCCGAATCGTACTAGAATAACCTACAAATGATTTATGTGCCAAATTTTGTTAAATTGGTATATAAGTCACTTGTAGGTTATTGAAATATTATACACCAAATATTTTTAAATTTGTTCCATTAGTTTTTAGCTAGAGTGGATAAAGGCAGTTTTTGCCGGCTATTTCGCAAAGAAGGCAGATTCTTTTATTACGAATCGTACTGTAATCTAATGAACATCAGGATTTTCCACAAAAAACATACCTACCAAATTTTATGAAATTCGGTCCATTAGTTTTTCAATTAGAGTGGATGTAATATCCTTCACAGACACACAGAAACATACACAGATACACCCTTACACACACAGACGTCTTCCTAATATTAGTTTTTTCGTTTTCTAGAAGTCCCAAAACGTGTACATCCTTCGAAAATTCGAGTTCCGATCTTCGGCACGATTCCAATACTTTGAATACGTACACACACACACACACACACATATTATCTGTGTATCTGTGTATTATCTGTGTATCTAAATTCCGTGCCTATGCAATTACAATAGTTGTGATTTTAAATGATCCCTAAACTTTTATTATTTCTTCAACGAAGCCAAATTCTAACTTATGCAGAATGCAAATATCTCAAGCGATTGTAAGGTGAGTTACATAATAATTGCTGAATTTTTTTCACACAAAATTATTTTGCTCTGGAGTCTGGAATACAAGTTATATGAATGAAATATTCATTGATTTTGCATAGAGAATCAGAAGATTTATATTTCGATACAGTTTTAAATATTTAAGTATAATAAATTACTATAGTACTGTGATAATGTAAAAGATATCACCACTGAATGTATCACATTTTAGAAATTTTTAAATGAAATTGCATTTCAGTAGTATTATGATGATTTTAAAAATATTGCCGAGGAATTTAATGCATTTTAGAGATGTTTAAACCAGGTAATTTATATTTCAATGCCGTCATTTGAATGAAGTTCATTTTTTTCGATGGAGGTTTAAGTTTTCAAATATAATAAATTAATGTAGTATTGTGATAAGTTTTAAAATATTGCTTAGAAATGTATTGCATTTTAGAGATGTTTACATACAATTGCATTGGAGTTGGAAAGTGTTTCATAATCAATGCTTTAAGCATGATTGATCTTTCTTGTTTGGGTTATTCCCGTCTTGTTGTTGATGTTGTGTTTGTTGGAGGATTAAGGGCAAAAACCTTTCGTGTAACGTGATTATAAGCTTACTAATTTCAAATCCAATTATACTGTCTAATATTACAGTCCAGTCTGGTATAAAAAATCTATGCCTTTAATGTTTTTCTTTATTGCAAAAGCACTCTGATAAATACATCAATGAACCCCCCCATGTGTCACGCAGTGGCATATGAAGTTAGAACAAAGAACAAATTGTAGAACAATGTTCAACAAGAGTTCAGCTGTTTCATGAGCTCTCTAGCCCTCCAATAACGTGCATGGACGCCTTCTCCTAAACGTTATAACCATAGATATATACAGGGTATCCCAAAAAGATTGAAACGCGCTTTAATTCTATACCTGTTGGAGATAAGTGGGCAATGTAAATTGCAAAAATGTCGAAAGAAAGGTAGGAAATAAGACTGCGTTAATGAAATAGTCCTCCCATTAATTTTGAAACAGTTACACTGTTGAAAATTAATGGGAGGTTAAGTTTATACGACCCCCTTAGACAAATTTGGGCAATGAGAAAAATTTTATTTTTAATGCAACAAGATCATTAAAAGAAAACGCTTATCTGTATCTTTAAAATCAACTGAATGAATTATGATAAAGGAAAAAATCTGACTTGTGCCACTTTTCCGTACCACGTGGAACGCTGCTTCATCAGTAAAATAGAGATCATAAGCAAATTGACGATGGAAATTGTTTAGATCAAAAATATGTTAATTTGTGTCAAAATATTTTATCACAAATGCATCTAAATAAAGCATTACACAGACAGAGATCATATCAAGCAGTGGTACTCACTACGTGCTTGGGTATCCAATGTATTTGTTATATGGTCCGTATTCACAATCTTCAATTTTCAATTAAATATAACTCGCTCAATTTTAAAGATACAGATAAGCGGGGTTTTTTAATGATCTTGTTGCATTAAAAATTTTCTGATTGACCAAATTTGTCTAAGGGGGTCGTATAAATATTTAAAAAGGACAACTTTTTGAAAATGAATGGAAGGACTATTTCATTAACGTAGTCTTATTTCCTACCTTACTTTCAACATTTTTGCAATTTACATTGCCCACTTATCTGTAAGAGGCAAAGAATTAAAGCGCTTTTCAATCTTTTAGAGACACCCTGTATAGTAGTATTTTACGTCTATGATTCTAACAGATAGTCACTGCCCATATCAACCATCGTTCTACACAGGACACATCTCAGGATATTGTAGATGTCAGTACGATACAGATACCTTTTATGTTTGCAGTGCTTTAATAATGCAGTCCTCGGCTGTCTTTGTGATGTGTCAGCCAGGAAACAATTAACGCGGCCATACTTCGCGTACACTCCGAATCTGATTTCATTTTTGTTTAAATATGAAACTTATCCATTATTATAAAATGCTTAGTGAGATAATTTTTATCTCGACGTTTAGTAATATTTTGGGAATAATTAAAAAAAATCTGATGTGGACAACACATGACTTTCCTTATATAATGCAATGAATTTACTACTTTTACAGTTAAACAAAATGTTATTCTTATAGTAGACACTCATATTCTTTCCAAGATATTGAATTTTTTTCAATTAGTCGTCATTTTCATTGATTTAGCGTCATTTTTATCAATTTGGCTAGATTTTTGTTAATTTAGCAACAATTAAAAATGTCGCCAAGTTGGCGACATTCCGCCAAATTCGTCGCCAAAATCTCGCCAAGCGTTATGGAGAAATAAGTTATTTTTACAACAGATAAATGACTATTGGCGTTCAAATACAAAAGTATTACTCAAAGAATCTTTTTTCATGAATGGAACGAGCTAGATCCACGAGAATGATGTCACCCAATATATCGCATGGTATTACATATGAAAAGTGAACATGTTTCTCAATAGGAAATTTTTTTTTTATTTTATATAACTTTTTGATAATTTTTTTTTAAAATGTGCAATATCGCGAGAACGGTTCATGTTAGCGTTCTAAAATTTATGTCAATCGTTTTCTAATGAAAAATTACATAAGAAATGTCTATTTGTGTAACTTTATTAGCGGTTTTGATTTTTTGACGATTTTTTCAAAATTTCACTCGAAAATTTAGTAGGGTTCTGAACATTCGATTGCATATAAAAGCAATAGGCTTCCAGCGTTTACGGATTGTGATTTGTACCAAATTTCATTCGAATCGGTCCATTCGTTTGTCAGTTATCGTCTCCACAGGCTCACTGACACACACACACACACACACACATACTTTCACACACACACACACACACACACACACAGACATCACTTCAAAAATGTTTGATTGGTGATCAGGGATGCTTGAAACGTGCTCTCCCGTCGAAAACTCGAATTCGAATTTTCGACCCCGTCACAATACTTTCCTTATACGTTATGTATATAAGGAAAGTAATATATATATTAATTGTTTTGAAATGTTTGACGTAAATAACTTCTACATGGTTGGAGTATCTCTGACTGAAATCGGAGTGTTGCAAAAAATGTAAACACTTTGGACGCTCATATCTGCGAATTTAATAGATAAAAATTGTCTGAAATAGGGCTCTATTTATGAATATATAAATATAATTTCAATATTTTAAACTTTTCTTTTGAAAAATATAAAACATTTTTCTCCGAGCGATCGGAGTCACTATAATATTTATAGTGAAAGAAAGCAAAGTTTGGCAAAACCTCACTTTGCTTACTTTCACTATAAATATAATGTAAACTATAAAAGATAGATACAAATAATAAGAGACAAAAAATTCAGTAGGAAATAAAGTTTCCAGATTTATTATTTATTTTACAATGCTATTATAGTTTTCGGGAAATCGCCTTGTCAAGTTCAAGAAGACTGAAAATTTTTCGTTTTACAAGTTTGTAATGCTTATATCTAAGAAACTAAACCTGCTAACTATGCACGATAAGAAAGAAATTTAACAATTTAAAAACTCTATAAAGATATATTAGCTATAACCCCGCGAAGTCCTAGACCAAGTAAGGGCTTCAGAAATTGGAGTACCATGCATATAGGACATACATAACGACATGACAACATGTAAACGCGAACACGCAGTAATGTTACAGATATAAAAATTATATACATATATAAAATAATTATAACTCAATTGCAGAACATAATGTTTAATGAAGTATCCTCCTTGCATGTAAATTGTGTATTTTATATTATAGTTCAAATGCCAAGAATAACCATGGCTGAACTCGATTTCTCCACTAAGAAGGCAGGGTTCCCAGCTAATTGATTATAACCTTGAAAGAACATTTTTATAATAGTATTTATTGTATTAGAAAATATATTTTATTTATCAAGTATCAAATATATTCTTTCACAAGTGTTATGACGAACAGTATACTATCAAGTATAAAATAATCTAATGTGTCTGGTAGCACTTGAATTTCCCTAGAGATAAACAAATTTAAATGTAACGTAGGAAATAAGAAAATTAAAGATTTCCTATACCTTAATCGTGATGAAAATTAATATAAGCTAATTGTTGTTAACAATAAATATACATGGTAATAAATATATCAATGAATCTGAATACCAATAAATGTAAATACCAACAAATATACACGAATATGAATATCAATAAATATAATCACTTGAAATTTCATGAAAATCACCACAATTAACCGGATTCTATATATAAGCTTTGCTATTACAGCCTAAACTCAATTTTTTTTTAATTTAATTGCCGGATGAGAGATAAAACAGAATTTGTTTTTCTCCACAGAGGTTGGAAAAAATGCGGTGCATAGGAAGTTTTCTTTCTGTCATTGCAAATATAGGCTACTCTATGCTGAAGAAGGTTGGATAGCGTGAACACGGATACAAGTATCTACAATAGGAATGCGATCTTAGCTTTGGAAACTTAGACATGTGAGTGCGAATACTGCTGTTTTTGACCAGTGAAAACATTTCAAAATATTTTTATAAAAAAACATTCTATTTAATACAGTAACTCAAAAACTGAGAATATAATATTTTATAAATTATGAAAACTAACAATTTCCAATAGCTCGCGATTTTAGAATTTTTAATTTCCCTGCAATACATAGTAATGTATAGGGAAAGTATTGGAATCATGTCGAAAATCGCAACTCGAGTTTTCGACGGATCTACACGTTTCGAGACCTCAAGAATACGAAAAAACTATTTTTAGCGTGACGTCTGTGTGTGTGTCTGTGTATCTGTGTGTCTGTCTGTGTGTCTGTCTGTCTGTCTGTGCAGATTTTGTATCCACTCTAACTAAAAAACTAATTGACCGAATTTCATAAAATTTGGTAGGTAAGTCACTTGTGCACGAATCTGGTGCTGATTAGTTTTGGGTATGACTCGGGTTAAAAGAACCCGCCTTTTTTACGAAATGGCCCGCAAAAGCTTGTATCCACTCTAACTGAAAAACTAATAAACCGAATTTCACAAAATTTGGTAGATAAGTCGCTTGTAGGCCACCTTGGTGCTGATTAGATTTTGGTATAATTCGAAAAAAAATAACCTGCCTTTTTTTGCAAAATGGCCCGCAAAAATCATAAAAATCTAAACTTAAGAACTACGTATGCTCAAATATAGCCATTAAATGCTTGTTTAATACGTAATTTTTAGCGAAGAAAAGAATAAGACCAACCCCATTACACTAGGACTAGCCGTTCTCGAGATATTTTAGTTTTTCGTATTTTTCCTACACCATTTTTGAAAATAAGTCCAGTTTTCAAAAGAGAACGAATATTGAATTAAAAATTAATAAAATTTAATTTAAATAAATAGAACGTGAATATAAGTCTGCAGGGAAAGTCATGTGTTGCCCACATCAGATTTTTATTTCCAAGATAACGAGACCAATTCTTTTATTTTAACATGTTCAATTTTTTACTTTCCCTGCAATACATGGTAATGTATAGGGAAAGTATTGGAATCATGCCGAAAATCACAACTCGAGTTTTCGACGGATCTACACGTTTCGAGACCTCTAGAATACGAAAAAACCATTTTTAGCGTGACGTCTGTGCGTGTGTCTGTCTGTCTGTCTGTGTGTCTGTCTGGCGTGACGTCTGTGCGTGTGTCTGTCTGTCTGTCTGTGTGTCTGTCTGTCTGTCTGTCTGTCTGTGTGTCTGTCTGTCTGTCTGTCTGTCTGTGTGTCTGTCTGTCTGTGCAGATTTTGTATCCACTGTAACTAAAAAACTAATGGACCGAATTTCACAAAATTTGGTAGGTAAGTCACTTGTGGGCGGGGCTGGTGCTGATTAGTTTTGGGTACGATTCGGAATAAAAGAACCTGCCTTTTTTTGCGAAATGGCCCGCAAAAGTTTGTATCCACTCTAGCTGAAAAACTAATGGACCGAATTTCACAAAACTCGGTAGATGACTCACGTATAGGTCACTCTGGTGCTGATTAGATTTTGGTACGATTCGGAAAAAAATAACCTGCCTTTTTTTGCAAAACGGCCCGCAAAAATCTTCAAAATCTAAACTAAAGAACTACGTATACTCAGACATATCCATTAAATGCCCGTTTAATACGTAATGTTTAACGACGAAAAGAATAAGACCAACCCCATTACACTAGGAATAGCCGTTCTCGAGATATTTTAGTTTTTCGTACTTTCCCTACGCCACTTTTCAACCGCAAAAGCTTGTATCCACTCTAGCTGAAAAACTAATGGACCGAATTTCACAAAATTCGGTAGATGAGTCACGTATAGGTCACTCTGGTGCTGATTACATTTTGGTACGATTCGGAAAAAAATAACCTGCCTTTTTTTGCAAAACGGCCCGCAAAAATCTTCAAAATCTAAACTAAAGAACTTGGTATACTTAGATATATCCATTAAATGCCCGTTTAATACGTAATGTTTAACGACGAAAAGAATAAGACCAACCCCATTACACTAGGACTAGCCGTTCTCGAGATATTTTAGTTTTTCGTACTTTCCCTACGCCACCTTTGAAAATAAACCCGGTTACCGAATGAGAACGAAATTTGAATTAAAAGTGAATTACATTTAATTGAAATAAATAGAACGTGGATATAAGTTTGCAGGGAAAGTCATGTGCTGCCCACATCAGATTTTTACTTTCCCTGCAATACATGGTAATGTATAGGGAAAGTATTGGAATCATGCCGAAAATCGCAACTCGAGTTTTCGACGGATCTACACGTTTCGAGACCTCTAGAATACGAAAAAACCATTTTTAGCGTGACGTCTGTGTGTGTGTCTGTGTGTGTGTCTGTGTGTCTGTCTGTCTGTGTGTCTGTCTGTCTGTGCAGATTTTGTATCCACTCTAACTAAAAAACTAATGGACCGAATTTCACAAAATTTTGTAGGTAAGTCACTTGTGGCCGGGGCTGGTGCTGATTAGTTTTGGGTACGATTCGGAATAAAAGAACCCGCCTTTTTTGTGAAATGGCCCGCAAAAGCTTGTATCCATTGTAGCTGAAAAACTAATGGACCGAATTTCACAAAATTCGGTAGATGAGTCACGTATAGGTCACCCTGGTGCTGATTAGATTTTGGTACGATTCAGAAAAAAATAACCTGCCTTTTTTTGCAGAATGGCCCGCAAAAATTATCAAAATCTAAACTAAAAAGCTACGTATGCTCAAATATATCCATTAAATGCTTGTTTAATACGTAATTTTTAACGAAGAAAAGAATAAGACCAACCCCATTACACTAGGACTAGCCGTTCTCGAGATATTTTAGTTTTTCGTACTTTCCCTACGCCACCTTTGAAAATAAGTCCGGTTATCGAATGAGAACGAAAATTGAATTAAAAGTGAAATAAATTTAATTAAAATAAAGCGAACGTTAATATAAGTTTGCAGGGAAAGTCATGTGCTGCTCACATCAGATTTTTTTATTTTGTAAAGAATCGAAAAGTGCAAAATAAAGAGAACCTGCAAAAATATTTGGACCACCTGCTAAAATGTTTGAGAACCACTGGAACCACTGTATGTACTGAATTGTCAGGAATTTGGCATATTTTGCATTCACAGAAAACAATAAAACATCCGCAAAAATTCTCTAGTTAAGAATATAATGAATGTTATGAATAACAAAGGGAAATGAATACTCATTTGTGTCATCATGGACGAAGTTATAGAAAGAGTATCGCTGGAGAGGACAAACTTTATGAATTGCAGAACTTCAAAACTGCGTACTCATGGTACTCCTACTGCGACCACACCGTGATGATTCTAGTATCACCATTGGGTGTGACATCCAATAAATTTACATGAATAAGCAATACGTATTGACATAGTTATTTTTTTCAATCAAATGGGTTCATCTTACACCTGCTATATTTCATGCCCTTTATATTTCTCGTGCAACACGTTCTCGTCTAATGTAATTCCTGAAACAGTTGCTGAAGCTCAATATCCCAATTCTTGCGTCAACTTATTCTTTATATCCGCATAAATTGCACTTTTAAATTGTGTTCCACAAATTATTCTTAATTAAAATTCTTAATTCACAATTAAGTAGTTCTCAATTTAAATATGTTTGTTACATCGTTGTCGATTAGTATTCTTGCACTGTGCATAACGTGGTTGATAATTATCATTCGAAAGAGGAACTATAAGTTACCTCCAGGACCACGAGGCTTACCATTTCTTGGATATTTTCCCTTTTTATCACAACAACCTTACTTGGACTTTGCTGAACTATCCAAACGTTATGGAAATGTTTTCAGCTTCCGGACGTTAAATGGTAAGCTAATTGTTGTTCTCAATGGAGTGAGAACTATCGAAGAAGTTTTTGTCAACAGAGCTGAAGAGTTTATCGGAAGACCAAAGGAAAGCAACTTGCTGGACTGGGTTTCGGACGGATTAGGTATGCTCTTCTTTGTTCGTCTGGTATATTGTATTTAATGTGCATTAATTATTTTTTTCTTTTCTTACTTTTGATGCAGTCAAATTTGTAGTTCAGTTGTTATTAATATTTCAAAGTATTTGAAGCTCGAACTCATTTATCTCTATCTTCATCTTTCCATTATTTCTCTAGATACACAGTGGGTATTGTTTAATGTGATCGCATTGGTACAATGTTTATTACTTTCCTTATATACATCATGTAAAAGGAAAGTATTGTGACGGGGTCGAAAATTTGAATTCGAGTTTTCGACGGGAGAGCACGTTTCAAGCATCCTTGATCACGAATGTGTGTGTGTGTGTGTGTGAAAGTATGTGTGTCAGTGAGCCTGTGGAGACGATAACTGACGAACGAATGGACCGATTCGAACGAAATTTGGTACAAAAATCACAATTCGTAAACACTGGAAGCCTATTGTTTTTTATAAGCAATCGAATGTTCAGAATCCCCTTAAATTTTTGAATGAAATTTTGCAAAAATCGTCAAAAAATTAAAACAGCTAATAAAGTTACGCAAATAGACATTTCTTATGTAATTTTTCATTGGAAAACGATTGGCATAAATTTTGGAACGCTAACATGAACCGTTCTTGAGATATTGCACATTTTTCAAAAAAATTATCAAAAAATTATATAAAATAAAAATAAAAATATTTCTTATGGAGAAACATATTCACTTTTCATATGTCATACCATGCGATGACTTTGGTGACATCATTCTCGCTGATCTAGCTCGTTCCATTCATGAAAAAAGATACTTTGAGTAATACTTTTGTATTTGAAGGCCAATAGTCATTTATCTGCTGTAAGAATAACTATTTCTCCGTCCATAACACTTGGCGAGATTTTGGCGCCAAATTTGGCGGAAAATCGCCAACTTGGCGACATTTTTTAAATGTTGCCAAATTAATGAAAATGACGCTTAATCAATGAAACGACTAATTGAAAAAATTCAATATCATCGAAAGAATATAAGTATCTACTACAAGAATAACGTTTTTTTAGCTGTAAAAGTAGTAAATTCATTGCATTATATAAGGAAAGTTATGTGTTGCCCACATCAGATTTTTTGATAATATTAAGCCACTAAGGATATTAGGTGTCATCGGAAAAATTATATTTGGCTATAAATACGTTTAGTTGGGTTTTCGGGATTTGATAACACTAAGCGACTGATAACATTAATTATGATAACAATAAACTGTGACCACTGCATTATAAACAATTAGCAACTTAAGATACTCTAATGTGCTTGGGTCTATATTTGATCAACATTCTATGCTGTAATTATTGTTTGCACTGATAGGCAATTTAAATTAATCAAAATAAAATATTTGTTGAAATTTTATGCACAATTACTATATTTTATGCACAATTACAGCTGGTATGTAAGTTACATCCCTGATGGGATTAACATATTATTTCAAGTTATAAAGTTGAAGACCGAAAGAATCTTTATGTCACTATTTGTAAATTTTACAATGTCAATTGGATTACTTTCCTTATATACATAATGTATAAGGAAAGTATTGTGACGGGGTCGAAAATTCGAATTCGAGTTTTCGATAGGAGAGCACGTTTCAAGCATCCCTGATCACGAATCGGACATTTTTGAGGTGATGTCTGTGTCTGTGTATGTGTGTGAAAGTATGTGTGTGGGTGTGTGTGTCACTGAGTCTGTGGAGCCGATATCTCACGAACGAATGAAGCGATTCGAATGAAATTCGGCACAAAAATCGCAGTCCATGAATACTGGAAGCCTATCGTTTTAAAACACAATCGAATGTTCAGAACCCTCCTAAATTTTCGAGTGAAGTTTTGAAAAAAATCAAAACCTTTAATAAAGTTACGCAAATAGACATATTTCTTATGTAATTTTTCCATAGAAAACGATTGACATAAATTTTAGAACGCTAGCATGAACCGTTCTCGAAATATTGCCCATTTTTTAAATAAATTTATCAAAAAGTCCCATGAATAAAAAAAATATTAACTGTTAAGAAACATGTTCACTTTTCATATGTAATATCATGCGATAAATTTGATGACATCATTCTTGTGGATCTAGCTCATTCCATTCACGAGAAAAGATACTTTGAGTAATACTTTTGTATTTGAACTCAAATAATTTATCTGCTATAAGAATAACTTATTTCTCCGCCCATAACGCTTGGCAAGACATTGCGGAATGTCGCTTAATTTGGCGGAATGTCGCCAACTTGGCGACATTTTTAAATGATGCCAAATTAACGAAAATCTCGCCAAATGGATAAAAATGACGCTAAATCAATGAAAATGACGTCTAATTCAAGAAAATTCTATATCTTTGAAAGAATATAAGTATCTACTATAAGAATAACATTTTTTTAACTGTAAAAGTAGTAAATTTATTGCAGTATATAAGGAAAGTCATGTGTTGCCTACATCAGATTTTGTTTTAAATGTTCTAATGTCCGTTTCTTGTTTTAGGAATTGAACAAGACGAAGGTAACATTTGGAAAGAACAGCGGCGATTTTTCATTCAAACACTCAAAAACTCTGAAGCAAAAAAGATAGATCAATCTATTCAAGATGAAATCATGACATTAATTAGAGATGTCAACGCAACTGATGGTAATTCTATTGACTTCGGTTTCCATGTTGGTTACGCGGCGAGCAGTGTCATGTTACAACTATTATTGTCAAAGAAATTCAACAAGTACAACGGGGAATTCGAGAAAATTTCTAAAGCTGCTCAACATCTCGTCGAAATTTATGCTGATAAACGTTTTATAATTGTTGGATCTGCTTGCAAGTAAGATTTATTTTAAATTTTGCTTTTTTGTGTGTGTGTGTGTGAAAGGTGAATGTAAAACTTACGGTGCTTCTAATACATAACTTCCTCTACAAATTAACAGAATTCAATATTATGAAAAAATAATGGCACAAATTTGAATTTATTTTATGACTAATCCATGCTGATATGTGGGGTAATAAATCGTGATAACTCTTCAACAAAGAAATCCAGTTTATACCGATTAAAAGTATTTTTGCACTAGTATACAGAGCTCACTATTATCAAATGAGTGCATCACTATTATTACTGGGCTCACTATTATTAAATGAGAGAATGTTTTGAAACGCATTGACATATTTGATAATAGTGAGCACCTTTAATTTTCATGTGGTTAGAAGAATCTATGGTATAGCATTTGTGGCGGGAATCGGAGCGTTACGAAAAATGTTAGAAATTTGGATGCTTATATCTCCGGATCTAATAGATAAAAATGCAAACAAATTTCATTTGTTTTGCCGAAAAAATGTTTCTCTTTAGAAATATATAAAAATAATTTGATAATTTTAATATTTCGAACTCTTTTTCAAAATAACTAAAATTTTTCTCGTCCGAGCGAGTTTTGGATTCCTTTTGCCTACCTTCACTCGAAACATAATCTGAGATATAAAATATAGATATAAACAGTGATAGACAAAAAATAATCAGTAGGAACATTAAAACACGAAACTTTGTACAGGAAATTAACCATAAAATGTTTATTAAAGATAGATAAAAATTTCGCATATACAAAATTTTTTAATACTCCAACAAAATCATTTTAAACATTGCTAAGAAATGTTCCTTTATTTTTGACGTGTGTACAGAAAAAGCTAGTGGTTGAATTGAAAATTATCAAAACCTATATTTCGTAATATCATTATAAATTTCACTATATTAAAAAATCTGATGTGGGCAACACATGACTTTCCTTATATAATGCAATGAATTTACTACTTTTACAGTTTAAAAAAATCTGATGTGGGCAGCACGTGACTTTCCTTATATAATGCAATGAATTTACTACTTTTACAGTAAAAACAAATAGGTTATTCCTATAGTAGATACTTATATTCTTTCCAAGATATTGAATTTTCTTCAATTAGTTCTCATTTTCATTGATTTAGAGTCATTTTTATGCATTTGGAGAAATTTTCGTTAATTTGGCAACATTTAAAAAAGTCGCCAAGTTGGCGACATTCCGCCAAATTCGTCACCAAAATCTCGCCAAGAGTTATGGATGTTGAAATAAGTTATTCTTACAGCAAATAAATGACTATTGGCATTCAAGTACAAAAGAATTACTGAGAGATATATTTTCTCATGAAAGAAACGAGCTAGATCCACGAGAATGATGTCACCCAATTTATCGCATGATATTACATATGAAAAATGAACATGTTTCTCAACAGTTAATATTATCTTTTAATTTATAGGATTTTTTGATAAATTAATTTGAAAAATATGCATTATCTCAAGAACGGTTAATGCTAGCGTTCTAAAATTTGTATGAATCGTTATTTAAAGAAAAATTACATAAAAAATGTCTATTTGCGTAACTTTATTAAAGGTTTTGTTATTTTGATGATTTTTTCAAAATTTCACTCGAAAATTTAGGGGGGTTCTGAACATTTGATTGTATGTAAACATAATAGATTT